>CM060890.1:19336264-19583764 GCA_030762935.1 Hymenopus coronatus
AATGACGTGAAAAACGGAGAAGCCGGAGAAATCCACAAAGACGACGATTCGTCCACCAACAATCTTATATGCGGTCATCTGGTATCAAACCCGGGCAACCGATAAGAGGCAAGCGCCCCAACCACTCGGCCTGGGTGCCGCCTTAATACCAATAAAGATTTATGGAAACAGTTGAATACAATTTACTGTAGTATTGCAGAGTTTCTTACGAATTAAAAATTATATAGGTTTATTAGGTCTACTAAGAAATTTTATTTTTACTCATGTGATATGGATTTTATTTCCGAAAATTGGTTTGGGTGCATAGAAAATAAAATTATCTACGAACATTTCAACTACCAGTACAAATTTTAACAGTACAGGAAACTGAGCGTATCGACTCTATATAATGTGTGAGATTCACATCCGGAAGGTATCGGTTTCGATTTCCATAGGCCGTCCAGATTGATTTTGGATTTTTTCTGGTTTTCCACTGGTTGGTAGACGTATCTGAGATCTAATGCTCCGTTTTGTTCCATTTCCTTTTTGTGTTTTAGTTGAGCTTCTTGTTTGTGATATGAGACGGTGCCAGAAAAACCGCGCAGAAAGTATGAATTATTCCCCGAGGACTCCAGAGGGCCGCCTGATTGAATGGGTCGTTCATGTCCCTCTAACAGCACTCCATAACTGGGTGGGGGATTATTGCAGCTAGCAAATATAAGCACTTCTGGGCGTCTCTGTGCCCGGTCTGCTTACGGCCTATAGTCTCATGAGATTACTTTATCCCTTCCTTCTGCGGGTAGTGCCCCAACAGATGTTTGTACAGGTCTCAGTTTGCGAGATGGACCGTATGCGTTAAACACAGAGCCTCAGAACTTGCTCACACGTATGTGCAAACATTACCACACCTTTCTTACCCACTCCTCTGTGTGGAGTGCATACATGACGAATAACAACGGATAGTGGTAGTTAGCGGCGTTTCTTTGACAGACATTCTCAGTATGGAAAGACATATATATGCCACTACTATCCGACCCATATTTTCAATGTAACAAATGTCCCACTGTAGTTGCAATTAGAACCAATCATATGTCAGGGCAGCACTCTAAAACAACTGTAAACACGGCTTTCAACTTACCAAATGCTGCCAGCCGATACTTACCCCAAATTGAGAGATTTGCAGGCCATATTGTAGGAATGCATGGTTCCACATATGCATGTGATCAATTTGTTCTAAATTGAACTTTACCGAGGAAATGATATATGCTACAGTTTCAATGATTATATCCTTCTATCAAAACTGCGTCTCTCTGTGCCTTACATTGATAAATTAGTGTAGAGTAAAATGTGTCAGCATTCTAAGATATGCCTCGTTTGAGGAACAAAGACTGCAAAATATATTTGGTACTCGTCCACTCGAAAAGTTGATTCCGCCACTATTGTGCTTTGCATGGCGATCAACAGTCTTAAAACAACTTCAGGTAGAATGGGGAGACTCACACTTCCCTTCCGTTTACCAGTTTCTCAGGGATACATTACAAAAATAATTACTATAGTGTTTTCTTTCGACTAACGTAAAGTTTCAAATGACCACTAAGCTGAGAATAGTATACTGTAAAGTTGGTAACATAACTCTTACTAAAGTTACATTTTGGTGATATTTTCAGCTTCTTCTGGTAAAGGACAGAGCAGCAGCGGAACCCATCACGTCGTCCATTCCAACTGGCCCTCACATAATCATCACGACCACTACTGGAGAACTCTACGCGAGAAGTCGGATCCACCCGTCATTATTTCTGTACCCCATGAAGAACATCTAGAACCTTTCGCTGCCCACGATCTTGCCTACCGGAGAACTGGTTATCATTTATCTTAATGGTAGTTTGTTAAGATCTGCTGTGACTTGTATACTTTCCATTACCAATGAAGTGCATATAGCTTTTGTAAGCAGCATTGAAACCAGAACAATACTCATATTTTAGTAAGGTAAATAGCTTAAATAGGGTGATGTATTGGCACGTGCACTTAAGGATTGACATGGTACAGACACTTCGAAAGATGCCTTATCCGCTGATTATGTCATAGCAAGAATAAAGCTATCTCAGTGGACAACATTTTGAGGTTGGTATTACAAAAGGGTATTCATAAATAATATAACATATTTAATATTGCATGTAATTAAAATAAAGCTATTTGTAAAGTTTAAGCTAACTTACAATTTAACCAAAGTTAAGTAAACCCTTTAAGATTCTTTGTCATACTACGAGAAATTAACTGAAAATTTCTTCCCACAGAGTGTGTACAGAAGGTATTGCATAGCTTGTAGGACCCCCTGAAACAAAAAACAAAAAAAACAAAAAAAAAAACAAAAAAAAAATTAGAGTAAGGTCCGTGTCAGTGTGTGTGCCTGTGTGTCTGTGGACAACATAGCTAAAAAACGAAAATACCATTAGATACCAAACTTGGTATTTAAGTACAGTATCTTCCAAGAATGCGACACGATAGTTTTCCAGATGGAAACATTTTGAAAATTTTGACTAAAATCACGTAGATATATTAAAGTTATTTGCACCCCAAATTATATTTTGAATTTTATGGGAATATCTTCTGAAGATCTCTTTATTCTGAATGAATTTTGCCGAATTTTGCATAGCTGCTAAATCGTAAGGCAGACAAAAACGTACCACATATAAAATGTAGAGCACGTTAAAATACACAATTTATGTTAAATACATTTTTTCATGGAGTTGATCGTTTTTTTAAATATACCTTGATTTTGGTTTCAGCTTTACGATTCTTATACTTTCATCATACAGAAATTTGTCTACTCCGGTCCACACAAACAAAGGAACTTAAGTCACATAGCAACCAGCTTTAGCTTATGGCATTCTCTTATTTCACTTGTACTTACAAGGAAGCAAGTAATAAGAATATTTAAGCTTTTTGACAATAATTTGTTGCAGAGATGTAAAGAAAGTCATATGTGAAAGGAAAACATCAGAATTTTCATATTGCTATTGTTTTCAAAGAATTTATGTTTATTTATTGTGTACTTCTTTATATGGCAAGCAATGGAATTGTATTAATGTCTGTCATTACAAAGTTGACCCTAATTGTTTTGAAAATTTCACATCTATTTACAGATTAGTTTTAAATATGTAGCATAAATCCTATATTGATATGTTTTGTTTTATATTGTAAAGCATTACGTATACACAACTTATCATTTTATTTCCTTCCAAATGTGCTATCAATGCCAATCTTCTGCCATACTCTGATTGTTATATGCAGAAAGTATATAACAGAACGTACAGAACGTATCAAATCTGTAGGCTTAAACTAGCACAATGAAAAAAATAGCAAATAAAATATGTCCAGATACTCTTTTTGTGAAATTATCAAGTCATTGGGAATGCTCAAAATGCTCTCATTTTAATTTTACTTGCATATAAATTCATGCTCAATCGCACACGTCACTGCCATCGAAATGATGTCTAATGGTTTCGCAGTCTCCAATATCCCATGAGTTTGTGAGCTGTGGCACAAAGAATAAGAAGAGATTTTAAACATTTTATGTGCATTTCGGTGAGTTGTAGGAAATATGAACACTTCTTTTGAGCTAAAAATGTCAAAACTTGTATTTCTCATACGTTCTTATAATGATAAATAAGAAACAAAAACCTTTGGGTATATGTTTACATGACATCGTTGCCTTGGTGTGAAAATCTAACCCTCCCCAATTTTTGTCGAAATATTAGATACGAGTTGCATTGACTTGTCAAAACAATTAAAATAATCTTCCTGAATTAGCTGTTATAGGTTTATAAACGTCTTTAGTTGCTGATAAAAGTGATACTGGTAACTGAATGATAATTCTTGCATCTTAAAATAGATGTTTAGCGGTTTTGTTTTTCTTTTTGGAATAATGATAGTGGCAATGGTTTTCACTCTTTTTACTGTCGTGTTAATCGTTGGTTTATTATGTCTAAATTTACACGCACACACCACACTACTTTGATAATTTCTAATCCTAGCTAAAGGAAAATTCCCTTCCTCCAACTGGAAACCAAATCCGTTACCTCTAGATTTAAAGTCTAGCAAGGAAACCCTCAGCCCTCAGAAGTATTATTGCTTTGAAGGAACATACAGATTTGTGAACTATATACAATTTGTGTAACAGTTTTTCACACCTGTTCTAAGTATAAACCTGAATACTAAAGCAAACTATATCTATTGTTCTAATCTTTATCACAAAGTACATACACGAACTTTTTCTCAAGGTTTAAATAAAAATAATCAGACGCAGGTGATGAAATTAAAAATGTAAGGTAGTAACGACCATTTGCGCATTCCCGCTGCGCACACCATTATCGTTGGTATCGTTTCCCATGAGTGAATCCTGTCAAAAAATGTGTCATTATGCAATCTGTAATTGTTCAAAATCATCAGTGTCATGCAAAGTTCCGCCGCCTCTAAGCTGGGAGCTATTCGATTTTTTAATATTTAAATTTGAAACCTGTTGCAATTTATTATCACCTAAAGGAAGTGTATGGTGGAAGAAATGTGAGAAAATGGTGTGAAATTTTCAACAATGTGCGAAAAAATGCGCATGACGAAACTCGATGCGCACATCAGTCACTCATCACAGATGATTTGAGGAATAAAGTGAACAACAACTGTGCAAGACAGACACGTAACACTAGACAAATTAAATTTGTTTCCGTAACATACTTGCTCTTTGGATAGGTAGGGTGAGATTGAAAAATTAAATGCCATAGCCGGGATTTGAACCACGGATCTCCCGGTTCTCAAGCCGGTTACTCTAACCAGAGTCTCCATGGCAAATTGCCAGCATGGAAATAAATTCTCAACTGTCTCGCTTGTTTCCCGGTAATTATTTTGAGATAATAACCCTAAGGCGACTAATACTGTCTTAAATACATGATAGCTGCGGTCTTCATTGTTTAGCCATTTATTAGGTCAACTAATGTTAATTTAATCCGGGAGATCCGGGATTCAAATGTTGCCTAAGGCATTGAATTCTTAAGTGTGACAACAACTGTCCTACACACGGCTTGTGCGAAAAAACAAAGTAATTTGTACTCTTTGCTTGCTGAAATTTTGTCCGAAAATGTTGGTGGCAGCGGACTAGAGTGTTGCTAATTCTAAACCTCAGGAAAACGCTTAAGTAACAGAGATGATTATGTGAAGAAATAAAGAAGGTTTAATTTTGTAAATGATGTCTTTTTACTTTCTCCATACGCACTATGTACATAATGTATAGAGAAAGTATTGCACTCCACCAAAAATTCGATACCGCGATTTCACCGGAAATATATATGTTTTAGGGTTCCCAATATCCAAAAAAAGCATTTTCGCAAAAAGGCCCGTGTGTGTGTGTCCCTGTGTCCGTGTGTCTGTGAACACAATAACTCAAAAACGAAAAGTCTGTAAAATACCAAACTTGGTATTTAAGTTTAGTATCTTCCAGGGATGCGACACGATTTTGAGAAATATCCCCCATCCCCAACTACCGTTTACATGGAACTTTTTTCGAAAATTTTGATTTTCTGAAAAATGGCTCTAACGATTCGGATATTAAACATATTTACCTGACAAATGAAATGTATATCTTGAATTTACTGGGAATAGCCTCTGAAGAGTAGTTTATTCTGGATGAATTTTACTAAATTTTGAATAACTGCTAAACCGTAAGAAATGGACAAAAACTTACTACACAAAAATGTAGAGCACATTAAAACACACCATTTATATTATGTACATTTTTTTCGTGGAGTTCGTCGTTTTTCTGACATTCCTTATTTTTGGTTTCTGCTATGAAAAACGTATACTTTTCTCATACTCGAACTTGTCAACTCCTATTCATATAAACAAAGAAACTTCATTGACATAGCAACCAGCTTTTGACTATCACTTTAACCTGCGGTTGTCCCTTATTTCGCTTCTACTTACAAGGATGCGAGTAATAAGACTATTTCTGCTAATTTTTTCTGATTAGCATAAAGTAAATAGAAGTATAAGTTTTTTAAGAATTATTTGTTGCAGGGATATGGAGAAAGTCATGTGAATGGTACACATAAGATTTTTTAGAAAATGAACCTCTGAATTTATTAAATACAAACGGCCATTATTCATACTTCTTAGATTGCCATTGTAGATTAGATTCTTCCGAGTCTGTACGACAGCGGTTATAAACGTTAGTGTAAAAACGTCCGTGTGATATGTTGCACTCACATAGTTTTCGTTACATATTCTTTCACAAACTCTTATTCTTCTATCTTCTGCTTCTCATTCATCTAAATAAACTGTACAGGTATTTGTTTACTACAACTTCCTTATTGGTAGTAATGTATTGGGAGATTACAGTAAATCTCTCCCCCATTAGGATATCACCCTGAAGAAAATATTATTTTAATGAACCTAGTTTACGGATTTCAATCTGCAAATATTGCCTTTACTTGAATAGATTGTCTGATAACGTCTTAATGTCCTCACTCCTTGTTTGAATAGTCTGCCATACTGCCTCCTCCCCCTCTGTACCTGGCAGTCTCACTAACATGCGTTTCAACCAAGGCATTTGATTCCATTTCTCCCTCTTCGTCACGCAATACACGTGCCCAACTGGGCTGCAGAAGATTCAGTCCATTGTGTTCCAATAAACTAAAGCACGTGGTTTATCATGCCGTGGTATTTTCATTAAACTTTGGTAGGCACGTTAAATGTTAGTTCAATTTAATTTATGTGACGGTGGCAACTATAAGAATGGAGGCTAAAAATATAAAAGGACATGGACGTTCTACTCCTATGTTAAACATGTCTCAGTGTACAACCAGTAGACAACAACAATATGCTAGAACTTTTCGTTCTGATGTCTATAATAAGTTTAATTGACTTTTGGCTGTGAGGTTCAAAATGCATTTTTCTGTTTTCCCTGTCTCCTCTTTGGAATTTTGCGTGACGCTTCAAATACGGTTTAGACTGATAAAGACGTTTCTGAACTTAAAAAGACTTTATGAAAAATCCACAAACACTCAAACTCTGAAAAGCACGTCAATAATATTCTTAACCTAACTCTTCTAGGATCAGTTGATGTCCGTGTGGATTTATGTAAGGCTTACCAAGACTCAGTCTTGCGACACAAATTATAAACTGCATAAACTTTATTTATGGAGCTTAAATCCATTGCACTCATCTGCCATATTAGAATTTTTGTGCCTCAAATGAACTAGCATAAGAGAACACGATGAATCTGAGAATTCACAAAATCCCGGTATTTTATATCATGAATAGATTACACTTGTGAACTCGATTCAAAACTCCTTTAGATAGCTCTTCTTCCTTTAAAGGCACTTCCAAAAGTATTCAAAATGCACTGTTACAGTATATGTTGGAGGTCTGCAGAGAATATATTTTAGCTGAAGTTGTTGAAGCTGGATGTATGGCTATCAGACCGTTTAAATTTGTTCTTGTGCTAAGATATTGTGATAGTCGGGGGACTCGGGGATGTCCTGTTGAGGGATTCTGGGCTTTCTTTGAACCTACTGGCCAAAATGCAACGAGCTTGCCATCATTTTAAAAAATGAAAATGATCAGCTGATAGGTCAGACATACGATGGCGCTGCAGTGATGAGTGGAGTGATTAATGGTGTGCATAAAGTTAAGGATGTCCATTTCTTACATTGCTTTGCTCTTCAATTAAATCTTACAATGGAAAGAGCTTACAGGCAAAATACTAAAGCAAGAATATTTTTTGCGAACATAAGTGCCATCCCGGCATTCTTTTTTCGATCACCATAGATATCTTCCTTTTGGATTCTTCTGTAGCTAAAGAACACCAAGTGTTGCCGCAACTAGATGAAACTTTAAATCTCGAACGGCTAACGTTGTTTATGAGAAGAAAAACGCTTTGAGTGCTTTGAAATTCTCATGAACTAGCAACATGACCATAACAGAAGCCCATTGGTCTTCTTAAAGTTATGCAGTAACAGGAATTTTCTTTCTGGATCGAATTTTTAACAGAATTATGCTAAATGTTGAAATCCTATAAATCAACTACAGAATAGACTGGCATATGCTACTACAATACGATGCTATATTTCTAATTTTGAGAGTGTCACATCTGGTAGCAGGAATTCGAGAAGAACACCCAGAACACAGTGGATCTGAAAACACAAATAAACGTCGCCAGGTCAGCGACAGCCACTCTAGAATTGCAGCCGCTAAGGGAATATACGATGTTATTCTTGCTCAGGCAAAAACACGTTTCCAATTTATAAATCATCTCAAGGTATCGACTCTTTGGTTGCCAAGCAGTTTTGAAAACTTCTACAAATATTTCCCTGAACAAGAACTGATTGAATGGACAAAAATATTTCCTGTTTTTGACAAACAAAACCACGTAAATTAAATTCTTCATTTTCGGTAGTTTAAAGATCCTTCGTATTACTGTGGCACTACCTATAACTACGAGCGAGTCAGAACGCTGTTTTTCTTCTTTGAAGAGAATCAAGATCTCTGCGTAGCACCATTAGTGCGGAGAGACTGACTATTCTTGGGATGCTTGCAATGGAAAGGAGCATGGTGACAAAACCCAGAAGTTCAACGAAAAGGTTATTCAGAAATTTGCTAACTGCAAAACACGACGCATGGAGCTGATAAGTAAGTAATATCTCAAGGTATGTAACCATTTCATAATTTTAATTCCCACTTGTAAACGGCACGAGCCGCCACTGGTCAAATCTTTTTAGTGCCAGTCGCTATGTAAATGCTTTAAAGCTCCATTAGCTTTGCATGGGCAAAAGGGGCGGGTGACGAATAATGACTTTCTATGATCATGATCGTAACACGTGCGGCATATACTACTTTTAGAAGGCGCTCGAAACAGTAAGGTATCAATAAGATTATAGCTATTGATTCCTGAAACTAAGAGAATTCACGTTTAGGAGAACAACTCACGTTGGAAAAAAATATGTTAGGGGTTTTCCCATATAGTTGATTCCCTAGCTGTGCCCACAACGTGTAGATTACTCAGTTAAATTAAGAATGTTATAAGTTATGACACCCACAACTGTTTCAATTGTTCTTGATATTAAAGCTTTGATGGAGGATTCTCTGATTATTTTTCTCTTAGAAGTAAGCCAAGATCAAATTTTCGTTGAAATTATTTGAAACCTGGTTTGCCTCACACCAGGCAATGAAGGGATTAAATACTATTTCATAATGCTTTTCAGATTTTATGGGTAATAACTCTGGTGTCGTTCTTGCTGCTGCTTGTACATGTTTAACTTGATTCTTAGAATGCATTTCATTTATTTTTTATTTAAATGTGTCGCTATTTTATCCTTATACTAGGTAAAATAATACATTTTAGGACCAAAGACAGCAGAAGGTTATATTTTTTCTAAAAATGTTTATTTCTGGATTCAAGGTCATCAAAAGATATTTGCCGGTGAAATTTCAACATCGATATTTTCGGATGTAAAACTTTCTCAACATACGTAGTGAAGAACATGTAAATGAAAATGTACGTCATGACTACAAAAGAATGCATAAAGTATTCAATTCAGAAAATTCGAAGAATGTTAAATGTTCTACCTCCAGAAAAAAACAACTGCTAAATCATTATGTTATAAATCTTGCTAGAGGAGATTTTTATAGTGCAGGCGATGCATTCGTATATGTAGGTGAACTGTTCTAATGCGGTGCTGAAACGGCGAAGGCAAGAATTGCTTTTATGCGTAAGAAAGCTTTTCATTATATTCTACAGGAATGTATTTATAAATGAGGTAAGCGACAAGTTTTCGTCATTCAGACAAGCGTTTTTCAGGAATGTTAATTATTTTAGATATACTCGAGTGGAAGCTTACCAACACTTTTCAGGCGTTCCCCCACTTGGGACAACTGTTCAATAAAATGTATTCGCTCCTGCATTGCTAAGATAAATAAAAGTAAAACTTTTAAATTGTTTTCTAATAGTTCAAGTAAAACAATGGGTTTAGTCAATAACAAAAGAAGCTTCTGTGTATATATGTATATGTGAATTTGGGTTATTTTATTTTTACTTTCTCTATACGAACTATTTACATAGCGTACACAGAAGGTATTGCACTCCACCCAAAAATTCGATACAGAGATTTCACCGGAAATATATGTTTTAGGGTCCCCTGTATCCAAAAAGAGTATTTTCAGAAAAAAGTCCGTGTGTGTCCTGTGTCCGTGTTTCCGTGTGCCCGTGCGTCAGTGTGCCCGTATGTCCGTATGTCTGTGAACACGATAACTCAAAAACTCGGTAAAATACCAAATTTGGTATTTAAGTTTAGTATCTTCCAGGGATGCGATACGAGGATTTTGAGAAAATTCCCCCACCCCAAACTACCCTTTACATGGAACTTTTTTCGAAAATTTTGATTTTCTAAAAAATGGCTCTAACGATTTTGATTAAAATATCGTATATTAAAGATATTTACCTGACAAATAAAATATATATTTTGAGTTTTCTGGAAATAGCCTCTGAAGACTACTTTATTCTGGGTCAATTTTACGGAATTTTGCATAACTGCTAAACCGTAAGAGATGGACAAAAACTTACCACACAACAAATGTTTAAAACACACAATTTATGTCATATACATTTGTTTCGTGTAGTTGATTGTTTTTTAGATATTCCTTGTTTTGGTTTCAGCTATAAAAAACTTATACTTTTCTCATACAGGACTTTGTGAACTCGTCTCCATACAAACAAAGAAACTTCATTGAGCAGCTTTTGACTATCACTTTAACCTATGGTACCCCATTATTTCGCTTCCGATAACAAGGAAGCAATTTCTGTTAATGTTTTTTCGGTTAGATGAAGTAAATAGAGTAATTTGTTGCAGAGATGTAGAGAAAGTTATGTGAATGGAACACATCAGTTGTTTTAGTTTCTTATTACAGTATTGAAAAATACTTATTGCTCTTATTTCCCGTTGAAACTGAAGAAAAATGCTGAATAAATATTAATATGAATGTATTATTGTATGTTATGCATTATAAATGATATGCTTTCCCATATATTTTATTTAGAGAACAGAATACTGATAACTGCAAAGTTTTATAGCTATGTTTTGCTCTTCACTATAGTAGATAGACATTTCTTGAAATATAGTACGGAGACTAGCATATTTAAACATCTGCGTTATTATAATTAAATAATATAGAAAAATCGCAATAAATTTCCAGATAATCATAGAAAAAGTATGCAATTTTCCAATTACTTATTCCAATGATCGTATTCTCGTAAACGGTAAGATATGAAAACACAAATTTTCACGTATGAAACCAGTTCGTCCGATGTGACTTATCCGGTTAAAGGACTTGAAGCAAAATACAAAAGAGAGTTATTAGCATACAAGATGTCCCTCGTTTGATCACACAAGATTCTCGTAAGCCTCTCCAGGTGCTGAGTGGTTACAGACCAAAAAGCTGAGATATCTATGAGAAAAACAGAAGAAATACGTGCTATTGAATTTGCAGATAAGTTGATTCTGTGTGGGGAGCCAAACTTGATAAGCGCATTTTTGCAGTTTTTGAAATTTGAGTGTCTAGTTGCTTTAACGTAATCTTGAACCTGTCAAAGGTTGATAAGACTCTGATTTGAAAAAGAACCTGAAACGTTTCTGGTCACGTTTATGGGTGTCATCCATATCAGCAGATTCACATTTCCTTAGTCATGGTTTCTATACGAGGGTGCTTATATTCATGTAAAGTATTTACTGACACCATCCATATCGGTAGATTCTCGTGGCTTCCTAAAGTTGAATTTCTCGAGCAGCCGCGTACGTTTTAAAATGTTTATGGATTCCATCTATATCAGTAAATTTACAATATTTCCTAAAGGTTGACAATTTCCAAGCAGTCGCTATTTCTGTAGGTATGTAAGGTGTTTGTGGACGCGTAAACGTTTTCTGGATTCAATGTGTATCATTAAATTTAGAATAACTCCTAGAGATTGACCTTTTATAAGCAGCCATTAATACTGAAGGTGTGTAAGATGTTTCAGCACGAGTAACGTGTTTTTTGGATTCCATCTATATATATATAACTACATTTACAATAATGTCTAAACATTGAAATTTTCCAGTCATTATTTCTGTAGGTGTGTAAAATGTTTGTGCTCGCGTAACGGTTTTCTGGTTTTTCATTATCAGCAGATTTACAATACTTTCTAGAGATTTGACTTTTCCATCTAGTCACTATTTCTGTAGATATGTAAGGTTTATTTGCAGCGTAACTTGTTTTTGGATTCCATCTACTTCGGTAGATTTAGAATACTTCGTAGAGATTGAACTTTTCCAAGCAGTCATTGTTTCTGAAGGCTTGTAAGGTGTCTGTGCACGCGTATTGTGTTTACTGGATTCCAACTGTTTCAGTAGGCTTACAATATCCCTAAAAGTTTAAATTTTCCTTGAAATCAGTATTTGTATATATGTAAGATATTTTCTAGTCTGCATCCATATCAATTCATTTACATTATAGCCTGACATTTTCCGGGCAGCCACTCTTTGTGTACAAACGAAACTCCCAATAGCCCCGCTCCGTTAATAACTACTCCTTTCTAATCAAATATCTTCTATTACGACCGTACTTGGACTAAGGTGACCTTGAGGAGTGAAACAGTACATGCCGCTCCAGACATTCAGCTGTGCGAGGAAGTGGCGTCCTTACAGCACACACAATGATCAAATGACAATCTTTTTCGATTTAAAATGTTCAAATATTTTATCTTAGTGAAATAAATTCTTAGTTGAACTGCTCTCTTCCACGTTTGTAGGAAAGTTCTATTTGCATTAAACTCAGTATCTGTACTATCTGCGCAGCAACGACACAGAGTGTTCTTTCAATAGAGATGTCAAATCCTATCCAGACCGCCTTCAAAGACTATCATTATTAGATTAACTATAGCTGCTTATTTAGCGTCACATGTGGATATTTTATGTTGTGCTGAGAGGGAAGGGATTTTCTCATGAAAGTGGCACACACTAGACACAATTACTGTGAGCTCCCACGAACTGCGCATCATCATCACGGATACAGAAGTGCTTCTTTCCCATAACTCACAGAAGCCGACTGACATACATTACACCCTGCTTGGCTCCAAAATGATGTGATTCCACTGCTAGCCTACTTGGATATCGCACAGTGTTGCCGAAATTCCACCATTACCTCCTCTCTTCGTCTCTGTCTCTCCTTTTCTCACCTATATTTTATTTCTTCTCTGTATTGATCTATAGTTTTATCACCTCTATTTAACATGTTATTACCTTCTCTAGTCCCATATATACAATGTACATAGGGATAGAGAAGGTATTGTAATGCACTAAAAAATTCGATACCGAGATTTCACCGGAAATACGTTTTGGGTACCCCTGGATCTGAAAAAAAGCATTTTAAGAAAAATGTCCGTGTCTTTGTCTTGGTATTTAAGTTTGGTATCTTCCAAGGATGCGATACGAAGAGAAAGAAAACAGAGAAAGAAAAAGAGAAAAATAATTTATAAGTTAGGTTGCTGCATACTTCCGAGGTTTTTAACTAACACATATTTACTTCCCATTTAGAGAGAGTGGACAGTAATCCAACTAATCCTAAGGAAACAAAATTTCCTAATCCTACTAAATTAAAATTATCCAGCCGCAAATTGATCCCTGCACCTCAGAGTGATTCTTTATCATGTTTTGATTTTCCGTACGGCATTTAAATCTGTTTACTTCCTTCGGTATGTGGGATATTCCTACTCAAAAATTAGTCACCGTAATGTATCAAAATATCCTAATGCAGTCTATTTAAGATACCAGAATTTTAGCAAACTTTTAAGAAGACTTGAAAGCGTATAATTATCTGTGAAAATCTTCAGTTTTTCTTCTGGTTGGTTTTAGTTCAAGTTTAACGTATGAATGAAATGGGTGAAATGACGTTCAAATAGGTACGAGGTGCCTAGATCTTATAGCTATCGGCATTCGAATTCTCAGGATAAGGGAAAACTCCCGAAGGAAACCTCAGCCGAGTAACTCACCCTGAGATTAAAACTCGAATGTAAGGCAGAAGAGTTTCTGATTGCTCAGAAAATAAAACGTATACTGTGTACAACATTATACTAGGTATGTCAAACCGTTATTAATATATTATTCTGTTATACGTAATAAATCACTTTTTGATATAAATATATTTGGCTCCTACCCATTATCGTATGGCTTAATATTTTTTTATTTTAACGTAGTACACAAATATAAAAATATACCGTGCAGCCATTTCTTAATTTTAATTACGTTAAGAGAAAGAAGTATACAAATGCTATTGAATTTTTAAACTTTTTTATGCGGGGTCATGAAAATAATTAATTTCAACTAAGGTATTTAGTATTTTTACAAATGCACAAAACTTTATAAATACGCAATTCCTAAGCTATACTGAACGTTTGAGGCTAATAAGTTACACACTACGATCCAAAGAGTAGTTTGAATGGTAAAAAGGAAGTGTAGGGGGGAAAAGGAGAAACAATGGGGTTTTGAGACTTTAAAGTGTTTGAATTTCAAAAACCAAAACCATAAGAGTGCAATCTATATACCTAAACATATATATTGTATATAAAATAACAATTTAAAAGTCGAAAATGTTAATATGTTTTCCAATTTTATTGAAATTGCCACAAAGAGATATTTATTGTTTTTCTTGAAAATATACTCTGATTCTTTTTGATTCAACATTTGGATAGGTGGTATGTGTTTTATATTAATTGTAACTGAATTTAAAATTTTAAGTAAAAGTTCAGAATTTTTCTATGAAGCAAATATCTTGAATTTTTTTATTACATTATGAATTATTATTTCAGCACATCTAGTTAATAGATGCCAAAAGCCAGATTAGCTGACCTCCATTAATAAACACTCAATTTTTATTACTTAAGCAGTCTAAACCTTTTCAAAATATGATTTATAATACTGTTTTTATTAATATTTTTATTATTTTCTAAAACTAGAGGTATAGTTCACTCGTTTTAAATGTATAGGCATTCGCTAGCCTGTGAAAAGATGGGTATTCTGTGTAATTTATAAAGCAAATCATAGGTATCAAGCTAAATTCAAAATATAGTTTGTGATACTTTTTTTTAAATATATAAGCGGAAAGTAAAGCGTTTCCTGAAAAATATTGACTGGTCATACCGACGTTCCATGTTTAGCTCTTAATTTTCAGTGACAAATTCATGCAAAGTCAGTGAAGGATCGCTGGAACCTATGCTTACCATAACCTTCTACCTACTGCCTTCCAAATTATGCAAATACTGATAGTTGATATCCTCAATCGGAATGGTAGACTAGTTTTTAGATAATTACTGTAGGTTACATTTTAAACATACCTTTTTTGATCACATAGTTATTCGATACAATAATTTTCACAAATTCAGAAACCCCTAATATATGGAGTTTCTTTATAAGTAAATTTATAAGTTACTACATTTTATAATATATAAATACTTCTACGATTGTATATTGAATATCTTGGGCTATCCCTGTATAGTAATCATAAATTATCTCTAGCCACAAGAAAATATACCCTAAAAGACTTTTCTATGTTGTGTTTAAATCTTTTGAAACACTGTCATGAAAAGTTAAGAAACATACCTGCCAATAATACCAAGTATGACAATTGTTAAATGCAGCGCTGTGGGCATGAACCATAAATAAAGTAACTGGGATTGTCCAGAATGACGTTATCTAATGTAAGCTTTTCATATTCATGTAGACATTTCTTAAAAATGTAATATGAGTACAATCTATCCATATAATAAAGTAAAAATAAAATGTTTATCGTAATTTTCGATTTTGAGATAAATAACTGATTCTATAGGAACAAATACCGCTTTTAAGATTTTGTGTGCCGGTGTCTGCGGGAATTTTGATTACTTTTCTATTCCTATTTTTATGAAACTTGATCACCAACATAATATCTTAGATACCAAATGTGAAGCGCCAGATTGTCATAGAACATTTTATAAAAAGAAAGATTTGTTTTCAATGCTGCATAATAAAAGTTTACAAAGTTTATGTTTCTCACAACCTTTTACTCACAAATACTTGCAGTATAAATCATAACATACAGGATAGAAGTTACAGGAATTATCACTACACCAGAAACAGTATAGTTTCGACTAGACGCAGCTGCGAACATCATGAGGCTTGCGAACATTAATGTTAAATAGTGCTTTAATGATCCATATCACCTTATAAAATACAGCTTTCTTACAACTTTTCTTAAATCTGTGTGGTAAGGGAATGGTACAAAAGGCGGAGGAAAGGGAAAGAATGAGAGAGAAAAGACAAAAAAAAAGAAGAAAAGGAAAATGCCTAGACGTAGGCAGTGAGGAAGAGAGAGAGAGAAAGAGAGAGAGAGAGAGAGAAAGAGACAGAGAAGAAAAGGGGCAGAGAATAAGAGTCCTGGGATCTGCTATTGCAGTAGTAAAACTATTTGTTTCATTTGCAACGGTTTCTTTCTTTCCACCATACTGTGTTATATGTACTGATATTATACGGTTAAATATAATTATATGGATTTTATAAATTCTTTCACCATTGAAAAGAGCAATTAGTTCTGATATACAGCTATGAAACACTTTCATTTTATAAACTACCAAAAGATTAAAAAAATATTTACAGTTTTATACAGAGTAAGAACAGATTGGGCTATTAAAAACATGATTGCGAAGAAATCCTTGACTTTTACTTGAGAATATCATGGAGTAGAAAATTACTGTTACTCCACAAAATTCGAATAGTTCCCATTCTCCTCATAGGCCGCGTCATGACCGAGTGGTTAGACCATTTGCCCCTTACTTAGAGGGGTTCATCCCCAGCGACCGCATGTGAGATTTGTGGTGGACAAAGCGACTCAGGGGCAGGTCTTCTCCAGTTTCTCCGGTTTCCCCCGCCATCGCATTCCACCTGTGCCCCATTTTCATTCCATGTATCACGAGTGTCATCGCCTGTGGTGCCATGGTAGTATAAGCGGGCGTTAAATACTATCAAGAAAAAAGTTCTCCTCACGGTAGACAAACCAATACAGAATACATTTTATTGCAAGGAATGTTCATATATGGTCATGCACCAACAATTCATCAAACAAAACACAGAATTTAAAAACCGACATAAATTCTGTGATTCCCTTGATTGCATTTATCAGATGCGTATGCCATGAAACAATGTTTCAACTCTAAATAATCTCTTTCTTCTAATTCTATAACTGAAGGTATTGCAGCTTCTGGATGTCAAAACTTCTGTAAACCTCATACAAGAAAGTTTGCTGTATTTCTTTTGTCTTTATGTTTCAAATAAGTTCGTTAGCAGGACATGCTAAATAATTGTACAAAGAGAAAATGGCTAAACATATATTTCCGGTGAAATCTCGGTATTGAATTTTTGGGTACATTTCAATACCTTCTCTATACACTATCTACATAGCACGTGTAGAGAAAGCAATAAAATATATAAATGATAAGCCATAAGTTTTAGAGCACTGAATGCACAAGTATACGTAATAAATATTTAGGTATATTGCATGTATCAAATACTGCTATATGCCACAAAGGAAATGGTATTTATAGTCGAACTGAGTGAACTGATATTTTATAATAACTAAAATATTATTTTTCTCAATTGTCGAAGACTGTCTACCAAAGAGTTTAACTTGGAATGTTGAATCTTATTTGTGCTAATATGTTAAGACTTTTTGCATCATTTGAAATCTACATAACATAGTGTCTATGGGACTAAAAGGGATTAACAAAATTTTAACATTTAAAACAGTATAATTGTATAAAAAGTTTCTAGACAATTCCGACCTCAGATGTTCCCCGCCAAACAATATTTACAGACTATGCAGAATTTCCAAAACTTGGAAGGTGTCTTTGAGGTTAAGGATGTCAAACGTTTCACCGTAGTTACACTTCCTTTACCGTGAACATTGGTGAATGTTTAATCCGTTCTTTTGTCTATTCGAAACTGCATGTTATTACAATTATAAGAAGTAAAAGGAATTTTTACTACAAAATCCCTCTAGGTCATTGTACAATGACTTCATATATAGCGAGATATGTGGAAAATATTAATTATTCTGCATTGGATTTTAAAAGACTTACTGTGCAGTTGTTTTTCGTTTAAAGAAAAAATTTATTTTTTGGAATGGCTATAGAATGTAATTATAGTTAAGTTAAACTCATTTAACTTAAAACATATTGCACTTAAAATAATTAGAATATATTTATTTCTTTAAAATTAAGATCTTATCAAGTAATATTTATTTATATTATTTGTATAAATTAACATTTTTCTGGTAAGTTGTATAGTTTTACTTACTAAAGGACACCTTTAACATGCAATTAACTAGTTTTTATTTTAAAGGATTCCAAGCACAAAATGCAATATTCTGATAGGAAGCAACCCTAAAGAAAACTTTTAAATAATACTTGCTACTATTTTACAGGTGTTTACATTATACATAAATATGTATATATATACATATATATTACCTATATATATTCATTTTATTTCTCCTACACTTAATAAGCTTATCAGAAAAAGTGTATAATGTTTACCCATTTAAATCCGTTACATTTCGTCCAATCAGAATATCATTATGAAATTCTAGGGAGGTATTGCCAATATTGTGGCTATGTTATATATTGTGAAATTAGTTGACTTTTTTCTTGAAAGTCTTCCAATCTTTCGCTTCATGGTTTTGTCCAACATACAAATTATACTGATAAAAATCGTATTCAAAAATATTTCCTTTTAATGATAAGGCTGCTGATTTTGTGAAGTATGTATTTCAATTAGAACTTTGAAAACCACTCTCTTTAAGAATATATTATTGTTTATGTCTTTCGCATGTGTGTGTTTAGTGAGAGAGAGACACACACACACGCACAAATACACACACACATACACACAGAATGAGAGACGGAAAGAGGGCGAGGGGAAGACATGCATTCGGGAGGTGTTAGGTTCGATTCCCGTCGATCTACATCACTGACCTTGGGGTTTTCGTGGGTTTTCCTGCTCGATAGGTTGATGATGGTGTGGTTTTTCATCCACTATGATTTTCTTTCCCTCATTTTCCTTTCCCTCCCTTTCCTTCTCAGTTTTTAGGTGTACTTTTAGCTTTCGTGATGTGTGGCGGTGACGAATGGTGGTGGGGATGCTTGCTCCTAAGACTATCTATTACCCTTAGACACTAAAGGGTTGTTTGGTTGGACGGATTGTTCACCACCCCTCTGGTTAGCTGCAGTAGTAGAGCGGGTCTTCGAGAGATAAACTATAAGCGACTTCCGCGCGGCTCTCTGGCCTTCTGTTGCGGCCTTTAGCCTCCTATGTGGCTTAATAACTTCCTCATTCAGGGATAGCCGCAATAGATCTCGCAGAGAGCGCTATTTTTACCCTTTTTCTTATGTTGCTTATTTTAATTTAGAAAATTTGTTTAATAAATCTGTGAACTATTGAACTATAAACTAAACTACAAAATAATATGGTGTTGCGCTACTATCCAGTATTCAGAGCATATCTTTATCGCTCCTATCGAGTTTTTTACCAGGGTTAAGGCAAGTTTCCTCCCTCTTCGCCATTTTACTGTTTGAAAATTAAATGATTATTGCTAGTGTATTGCTCTTAACTTTTATTTCTATAAGGATGCAGAATACCATATAAAATAATATAAAACCTCAACCATTGGAATGCTTCGCAACAAAATTCAGAAATGTTTAGTGACAAATGAATTTTATACCGGTAAAAGCTTCTTTAGTTGTAAAACGACAAGTTACCCAACATTTCCTGTAACGCAGGATTTAATACATTTAATACATTTTAGGAAAGGAACTTAGAATTCGGCTGGCCGGTTATGGCATGGCTAGTTGCCGATATACAAAACTCCATGGGAGCGGTAAGGACATATTCTGTTAGTCCTGTAATATTTACTTTGCCTGTTATAAAGGTGTGATAAATTTTAATATACATTTGAATCCTTAGAAATGTAGCTCTGATAAAGTAAAATACTGTAACATCACAACATCATCTCCAATTAGATCATTTAAAACTCATAGCAAAACAACGCACGAGTTGCTTAAACACAAAGTTCCTGCTATTCAACTTCTCTCTTAGAGTGTAAATTTCATAATCATATAATCTTTTAATATAATCTATGTAATGCACGTTTATGAACCACAACCACCACCACCACCACCACATATCTATTGTGGAAACGTGACTTTCAGGTTTGTCATCGGCGTAGATTACTTATCACATAGTACGCGTTGGATTTATAATGTCTACCTCTGAAGAGTGTTATAATGATTTTGAAATCATTGCCGTTTAACCAATTTTTTAAATTTCCAAAGTATACCTTTAAATCATAAAATAAAAAATTATGTGAAACCTTTGTTGGGGAAAGGAGAGATATTAAAGAATCTCTAATGCAGGACATTAATAATACGCTGAATTAAGAGTTACTAAAAACTGATTACAAATTCTTATCAGTATTGTGAACAGCGACCATTGTCAGTATGTGACTTTCCTTTGTCATGCAGTAATAAATATGCTACATTCTTCTTTATACATATAATAATGCAACATTGGAATCAGAGAAATTAAGTCGCCAGTGTTTCATGACCAAATAAAAGTGGCATGATTTAACTAACTAGGTTAGTTCAGATTTCAAACTCAAGATATTTGAATAAATTATAAATATTATTATAATTAACATAACCAAAAAAATAATTAAATAATATTTTAAATTATTAACTTGAAATCATTGATTTAATCTTCCCTTAAAAATGTATAGTAACGGTTATAGAGACATGAGCAGATTCAAACTAGTTTAAATCTGACACTCTTAATTTTCCAATTAATGGGCTAAAATTAGAGAAGTTTTTCCCCAATGAGTCGGATACAAAGTGTAACATGTAGGAGATATACGTGAATATGTCAAGATGTACACTGAAAGAATTTAGAATTAGATTTCTTCCTTCAAATATTTAATTTTTTTGATAAATGAAATGTTTAATTCTGCGTTTTTTCAATAGGGGATGTTTTTAATTGTTTCACATTAGCAACATTAGAAATTATACATTGTTAGATATATAAATGTAGATGTTTTGATAAATGGCATGTCCCTTCATAAAAATTGTACAGTGTTAGGAATATAAATGTAGATATTTTGATAAATGGTACCTTAAGTATGGGTACTTTGAGTTGTTAGCTGTGATTTTGTTCATCTCTCACAAACTAATCACATAATTTATTACCTGATATGTTTTGCAAGTATTAACTATGCGGCGAAATGAACAGCGCCTGTCAATGTAGATTATCCGTTTTGCTGCCACGTTTTACACCTCAATATATGACCTGCTGCCCTAACTGACGTGATATCATTAGTCTTACAAAAAGCATTCCAACTCAGTTCCGAAACAACATTCGTTATACCCAGAGGCCATTAAACCTTACGCTTTCCATCCCAAGGTCTCAGGAAAACTAAACACGTATGCCTCGCCTACTTGGAGGTATTCATCAACTTGAAAACATATTACTCTTAATAAGTAAAATTATAAGTCCGCAAATGAAGCGAATGTTGATGTAATGTCGTTTATTACAATTTTCTTTATTACCAATACAAATATCGCATTTATATCCCTAATAACCTGTATTAGCTATGCTAGATGTAATTAGACAATTCTTACAGTGAAAATTCCTTAAATGATAAATTAAAACACATCGCTCAAAAATCGAGAGAAAATTAATGTTCTCAAAGCAAAAACTAAGAGGATACATGTATTTTGGCTATTAGATTAAAAACCTAAATGAAAACTACGATACGCTCGAGTTTAGCTAAGCAGACAAAACGAAATGAAAAATTTAGAAAAAATAAAATAAATAAAGTAAATAGTTTTATTATTACTTTTCCGTTTGTCTACTAATTACCTATAGTAAGCAGAGAAAATATTGTATTACAACCTAAATTCGATACCAGGATTTCAAGCGAAATACCCGTTTTCGCGTGTATGTATCTTCTGTTTGTGAATATTAGAGCTCAAAAATGAAAATTCGATTAGATATCAAATTTGATATTTAAAGTTCTACACCTTCCAAGTAAAAAACTACAGAAAGCTTTTCAAAAATACCCTGCATCTCATTACTCTATACACGCAATAAATTTCGTGTTTTTGTTTGTTTGTTTATTTTTGTCAAAAATATCTCTAACGATTTCATTAAAACACCATTTACATGGCAAATGATGTTAATTTTATGAAAATAACCTTTTGATTCCTCTTGAATCTGAATGACGTTTGCAGGAGATAGACAAAACCTCACTACACACAAAATATATATTTTGTTAAACCAGATAACTGTCAAGTGAATTTTTGTAGGGTTAAAGCTTGCTACGCAGTCCATTTTCAAAGACGTATAGTTGTCTCAAGTAAGAAGTCGTTATTCGTTTCCAGCGTGATCATGCAAGACTATGCGATTTTAAAGCCATTACATAGTTTAAGTCTCCTTAAAATTTGATTACGTTTTCTTTTTGAAACGTGCTAATATATTTAGCTATAGTGTGGTAAAAAATTATTGAGGTAGCTCCTTCCAAAGTCGTGGCTCCATCTGGTTTAGCAAGAAAGCTAAATGGCATATACTTTTTTGCAGATGTGCAGCTAAAATTAAGTCTGAGACAGCTTTGGATTCTTGAAAAAATACTAAATACCACAGCATTATTACTTGGAAAAGCTAGAATTACAATGGAAAACAAATATAAATTAACATCGGGTGTGAGAAGTGAAAACGCTTTCTTTTTATCGGGAAAAGATTTACACGAAAACATGCCAATAACAATATCAGCAAACTGAGCAGAACAGCCGCACTAGAAGCCAAAGAGTGGTGACTGAAACGTAGACCAAGGCGCTGAATATTTTACTCTTATTCTACATTTCCATAATTGATTCAGAATTAACATAATGCCTAAACAATGTTATTGTATTCGTTTTACAAGAAACTGAACACAGCTAGGTTGCCAATTCTTTGCAAGTAATGCAAAACTGCGACTATTTGCTAAGGTATTCTTGGTTTATGTGATTGATTTGTGTATAGCTTGGTTTGTTACCATGGTTGTTTACTTTTGTGTGTAATACTAAACTTCTCTAGTAAACCCGTCCTGGTATTTCTTACACAAGTTTGACATGTTCTTGGAAATAATCCATATAGTTCCGCACCTCAATACAGAGTTAAAGGTACAACCTTTCGGCACCGACCTCTGTCCATACATTAGGTTTTGACATAAAGCAAACTGTCACATAAAGCAAATGTTTTCCAGTCACTCATTGCACTGCCAACCCTTCCACCGCTTACCTTGCTCAAACCAATAAGAGATTAAATTACAGGTTAGTGTGGAACACAACCCCTAAAAGGATTTCGCCAACATTAAATAAAGAACAGGAAACCCAGAATATCGGCAAGCTCCCCCCCCCCCCCGGCTGTACCTCTTAAACATAAAACTTCTATATTGACTTTCTTTCTTTTAATTTAGCATTTAATGGAATTCTGTGCTACTATTTATTTTCTACTATGCATTTTCCTAAAATGTAATGATATTGCTATCTCACTAATCTTTTTGTTAACTTGTTTCAATGGGCTATTAATAATTTACGATCAACTTCTCCGTTAAGAAGAATATAATTTAAATACAATTTTAATTTTTTTCTCACCTAAAGCATGTGTAGGACAGGAGTTGGATAAGTAGAGTCAGACTCAATAATTCAATGCCATAGCCGGGATTTAAATCATGGCTCTTCCGGTCTCTAGCCAGTTGTTGGACCACTGAGTTACCAAGCGATATGCCGGCTTAGCTTTGAATTTCTCAACTGACTCGCATGTTTCCCGGTAAACCACAAGGTGACTTCAAGTTATTTTGAGATAACGACCTCAATGGCGATTTACAATGCTGCAGGTACTTTTAAGTCTCAGGATTCATAATATAGCCAACTATTTTGGACATTTGTGATATTTGTTTTCTCACAGAAACCGTGTGTAGGACAGGTAGTCAGACTGAAAAATTCAATAGCATAGTCCGGATTTGAACCACGGATCTCCCGGACTCTATTCGGTTGCTCTACTACTGAGCTACCATGGTAACGTGGCAACATGCATAGTATTGAATTTCTCGATAGACTTTCAGTCTGAATCTATCTATTCAACTCCTATATCCTAAATGTTATAAATTATTTTTATTCATTTAGCAATAATTGTTTCCTGTGGGTTATTTTCAAGCTGCATTCAACAGTAATACTTTAAAAATTAATAATTCTGTTTTAATTTCTCTACTCCGTAGGTAGAGAAAGTATTGCATTCCACCCAAAATATCAATGTTGAGATATCACTAGAAATGTAGGTTTTAATGTCCACTAAATAAAAAATAGAAAAAAAGGGATAAGTATATATGTTACGTGTATGTATATGAGCGTGTATGTGTGTGTGTGTGTGAGAGAGAGAGAGAGAGAGAGAGAGAGAGTGTACATCATAAACAAACCATGGAAACTTCGTTAAAAATCAAATTTACTATTCAGGTTTTAAAATACTTTTAAAAAATCTCCAACTCCAAACTGTCATTTACATGAAAACTTTTTTAAAATATTTGATTGTCTTATCAATAAAATACCATATGTTTAAGATACTTTGATTAAAAATAAAATAGATACCTATGTTGACTATTATGGGAATGCCTCTGAAGCCCTCTTCCTTCTGATGATGACTGCTTAACTGATAAACCGTAAGAGGTAGACAAAACGTACTAAAAATATGAAGATATTTTAAAATATACAGTAAAAGTATGTTAAATGAAAAATTTTAGGAGTTAACCACTTTTGAGATATTCCTTGTTATTAGTTTTAATTTTGCAGTGCTAAAAGACAGTGGGACGTGTGGAAAACTGAAATGTATTTAATTCTATTTATTTCAAAATCAGAATTCAGAGATTAGCTGTGTCATAGGTTACTGAAAAGTACACAATCTATCAAGAACATCCTTATTAATATTCTGATAGTGCAAAACATGTAATATCAATTCATATTTTTGGTCAGCAAGCTTCTAAACTAAGGTCAATAAAAATTTATAAAAGTGCACCTGTTTAGTTTGGTACATATTGCTGCCACACTTTTCTTTATAGATATTCCAATTTTTCAGTACAGATACTTCATTAAATTGGTAACAAATTACTGGATTAGTTTTTTGATCTTGTAAGATATAAGGTGTTAAAATGGGGATAGAGAAAAACTGTTTGCTTCTTAAAACACATATTTTAAAAATTTTGAAAAAGCAATATATTGCATCTGAAAAAAATCTTTCCACTCAGTTTACTAAACTTAATGATTTTTAAATCACAAGAAACTACAGATCTCTAACGTAAGTAATTTCTTGCACCTAAACCTGTAAAATATAAACTTGTAGAAAAATGCAAAAGAAACTAAAGTGATTTGCTTTTTGGTTAACTCACCAAATTTTAAAACTTTCCTGCACCATAATCACCTTGTTCCAATATTTAGGTTGAAGAGAATTTTTGGTGCTTAAAATTTATATTATATTTTGATAAAAATGGGGAGATTGAATCACTGATTTCAGGTTAATAATTTAAAATCTTATTTAATTATTTTTTGGTTTTATTAATGATAATAATAATTATAATTTATATACTTTTTCTGGAGATTTCCTCTTCCTCTTAATGCTGTTTTTTTACTTTCTCTATACGTACTATATACATAGTGTATAGAGAAGGTATTGCACTCTATCAAAAAAATCAACTCTATCTACCGAGATTTCACCGGAAATATATGTTTTAGGGTCCCCTGTATCCAAAAAATGTATTTCCAAAAAAAGATCCGTGTGTGTATGTGTGTCCGTGAGTCCGTGTATCCGTGTGTCACTGTGTCCGTGTGTCTTTGAACACGATAACTCAAAAACGAAAAGTCGGTAAAATACCAAACTTTGCATTGAAGTTTAGTATCTTCCAGGGATGCGACACGAAGATTTTGAGAAAAATCCTCCCACCCCCAACTACCCTTTACATGGAACTTGTTTCGAAAATTTTGATTTTCTAAAAAATGACGCTAACAATTTTGATTAAAATATCGTGTATTAAAGTTATTTACCTGAGAAATAAAAAGTATATCTTCAATTTTCTGGGAATAGCCTCCGAAGACTACTTTATTCTGGGTGAATTTTACAGAATTTTGTATAACTGCTATACCGTAAGAGATGGACAAAAACTTACCACACAACAAATGTAGAGCACCTTATGTTATATACATTTTTTCGTGGAGTTGATTGTTTTTTAGATATTCCTTTTTTTTGGTTTCAGCTATAAAAACTTATACTTTTCTCATACAGGACTTTGTGAACTCGTGTCAATACAAACAGCTGCAGAGCAACCAGCTTTTGACTATCTCTATACCCCCTTATTTCGCTTCTACTAACAAGGAAGCAAGTAATAAGACTATTTCTGCTAATTTTTGCTCCAATAGATGAAGTTAAGAGTAATTTGTTGCAGTGATATAGAGAAAGTCATGTGAATGGAACACATCATATTTTTAACTCTGGTCTCTGTGTTAAACTATTCAATAAATTTTCAAAAACTTTTACATGTAAAGGGTAGTTCGGGATTTTCTTGAAAATCTTCATGTCGTATTCTTGAAAGATACTAAGCTTAAATACCAAATGTTGTAATTAACGGTCTTTTTGTTTTTGAGCTATGTTGTCAACACTCACATACACCCACACATCCTCTTCTGAAAAACCTTTTTTGGATTCAGGGGCCTTTAAAACATGCATATCCCTTGAAATTTTGGTATCGTTATTGGTATACCTTCTCTGTACACTCTCTATATAATACGTATAGGAAAAGTAAAAGGGTATGTGAATGTTGCAGACCACACTTCATTGCATTATTTGATATGTGTTCGTTGGAAAACTATAATATACGAATAAGAAGACTGCATATATACTTAAACGTGAAATAATCCTTCTCTTGTTTTACAATGACATAATCGTGTTACTTCCTCACACTCTAATATAAATAACACCAACAACAGAAGGAAATATTTTTGGTTGTGTTCAGTCTTATTCCATGTTCTGAACGTCGGCAAGCCGGAAATGTTGAATGAATCATCATATAAATGCGAAGGAAAGAGAATTAGAAGGAGAAATATTAGACACAATTACTGTACTCGAGCGAAGCTGCAACATGTGCTGTCCAAGTTTTTGTCAGTGAATAGTGTAGCAGATGTCGGACACGCCGTTCTTGCTTCGTCAGACAAACAACGTGTGGGTACAATATACAAGTTTCCTTTCATTAGCAAATGTCGACATTAGAATTTCATATAGCTACTGATTTTATCAATTAGGACAACCATCAAATCGAAATGAAGTGCCATGAAGTTTATATACTTGAGACCACATTATTAAAAGTAAATGGAGTAGTAAATAAAGAAGTCTTTATGAGTTTTATGGCTTATTTAATTTTACGAATTTGCTTACTATTTTTTACTAAATCTAAGTGCATGGGAAAACTCCGGTACATTTAATCAGTTTACAGGGGAGGAGGGGTTATTCGCTTAATAATACTAAATGTGCAGATTTCTGGACAGACTCTAGCAGCATAACATCATTTTGTACTGTTTCTGTTACGTATCATCTGCATCTGTATGCTATTTGAAGAAATGTAAAGTCTAAGGAAGCCCGCCTGGGTAGTGTGGTGGTAGCGTGTCTGCTTCACATTCAACAGGTCGTGTTTTCGAATCCCGCTTAGGGTGAGATACACGGAGGTGATCCCTTATCCTGAGAAGACGAATGTCGAGTAACTTTAAGCTCTATGGACCCTGAGATCATTTGAACCTCATTTCACCAATTTCATTCATCGTCCGATATGACCAACCAGGTTAAAGGACGTTAAACTTATTAAAAAAAAAAGAAGTGTAAAGAAATATAGTGATACAAGTTAAACAAAATAAAATTTCAATTTCTCTACGTATATCCATACAATGCACATGCTAACTAGAGAATTGAATTCCACCCAAAATTCGAAGTCAAGATTTCAATTGAAATATGTTTTGAGATCCCCTGAGTCCGAAAAAAGTTACTTTCTCTAGTCCGTATATTCAATGTACGTAGTGCATAGAGAAGGCATTGTATTGAAACCAAAAAGTGGATACCGAGCGAGATAACACCGGAAATACATGTTTTGAGACCTCCTGAATCCAAAAGAGCATTTTTAGAAACGTGTTCACATGTGTATTTGTCTGTGTATCTATGTGTATTGGTGTGTCTGTGTATATCTGTAGGAAGCGCAGCTCAAAAACCTGGTATTTAAGTTCATTATCTATCAAGGGTGCTACACGAAGATTTTCAAGAAAATCCCCCCACCCCTTACTACCCTTTCATAGTTTCTTTTTTAAACATTTTGGCTTTCTCAAAATGGCTCTAACATTTTTATTAAAATGCTACATGTTCAAGACATTTTTATGACAAACGAAATGTATATTTTGAATTTACTGGGAATAGCTTCTGAAGACTTCTTCATTCTGTATGACTTTTGTATAACTGGTAAAACGGAAGAGATAGACAAACCTACTGCACATTTTGTTCTGGAGTTACCGTTTTCGAAATATTCCGAGTTATTGGTTTCTGTTTTAAGCTACTTAAACTTTCCCAAACTCCTAGCAATCAAAGAGACCGGTTTTAGCAGATTTTACCTTCGCTTTACCCCAGTGTATTCCTTTGTTTTCCCTCTACTTACCAAGAAGCAAGTAAAAAGACCAATTTTGAAAATTAATATAACGTAGATAAAATATAATCTTTTGTAAGAAAAGTTGTTTACTAGCTACATGTGAATGGAACAGATCAGATTTTTAGAAAAAATTCCGTGTTTCTCTTTGTCCATCTCTGTGTCTGTGGACAGCATAGCCAAAACCGAAAAAGACCATTAAATACCAAACTTCCAAGGATGCGATAAGAGTATTTTCAAGAAATTGCATTTACTTGGTAAACATTTTGAATTATTTTTTTTCAAAATAGCTTTAACGGTTTTGATTAAAATAATGTTTATTAAATATATTTATATCAAAAATAAAATTTATATTGTGAAATTTTCGGGAATAGCCTCTTAATACCTACGTATTCTGGATGAGTTTTGCAGGGTTTTGCATAACGGTTATGTCTCGATAAAATACAAAACAGTTTATGTCCTATATGTTTTTATTGTAGAGTTGACCATTTTTGAGATATTGCTTCTTGTTGGTTTCATTTTAAGCCACCTAACATTTCCTAATTGGGACCATGCAAATTGAATCGAAGCTCAATTGTTTCACATGGTGTCCAACTTTTAATATATTTGTCTACCTCTTTAGCTTAATGTATTACCCTATTTGTCTTCTACTTACAAGGAAGAAAGTAATAAAGTGAATTCTGCTAACATTGATGTCAATCAGCATGATGTAGATAAAAGAATAATCTCTTGTAAGTTTAGTTTATATATGGAGCATCTAGAGAAAGTTATATGAATGGAATAATCACATTTTTGCTGTACCTTTTTCAATAAATACTTGAAACACAGTCCTGATTATTACTACTCTTTTCGATATTATCATATTCCATGCCACTAAACTAGAAACATATTTAATTTTTACTTACTCTAATCATTACACAGCACATAGTACATACAAAAAAGTCGATACTGTCATTTCACTGAAAATATACGTTTTAAGATTTCAGTATATACAAAAAAAGTATTTTAGAAAAAGTTTATGTGTATATGTGTGTTTCCATGTGTCTATTTGCGTGTCTCTAAACAACATAAATAAAAAACGATAATTCGATCAAATACCAATTAATCAAACATTAATTTCAGTGTCTTCCAAGAATATGTCACAATCTTCAAATAAAATCCTAACGCCCCAAACAAACTTTTACATACAGTATTTAAAAATGTTGTTTTTCATGAAAATTCCTTTTATGATTTGGATTAAAATACGGGATTACAATACACATTAAATGTATTTTTGTATTTTGCATGAATAGCCTCTGAAGATCACTTTATTTTGATTGACTTTTACAAAAACTGTAATGCATGTGACATAGACAAGCACTTACTACACAGAAAATGTAGATAGGTGTCATTAAAACACACACTTTGTGTCATTTACATCCGAGGTAATACTTGCTATTGATTTCAATTTCATTCCTTTTCCTCTTTTTATTTTACAGCTTTGCATTCAAAGACAACAGAAGCACAATATCATAACAACCTGATTTTAAAACGTTTTACTATTGTTTTGTCTAGTGAACTACCTTATTAGCTTTCTACTTATAAGAAACTAAGTAATACGCGGGGGCGTACAATATGTTCTTAGAAAACGATAGAACATTAATTATTTTTAGTACTTTATTTTTTATTTCTCAGCATATTTTCCTTTTAGCTTGTACCCTTCTCCCAGTCATTCTCCAAGTGTTTTAAGCCTTCCAGAAAGTAGGATTTCGGAAGGTCCTCAAAATAGGCATATATTTGTGAGATGACCTCTTCGATAGAAGTACCTTGTTTTCCGCCGAGCCACTTTTTCAAGTTTGAAATAAAAAAACTCTGATGTGTTCCATTCACATGACTTTCTCTATATCACTGCAACAAATTATTCTATTTACTTCATCTAATGGAGCAAAACTTACCAGAAATAGTCTTAATACTTGCTTTCTTGATAGTAGAAGCGAAATAAGGGGGTATCAGAGGTTAAAGTGATACTCAAAAGCTGGTTGCTCTGCGACTGAAGTTCCTTTGTTTGCATGGACACGAGTTCACAAAGTCCTGCATGAGAAAAGTATAAGTCTTTATAGCTGAAAAAAAAAAACAAGGAATATCTCAAAAACAATCAACTCCACGACAAAAATGTATATAACATATATTGTGGTTTTAAGGTGCTCTACATTTGTTGTGTGGTAAGTTTAGCAGTTATGCAAAATTTCAGAGGCTATTCCCAGAAAATTCAAAATATACATTTTATTTGTCATGTAATTATCTTTAATATATGATATTTTGATCAAAATCGTTAGAGCCATTTTTTAGAAAATCAAAATTGTGGAAAAAAGTTCCATGTAAAGGGTGGTTTCGGGTGGGGGGGATTTTTCTCAAAACCTTCGTGTCGCATCCTTGGAAGATACTAAACTTAAATACCAAATTTGGTATTTTACCGACATTTCGTTTTTGAGTTATCGTGTTCACAGACACACGGACACACGGACACACGAATACACTGACACACGGATACACGGACACGCACACGGACCTTTTTCTGAAAATACTTCTTTGGATACAGGGGACCCTAAAACATATATTTCCGGTGAAATCTCGGGATCGAATTTTTTGGTGGAGTGCAATACCTTCTCTATACAATATATACATAGCACGTATAGAGAAAGTAAAAAAGGTCAAAGGGGGCCAAATCTGGTGAATACGCTGGCTGTTGTGATTCAAACCTTAATTTTACAAATTTCGCCTTCGAAACTGCGCAGATGTGCACCCTCGTAGTTTCTGAATTGAAGAGAATCAATTTCTTTGCCAAATGAAGGCGTTTTGTTCTTTATTTCTTCATTAAATTGGTGCTATAGCGATGCCTAATTCTCTCTAGTTATCGTTCTTCCTTTCTGCAAGTAGTCAATGTAGATGATTCCGCATGCATCCAAAAATCCGAGGCCATATCTTGTCTTCAGATTTCACCACCTTTACCTTCTGCGGAGCCGATCCACCTTTAAACCCCACTGTTTCGACTGCACTGTAGTAGTGAATCCATGTTTCATCCACAGTTAGGTTCGACGTAGAAACTCGTCAGGATGTGCTAAACTAGCTTCCGAATGGATCACACGATTGCGTTTATTCTCCATTGAGAGCAAACGCGGCACACATCTTGCCGTTTGTCAGTCCCAATGTTTGATGCTAAATTGAGAACACTATACCTTGTGATATGCCTGACCTTTATTGTTTCGCGAACTTTGATTCGTCGATCACTCAAAACCATAGTCACTTCTACTGGATGTCCGGAACGATTTTCATCATTTTTGGATTTACGATCAAGTGTAAATTCATTTATCCAATTGTAAATGGTTGAGACGCAGAAGCAGATGTGCCTTGAGCTTCATACAACCCGGCTTTTATCTCTTTCAATGTTAAGGCTTTTAAAGAGAAATGTTTAATCGCCACACGATTTTTATCTTTCTAAAAACACTATATTGTATATTCAAAACCACGCAATGGCTATACTGAAAGTTTAACTGCCACCTAGGAAGAGAAAACGGTTACTAAGCAAACACTTTTTTCGATGCCACCAGTGTAATTTTTAGACTTTCTAAACATTTATTGAACGCCCCCAGTAATAGCATAGCTACTATGGCAATATGCGGCATAGCATTAAATTCAATGCTATATGCCTGCATGTTGCCATAGTAGTAGCTCAGTGGTAGAGCAACCGGCTAGAGAGTTGGACATCCGTGGTTCAAATCCCGGCTATGACATTGAATTTTTCAGTATGACTCTACCTATCCAAGTTGTGTTCTTACTGAGTAAGATATAGCTCTGCGAGTGTTGCTGAGAAATATAATCTCCAAGAACAGCGTCAAACTGGTGTGAAAGAAATAACATGAAGGTTAACTGAGAACATTTGGTATTACAAATAAAGGAGAAAGCATGGTAAGGAATTCAGCTATAACTAAATTAACTATATAAGACGATAAAGAATTACTAAAAGGTCGCAAGACCTAGTATTTTCACATTATTTGAACGTTATTTATATTTATATTCTTGGAACTCCGATAATATAATTCGTTTAACAGAATAATAATTCTGTATTAATTAAGAAGAAGTGGGTCAGAATAAAAACTTCATTGCCATGGTCGGTATTCGAATCACTTACCTGTAGCTCCTGTGTCATTACTTTACAATATGAGTGAAGTTGTCACTATTAACACCTTATGAAATTCTCCGTGTGACTACTCGAATTCTCCAATAAAACACTGGGCTTTTTAACTATTTCTTGGGATAAAATTACAACAATCTCGCCTCATATATTCCTTCATTCTGATTCTACCTTTCCAGGATATGGAATTAAATATTAGCGTATGCGTACATCTGACATCACAAAGTTATACCAATGAACTTGGCTTCCCCTATCAGGTAAGGAGTGGGTTGGAGCTGTTTTACCTCTTACTTACCAACTTAACACCAGCTGTTTAAATCGGAACTTAATTGCACCCAACTACATGTTCACATTTTTAAATCTTCCAGAATTTGGGATAATCTTTCATGTGATTTCTATTAATTGCTTATTCATCTGTAGCTCATATAGGATTAGAAGGGTTAATAACATTAAATTTTGAGCAACTTGTGGGCTATAATGAAACTGAACTATTTATTTAGGTACTGACCAAATCTCATCTCACCTCCACAAAGTTAACATTTTTTCGAGCATAGTTCTTAACTCGGAAGTACTTTAACTAGCCTAAAATATGGCCGAACTGCTGAAGGGCAACATCAAGACCTTGTGTTTTCTTAGACAAAGGGGGTGTTGTGGTCACACAACATGTGAAACAGAACTCTCCTGGGAAGCTTAACATCACCAAATGGCTGAAATTCCTTTCTGTAAGTTCTTCAACTAAACATGAAACCCAGAAGCGAATATTACAAAGACTGATGGTTTAATATCGAATTCGCTATTCGGGACAATAATTTTAACCTTAGCCTACATGACGTTGCTGAAAGCTCTCATGTAGGTAAGTGCTGTAGCTGGTGTGCAGTTTAACGACAGTGCAAATAAGTATACACTTAACACTTAACTTACACTATAACTACGTTGATTTGTTAGCTTTAGTGGGCCAGACATGCAGAGAACTCATACCATCTGAGAGGAATCAAAGTTCGTTCACTCCAAGAAGGGAACATTAAGCTGCCTTTTACAATCCAGCGAAATGGCTCAGTTTTTGTACACGCAAGTGTAGGTATATGCTCGTTAATTTAAAGTTTTATAACGCTCTAATATGAAATTGCGAGTGATTTTAAGAACGAAATTATTTGTCACGATTAATTAGACTATCTCAAAGAGAGAGAGTTTAGAGATGTAAGTGGTAATAGGACAATGTAATGAACAACATTACATCAATATCTGCATAATTTGCGAACTTATAACTATGCTTTTTAAGAGCAGTATTTTATTAAGTGTTAGTACCTTCAAGAAGACATTCACACATAACAACACCTACGTGTTTATTTTTCCCAATAGCCAAGGCATAACGTGGAGTGCGCAGATAAATCCCGTGGTGATGAATGTTGCAAACTGCAGAAAATAGATAGTCTACACTGAGAGCGTTTAATTTTGCAGCGCTTTAAGACCAAATAAAGACAGCAGTTAGTAAATTATGTAGTTGGATTATGGGAAAACTGATAGAAGAGAAAAAAATACAACAAAATTACCAAACCGAACACATATGGCCTTCACAACATTGGAATCCACTGGGACGTTTTTCTTTCCGCAGGTCTTTGCCGTCAAAGGAGACATTAGGAGGGCGCTCTGATAGTTCATTCTGAGGAAGGTTACATTCAGTGTTCTTTAGGCGTTAAGACTGTGCGACATGTATTCAAATCAAGAGCTGGCAGAGATACACTTCATGTACGGTAAGGCGGACGGCAATGCTGCGCTGGCTCGTCGTTTGTACCTGGAGAGGTACCCACAGCGACAATGTCCAGATCGGAAGACATTTGTACGTCTCCATTCCCGTCTGTGCGAGTATGGAACATTCACCTCTCCGTGTTTGGGAAGGGGACGGCCAAGATCTACAACTCCAGAAGTGCAGGAGGAGATTCTGGAGGCTGTGGACAGGACTCCTATCAGCACACGACGGTTATCGCTGCAAGATAATGTTCCTCATACGACTGTCTGGGGACTGTTGAATGAGTATCAATTGTATCCTTATCATTTGCAACGTGTACAGACCCTGTCACCAGCAGATTACCCTGCACGAGTTAGGTTCTGTCAGTGGTTCTTGCAGCAGTGTGGTGTAAATCCGAACTTTTCTGCCGTCTTATTATTTACAGATGAAGCACAGTTCACAAGAGATGGCATAACAAATTTCCACAATCAGCATGTATGGTCGCATGAAAACCCACGTGCAACTGTTGTATCTCATCACCAGGTGCGGTTCTCCCTCAACATGTGGGCCGGTATCATTGGTGATCGATTAGTTGGATCCCATGTACTTGTAAACAGACTTACGGGGCAGGCGTACACAAACTTCCTGGAAAACACCATACCTGACGTTTTCGAAGACACTCCACTGATCAATCATCAACACATTCACTTCTTGCATGATGACGCTCCTGCACACTTCAGTCTTACGGCTCGCCGGTACTTGGATCGAAGGTTTCCTAATCGATGAATAGGTAGAGGTGGCCCAATTGCTTGGCCTCCACGCTCACCTGATCTGAACCCCCTCAATTTCTACTTGTGAGGCCATTTAAAATCATTGGTTTATTCGTCTCCGGTGCCGGATTTGGAATTCCTTCGGAATCGAATTGTGACAAGTTGTGAGGACAAACGCAATACTCCTGGAGTTTGGGATCGTGTTCGCAGGTCAATGAGACATCGATGTGAGGTCTGTATTCAAGCAGGAGGTGGACATTTTGAACATCTTCTGTAATGACAACAACCTGCGGAAAGAAAAACGTTCCAGTGAATTTCAATGTTGTGAAGGCCCTAACTTGGAAATGAAGCATTTCCGGACACATGTTATTATGAAATAATTTGATTGTGTACATGTGGGAAATACATACCTGAAATTATGCCCCGTATTTTTGAAACACCTATATATATATATATATATATATATATATATATATATATATATATATTTGTGCAGATATACTGCATATGATTAGAACATGGAGGATTTTTAAAAGAAATGTTTATTTACACTTGATAGTTATATAAAAGGGTGCGGTTCTCTCCCTGCATATTTGACGGTATTTTTTGAGAATTAAAGAGAAAAACACTAACAGCGTCAATAAATGTGCTACTCTTTGCAGATCATGTAATAATTACACATACAATGACAATGAATCACAAAGAAATGGGGTTAAAATTTAAATACAAAAAATCTGATGTTTTCCATTCACATGCCTTTCTCTACATCGCTGTAACAAATTAAAAAGCATATTCTTCTATCTAATTTATCATAGTCCAAATAAAAATTAGCAGAATTGTCTTAAGTACTTTCTTGTAAGTAGAAGGAAAATAATGCAAGACACCAGGCTAAAACGATGGTTAAATCTTTTATAAGCTGGTTACCAGAGGTTAAAATTCATTTCTATACAGGACCAGAAGTTTACAACTTCCAATATTAGAAACGTCTAAATATTTTAAATCTGAAACAAATAACAAGGAATATCTCAGAAATTGTCAATTCCACGATAAAAACGTTATGACTTAGATCGTGTGTTTAACGTGAGTTGCATTTGTTGTGCAGCAAACCTTTGTATATCTCTTACGGTTTACAAGTTACGCAAAATTCATGAAAATGTATTTAAAGTAAACAGGTCTTTAGAGGATATTCCCAGAAAATTCAAGATATACATTTTATTTGCCATATGAATATCTTTAATATATGGCATTTTAATCAAAATCGTTATAGCCATTTTTGAGCAAATAAAGTAAGTAGTTTGGGGTGGGGGGATTTTTCTCAAATCTCCGTGCCGCATCCCTGAAAGATATTAAACTTAAATATCAAGTTTGGTATTTTACCGACTTTTCGTTTTTGAGTTATCCTGTTCACAGATAAATTGACACACGCACACACGCGGACCTTTTTCTAAAAATGTTTTTTCTGGATACAGGAGACCGTAAAACGTGTATTTCTGGTGAGATCTCAGTATCAAATTTTTTAGAGGAATGCAATATACTATACGCTATGTACATAGTACATATAGAGAAAGTAGAAAGACAATAGCATAGTGTGCTAAACATCCAGTTCGACCAAGAATACTTTTAAATAATATATTACTAATTTTAATTACTTGGAATGCAATATAAATAATTAAACAATAATGGGCATTTAAACAGAAAAATAAATACATTTAAGTTTTTCTGTGGGACAAGAACATTAAAAAGAAAAACGGAAAAGAAACAAATTTAAAAGTTTGTAAAATAATACTGCTAATATTGTTCTATGTAGCATTAGAAAAAAAGAGCAATTCGGGTACTACAATACTGAACAAAATTAAAAAAAGATGTGATAAACGAATTGAATATTTTTCCTATCTATGAAAAAATAAATGGCATAGAAGGCGGTGGAAACTACATATACAAGAATAAATGAAAGCCGATTTCCTAAACTAAAAAATTCCTCTGAGGCTGGTCACCATGGCCGCACTCGCTAAAGTGCCTCGCTTTAATGCTTCGTGGCGCAGGAGATCGTGGGTTCAAGTCCCGCCTTGGGAGGAATACAAATAGAAAAACAAAAAGAAATGTTGGGAAAATGGGGCAAAAAATAATAATAAAAAGGAATACAAAGCCGGAGTCCCGGCAAAACTCTGAAACTGTATTTATCATTTGAGAAAAAAATGAGTACCTACCAGAAATTTGGAAGCAGATGTAGAGAAATGTGAAACCGGAAAAGGAGAAATTTCGTGATGAGATGATAAAAATACTGTATATGCTACCTTTTTTGTTCTTTTTTTAGTTGTTTGGCAACATACGTACACATAAAGTAGGATGTGTATTACAGAGGAAGAGGAATTTCAACTCGGATCCTCTTCGTTATAAATCCGCTGCCCTAACATTAATGCAGAAGGCACAGCTGTAGGTTTGTAGGTCAACGCAGCTAACTAACAGGTGATCTTCCGATGACTGAAGCTTATAAGACTTCATGACTGAAGGAAACAGAAGTAAGAAAACAATATAGGAAAGTCTTCTTCTACAAATAAACACTATGTGACTTTTGAAGTGCTTGTAAAATGTAACCCAGTTAAGTGCAAATATAAATAAGTGTATATTTTAGAAAGTGTGGTGGTCAGTGCAAATAACCCAAAAAGGACGTATAATAATAGAAGTGGTAATAATAATAATAATAATAATAATAATAATAATAATAATAATGCAAAAACAGTAGATCGACTACATTAATGTGAGAGTGAAAGGTAAATTTTAGAACAACATCAAAGTTAGCAGTACCTGAATGCTATTAAATAAACTTTTAGTAGGCAGGCCTCGCTATAAGGAATGTTGTATCGGAACTGAGTTTTAATGTTTTCTGCAAGGTCAATCACATTAGCTAGGATGCGGTTCATTTTGCTGCGCAGCTAAAACTATACAAAACACATCAGGTACTAAATTATTTGTGGTTTTTGTTAGACAAAGAGCAATCGCAAAGTGAATGTACAATAAGGTACAATTTATCAAAGCAAACTTAATATCCTATATAGGTATAGGTGAATATACTATGATTCGTATATTCATCTTTTAAATACACTCGTTGCATATTGTCAATTTTATTTAATTTTATTAAAATATGTTATTAATTTATTTAAATCAATAAACATTTTTAGTGCCGTATATATTATTAGTTTTAAAAGTTTTGTAATCCTTTAAAATGTTACAACTTCTACAAAAATTTTGGTGTGGACATATTGCTATACAAAGGAACTGCAATTCTATGGTATGCATTCTATACACACACACACACACACACACACACACACACACACACACACACACACACACCACATACATTTTTAAAACATCCTCATACGATACATATTCTTTAGTATATTTATATATTAAATGTACTAGGTGCACATCGTTTGATAAATTTTATTTAATATTGTTAATAAAATGCTTCTGTTAATTTATTTAAAGAAAAGTATGGTTTAAGATCCCTAAAATTCGTTTGGTTTTTAAGAGTCTTGTATGTTATAAAATGTTACCACTCTTGCAATCATTTTGCTACGGAGATAGCAACATTTGTATACGTCTCTGGTATACTTACTTACTACACTCTTATACGAAATCCATGCATATACATCTATATACACATTTAAAACATCCTCATATACGTTTTAAACATCCTTCTATAGAGATGCATAACAAAGATACCTATCCAACTCCAGTCGTAAACACAGTTTGTGTGAAAAAACAATTAATCTAATACCAATTGACCATAATAGGTGGATATACTATGAATCCTGGGACTTAAAGTACTTACAGCATTGTAAGTTGCCATTGGGATTGCCATCTCAAAATAATTTCAGATCACCTTGTGGTTTACAGGGAAATATGCCACGCCTGCAGTTACTATAGTAGCTCAGTGGCAGAGCAACCGGCTAGAGATCAGGAAATCCGTAATTCAAATCCCTGCTATGGCATTGAATTTTTCAGTCTGTCTTCACCTATCTAACTCCTGTCCTACACACGGCTTTTGTGAAAAAACAATTAATAACAATACTAAATTTTTCCTTTAAATACACATTACGCAAGTTTTTCAGTTTTTATGTCATTTAAAACAAGCAATAATGTTTAAACCCACTAATATAAATTTTGATATAATATTTTTAATGTTTTGAAGTTTCAGCAGGTTTTCAGTCATTTCGGTGGGGCGGAGATAACAATGCACTATCTCATTTTTAAATCAAAGTGAGGGGAATTATTGTCACTGAAATCCCTCATTAATGCATAGCGACTCACGATTTCATTAATCTGCTTATACATATTTTTAAATGTTACATGCCTCATGTATTAGTTACCAAACAAACAAAAAGTTCGCATTCAAGTTAAACTGAAAGAAAATTGTATACTGAATTTAAAGATTATAAAACTAATACACAAAAACGAATAGTAACTTCGCAGTAGAACAAGTATTTGAAAATGTAAATCATGGCAAAAGAATACACTGGAAAAGGTTAATACCACAATGGTTATTAAAAAAAATTTAGTAAGGTTCAACGTGGATTGTCGATTACATAACAGATTCCTCTAAGAAACTGTGTTTTAATGAGATCTACATTTACTCTTTGTGGTAAGTGTTTATCTTTCTCTTATAGTTTTTCACTTAGAGAAAATTATCCAAAATGTATTTGGAATGCCTTGTACTTTAAATGTCATTCATACAAAAGAATATATTTTTTTAAACATACAAATATCTTAATACTTTTTAATGCGTGCAATTAAGAGCAATTTAAAAAATAAAATGTTTACTATCTTTCTTTGCAGGAGATTTAGTATCATTAAAATTTCTGCATTATATCCATGAAGTATGTAAACATATAAACAAATTTACCTGAATTTTCATTTCTTTCAGGCACATAGATTTCTCTAGCTATTCGTCAAACAAACTTCTAGCGAAACATATCTTCTATTAGCTTCAAGCTAATCAAGATAAACATTAGCAGAAGGTCTTATTGCTTAGTTCCTTATAAATAGAAGGGGAATAAGCGAATACACTAGGCTAAAGTGATAGTAAAATGTTCTAAAAACAATTGATATTGAAATTCGGTTCTCTTTGTTGGCAGGAATAAAACAAAATGAACACGGATGACCTCTATTTGAGTAAAGCATATTATTTTGAAACTGAAACCAATTACAAGAATATCTCGAAAACGGTTAAATTCACATCAAAAATTTGCAGGACATAAATAATGTGTTTTGACGAGATCTGCAATATTTGTGTAGTAAGTTTTGGTCTACCCTTTAATTTACCAGTTATGCAAAACTCACCTAAAATGCAACAGACTTCAAAGGACATTTCCAACAATTTGAATATACACATTTTACTTGTCATTCATATATATTTAATATACAGCATTTTAATCAAAATCCTTTGATCTATGAGAAAATTGATAATTTGAAGAAAACAAATTCTATATTAAAGGTAGTTTGGGGGGCTCTAAATTTTCGTGTCACATCTTTGGAAAGCAAAACTGAAGTACCAAGTTTGCTATTTAAACGACATTTCGTTTTGAATTATGCCGTCCATACGCACATATACATAACGGAAAATTTTCTAAAAATAGTATTTTTGGACTTAGAGAGTCTCAAAGCGTATATCTGCGGTAAAATCTCGATAGCGAATTTTTGGCTGGACTTTGTCTACCTACAATTTACTTACATACTACATGTATAAAAAGTAATTAAGTTGTTCTAAATGAAGTGTCTCCAGAAAAGCACGGTGAGCACCAAAGGAAAAAATCTGATGCGTTCCATTCACATGACTTTCTCTACAACTCTGCAACAAATTATTGTTAAAAAGCTTTTGCTCGTATTTACTTCATGCTAATCGAGAAAAAATTAGCAGAAATCGTCTTATTAGTTGTTGCCTTGTAAGTAGAAGAGAATAAGGGAGTACCATAAGTTAAAGTGATAGTCAAAGGCTGATTGCTATGTGACTAACGCTCCTTTGTATGAACAGGAGTTGACAAATTCCTGCATGAGATAAGTGTGTTTTTCAAAGCTGAAACCAAAAACAAGGAATTCTCAAAAACTATCAACTCCACGAAAAAAATGTATATAACAAAAAGTGTGTGTATTAACGTGCTCTATATTGTTTGTGTTTTAAGTTTTCGTCCATCTCTTACGGTTTAGCAGTTATGCAAAATTCCGTAAAATTGATCCGGAATAAAGTAGTCTTCAGAGGCTATTCCTAGAAAATGTAAGATATACATTTGATTTGTTAGGCAAATGTCTTTAATATAGGATATTTTAATAAAAATCTTGACAGCCATTTTTAGAAAATGAAAATTTTCGAAAAAAGTTCCATATAAAGGGTAGTTTGGGGTTGGGGGATTTTTTAAAAATCTTTGTATCGCATCCTTGGACAATACCAAACTTAAATACCAAGTTTGGTATTTAACGGTATTTTCGTTTTTGAGCTATGCTGCCCACAGACAGACACATACACACAAACACACACACAGACAGAAAGAACAAACAGACACATACATGGACATTTTCTAAAAATGTTTTTTTTTGGATTCAGGAGGTCTCAAAACATGTATTTCCGGTGAAATCTAGGTATCGAATTTTTGGGTGCATTACAATACCTTCTCTATACACTATGTACATAGTACGTATAGAAAAAGTAAAAATCTGAGGTGCTCCATTCACATGACTTTCTCTACAACTCTGCAACAAATCATTGTTAAAAAGCTTATGCTCATATTTACTTCATGCTAATCGAGAAAAAAATAGCAGAAATCGTCTTATTAGCTGTTGCCTTGTAAGTAGAAGCGAAATAAGGGAGTATCATAAGTTAAAGTGATAGTCAAAGGCTGATTGCTATGTGACTAAAGCTCCTTTGTTTGTATGGACACGAGTTCATATAGTCCTGTATGAGAAAAGTATGTTTTTTATAGCTGAAAACAAAAGCAAGGAATATCTAAAAAACAATCAACTTCAGGAAAAAAATGTATATAACATAAATTATATGTTTTAAAGTGCTCTACATTTGTTGTGTGGTAAGTTTTTGTCCATCTCTTATGGTTTAGCAGTTACTCAAAATCCAGTAAAATTCATCCAGAATAAACTTCTCTTCAGAGACTATTCCCAGAAAATTCAAGATATACATTTTATTTCTCAGGTAAATATCCTTAATATACGAAATTTTAAACAAATTCGTTAGAGCCATTTTTGAGAAAATCACAATTTTCGAAAAAAGTTCCATGTAAAGGGTAGTGGGGGGTGGGGGGACTTTTCTCAAAATCTTCGTTTCGCATCCTTGGACAATACTAAACTTAAATACCAAGCACACAGACACACAGAGACACACACACAGACAGACACATACATGGACATTTTTCTAAAAAGTTTTTTTTCATTCAGGAGGTCTCAAAACATGTATTTCCGGTGAAATTTCGGTATCGAGTTTTTGGGTGCATTACAATACCTTTTCTATACACTGTGTACATAATACGTATAGAGAAAATAAAAAACTGATGTGTTCCACTGACATGACCTTCTCTAGCTGCTCTATAAAAAAACTTCTTGTAAAAGATTATTCTTAGTCTACACCATGCTAATCCAGGTAAACAATTAGCACTTATTACTTAGTTCCTTATAAGTATAAAGGAACTAAAGGAATGCCCTATGCTAAAGTGATAGCTAAATGTTTTAAAAGCTGTCGTTATGAGATTGTCATTGCAAATCGCTTCTTTGCTCTGCCAGGAGTAAAGCAAAAGAAAAACGGACTCTTCCTGTCTGAGAAAAGTATAAATACTTTACAAGTGAATCCAATAACAAGAAATATCCCATAAACGGCAAATTCCACTAAAAAAAATGTATATGACATAAATTGTGTGTTTTAATGAGGTCTACATTTTTTGTGTAGTAAGTTTTTGTCTAGCTCTTACTGTTTGCTAGTTAGCCAAAATTCAGCAAAATTCATCCAGAATAAAGAGGTCTTCAGAGGCTATTCCCAGAACATTCGAGATATACATTTTATTTCGATTATAAATAGCTTTACTATACAGGATTTTAATCAAAATCGTTAGAGCCATTTTTAAGAAAATCAAAATCTTCGAAAAGTTTTCCATGTAAAGGGTAGTTTGTGGTGGGGGGGGATTTTTTTGAAAATCTTCTTGTCGTATCCTTGGAAAATACTAAACCTAAATATCCATTTTGGTATTTACCGGTCTTCGTTTTGGGGCTATGCTGTCCACAAACACACACACACACATACACACACACACTTACACATACTCAGACTCACATACGGTCCTTTTTTTAAAAATGCTTTTTTCGGACTCAGGTGAGTCCAGAACATATATTTCTGATTTAATCTCGACATCGAATGTTTCCTTCCTTATGTATATTGTACATATGGGCTAGAGAAATTAAAATTTAGAAATATTTTGGCTAGAAAAGTAATCTATATATTCAAGCGAACACACACAATGAAAAGATACAGAAACCTGAATGATTTGGCAATATAAATTAAAGTCATTATTGGAAATAGATCTGCAGCCGGATTCTGCGAACAAACGCGACAGTATGGAAAAGACAGGAAACAGAGAATAAAATCGAAAGCAATAAATTCAGTATGCAGTTGCTACCATTTGGAAGAAAGAACATTTCGGAAGTTAGAAGAACCTAAAAAGCACCTGGTTTACATACAATGGTGAGGCAGGGAAATTTCCGGAACTATCTTCTTGTTACTTACTGTTCACATTTCTAGGTTGTTGGATTCTGCTACCAGTTGGCTTTGTGATGTACCTGCCTTTACAATGCATCCTTATTAGGTGTTGTTTTGCTACAACTTCACGTGACGTCTTCCTTGAGCGATCCTGAAAGAGTCCGCAATACAATGTGTTCAGAACGCATGTTTACGACCCAGTCTATTGTAAAAGTGCTTTATGATGACTAGGAGAAATCCTGGAAAGTAAGTCACCATTACGATCCAGTTAATGACCTAACCATATTATAAGATGAGTTGCAACATCTAATTCCGGAAACCATCTACAAGCTGTCACTCATAAAATAGAAAGGATGAAGACCAGCAGGAAACATTTAATATCCTCAGCCCATTTTATTGAACTCTATAAAATACAGCAGTGAACGGATGTTAAAATGTCCATTTTATCTACTTTTTGACACTCAGAGAGAGAGAGAGAGAGAGAGAGAGAGAGAGGAAGAGAGAGACAGAGAGAGAACCGGATTAAAATTTAAGCTCTTCAAACATGTATTATTTCTCTAACTCGCAAATGTTGCCATAAATATTATTGATAGTTCTAACAAAAGCGTCTTATAAATTATGTTACTTAAAGATATAAATACATTAATTGATGAAATGGTTGAATGTAAGTCGCCCTACGTGGAGTAATAGTTAGAATGCCAACTTCATATATCCAAGGTCGAGAGTTCAAACCCGGCGGAGAATGATGGATTTTTTTTGGATGTAAAAATCTTTAGCATAGCTTCCTTCGAAAGGGAAGTAAAGCCGTTGGTCCCGTGTCGTAAATTTACGCTCGTAAAAGAACGTCAAGGCTTAAAAAGAGGCCTCTGAAAAAAAAAGTAAGCGGTCTTTCACGCCCAATATAGAATAGAACGCTAAGAACCACAGCAGTTAAAGAGCGTCCATAAATAAAATTCCTTTTCCATTTACATGTCGTTTAAAATTGGAGAATATATATAAAATGTAACAATACAAAACAGAATGAATAGATGAATGGTGGATTCATCTGAATCGGAAGATTAATAATAATATAAATAATAATAATAATAATAATAATAATAATAAAACTCAATTTCCATTCACATGTCGTTTAAAATTGGAGAATACAGAACAGAATGAATAGATTAATGGTGGATTCATCTGAATTGGACCAATAATAATAATAATAATAATAATAATAATAATCCATTAGGAAATATAAGCGTAAGGCGACCAAGGTCGCATTATTGTTTGATGAAGAGGTATCGGATTTATATGGTCCAATACGTGACTTAGTCAATGAAGCTTGATCGAAACCCGCCTTCGGGTCTGGGGTTGCCTCAAGAGGGACAGCGAGAAGGGATCGAGCGTAATCGGAAACGTTCCGTCTATAACCGTTAGAAACCACGTCCATGTTTACGTCTGTTGCCATTCGAATCTGGTCTCCCTACCGTCTCCTTGTGTCACAAGAAGCAAAAGGTCCCCAGGCCTCTGTGGGGACCCCCTCCCTACTTAATCTTAAACCTAATCCCAGTTGATGATAAAAAGGGTGGCAAACATAGAGCTTCTACATGTAAGTTAACCTTGCCGTCAATATTTCATTACCCGTTGTCTTTCTACAAATTTAATTCAAAAAATTTTGCCAACTGTCATGTTACCATTCATTTAATATGTTTGGACACAACAGTTTTTATTCATCTCTAACAACTGAACGTCTTAATGAATATTCTTCAATTGTAATTTGATAGTACAGTTAAAATATATGCATTTTAAGACATTTTGATGATTAAAATATGATGTGTGTCATTCACATGACTTTCACTACATCTCTGTATCACACCACGTACCACAGTAGCAAAGGCGGGTGCTGTACACTATAAAAATCTTATGTGTTCCATTCACATGACTTTCTCTAAATAACAGTAACAAATTATTGTTAAAACGCTTATACTTCTATTTACTTCATGCAAATCGAGAAAAAATTAGCAGAATTAGTCTTATTACTTGTTTCCTTGTAAGTAGTAGCAAAATAAGGGCGTACTATAGGTTAAAGTGATAGTCAAAAGCTGCTTGCTATGTGCCTGAAGTTCCTTTGTTTATATTAACAAATTACTGTATGAGAAAACAGCTGAAACGAAAAACAAGGAATATCTAAAACCCGATCTATTCCGCGAAAAAATGTATATTACATAAATAGTGTGTTTTAACGTGTTCTACATTTTTTCTGTGCAAATGTTTGTCCATCACTTACGGTTTAGCAGTTATGCAAAATATCGTAAATTTCATCCAGAATAATTGCATTTTCTGAGAATAGTCTCTGAAGACTAGTTTATTCTCAATGAATTTTACGGAATTTTGCATAATCACTAAACGTTAAGAGATAGACAAAAACTTACCACACAAAAAATTTAGAGCACGTTAAAGCACATAATTTATGATATATCTTTTTTTTTTTTTTTTTTTTTTTTTTTTTGGATTTGATTTCTTTTTGGATATTCCTTGTTTTTTGTTTCAGTTTAAAAAGCTTTTACTTTTTTCATACAGGAATTTGTCAACTCCGTTCCATACGAACAAAGGAACTTCAGTGACATGGTAACCAGCTTTTGACTATCACTTTAACCTATGGTACTTCCTTATTTCGCTTCTACTTACAAGAAAACAAGTAATAAGACTATTTCTGCTAATTTGTTCTGGATTAGCATGATGTTAATAGACGCATAAGCTTATTAACAATCATTTGTTGCAGAGATGTAGAGAAAGTCATGTAAATGGAACATGTCACATTTTTTCTTTGCGTGAACACGTTTCAACAAATTCTCGTATGAGAAATGTTGAAGTATTTTAAAACTGACAACCATAACAAGGAAAATCTCCACTTCACAAAAATATGTATATGAATAAATTTTGGTTTTAACATTTTCTTTACTTATTTTTTGTTAATCTCTTACAGTTAAGCAGTTGTCATCCAGAACGAACAGCTTTCTTAACAGAAATTTTAAAAAACACATTTTATTGGTCATAAAAATATTTTAAACATGTGGATATTAACTTATTCTACTACTTCAGGATACCCGAGATAAACTATTTCGAAATGTTCAACGCTTTATATGTTATTATTTATAGATACAACATATTATCAGAATTTAAAGCATGGTTGAATGTAAATTGAAAATGTATCCAGTTTTACTTGGAGAAAATGTTATCGAGATTATTTGTGGCTAGCAGGATTTTAAAGGTCTCTCAAAATCACTACTTCCATTTCTAGGTGTACCAGTGGTCTTCTCTTTCTGGAATGAGCATTTAAGTGAGTCTATCACATTATGTTGAGACCGTTTTACTGAAAATATTTATTTCAAGCATAAGAGTGCACAAGGATCTAAAACAATCTCCCCAGTTAACTAGAGGAAGCTTAGCAGAAAATCGTGAGAGTGTGTAAGTATAAATCATTGTAAACACTACAGCAATTACAAACACCCAGAGGCTAAAATATGTAACTGTAGCACTCAAGTTTTTTCATAATCACTCAGACAGCAATTGCATGAGTGTTAGCCGTGCTTAAGTGAATGGAAATTTCCGTAAAAGCCCCTTGATTCCAGAACAGAGAAGAGAAATGTTCTCGTCTCCCATCTGTCTTCTAGAGAATAAAACATCAGTAACTGGGATGTTATTAAGCTTTGATGAATGGGCATTTCTTATAATAGTCATTACAGAATGAGCGACACACATGAATGTGTTATGATTGTATTAGAAAAAGCTACAGTCAGTCAAACCTTAGCAGATTATTTTTCCCCGCCAAGTACTTATTCAATTATCGTGATAATACAATTTCGTGTTCCCTATCCTGTATAAACTCAATATGGCGCATTATCTCCAAATACTAATGCCGGTCCCCATGGCCACGCTCGCTAAGGCGTCTCGCTTTGGTGCTTCGTGGGCAGGAGATCGTGGATTCGTGTCCCGCCTTGGACATGAGTGTTATATATTTGTGCAATGTGTATATGTTTGTGTAAAGGAACAGTAAAACCAGTAATCATACAGAGGGGACGGATGTAAATAGGGGATACAAAAAAACTTAAATCGGAATGCTGTGGATTTTATGATGTCGCTTAATCTGTCTAATAAGCAGGAAGATTATAATGCTTTTTATAGCAGATTATTTAACAAATATTTTAGGAGTGCTTTGTTCAAACTGTTTTATCTTAGTGTTGCATAAATGCTGATTTTAATGGTATATATTTTAATTGCGGAGTTTACAGGAATAAGCACGTACAGGCTCTTAAGCACTTTTTCTGACGATTTTATTTTTCCACAGTAAAAGTCCATCAAAATGCATTTGCTTCGCTACACGTAGATTTCACCAAAGGGCTACAAAATATTGTTCTTGTCGCCCTTTTCCAAGGTTACACGGTTTGTTCCCAACATTGCAGAAATCCTATGCAAGTTTGATGGATTTGTATTGTTTGATCATTGTTGCTTAACAATGAATAATATTACTTGTACTTTATATAACGTTGTCTTTTATGATTTTTTTTTTCATGTTATCATCAGAATTTCTAAAAGACAAAGAGTGATGGGGTATTTAAAAGACTGTCCACTATCGTCAATATCCACAGCATGACGGAATAACCTTGAAGGCTTGGTGTGCGGTTCTTCTACCAGTTTCCCTAAAGAAACCTACAGCAACGGAATTTATCTTTTAAATCCAAACCTACAATCTACAATCATTCAGGAGTTTTGTCAGCTTCTAAAACCTAATCATGTTTATCCAGCTTCGTTCTATTCTGTTTCTAAAGAGCAGAACTAAAGCAAGAGAAGTGACAAATACTGACTAATGAAGAATGACCAACCTTAAGACATGAGAACCTCTTCCAGTACCCGGATGAAAAGGCACATGCCTCGTTTGATTTGGTCGTACTTGCTGCCATTGAGGTATCTTTGATGACTCATGGTGATAATGATGACATTTTTATAATAATCATTTTTTCTCCATAACATTGTAGGAACATTTCTAATTTGTAAACTCATTAATAGATATAAATTAACAATTCCTCACCTTAGATAGTATTGCTGTAACAATCGGGAAAGGAAATAGAGAAACTGCTAAAGAACATGCATTATATCTAAATTGGTTCATCGGAAAAAGAGCATTTGTATGGCTTTACACATTCGTTCATGTTAATATTCGTGTTACATACTTTAGATTTACCCATAAAATTCATTGTAAGGAACCTGTGCTTTAAATTCTAATACGTCTCTGTATGTTGTCTTCAGTTTTTACTCTGAAAGCTGAAATTGCTGAAATTTTTAAGTTGGTTATACCCAAATCATCTTACTTTACTTGCTCATCTTACACCTATCCCCATAAGCTCTTCAATTAAGTCAGACATGCCAAATTTCTAACCATAACCTGAAGGCACAGAAAAAATAATAATAACACGATAATAATAGCCATGATTTAAACCTAAAATAGGAAATTATAATCCTGGAAATTAATACTGCTTTAAAGATATTGCGTGTAATTGAATTGCACTGGACGTCTTTTCAGATTCGCCTACGATCAACCGCTGCAAGTAAACCATAAATATAAACTGGTCCAAAGTGTGCCATGACATACCTATTACAGCAAACACTTCTTCTGCCACTGGGCCTAAAATTCAATTCATCTAGCAGTTCATCAGAGGTGTCGGAGTTATACACCGAGCAAGGCGTTCAGTCTCAACATGGCAATCTCTCACCTCTTAGTTACAAACGGCGCTCCTTATGACGTATCCTATAAAACGTCGTTTGCGGTATTTCATTTGGGTGATATAGAAGACACACTTTGAAATGAACACCCAATATGTAGATTAAACCCTCTAAGCGCTTTCTAGAAATACCGATTAAAGGCATTTGCAGCATTACGGACCAATTGAATGAATGAATAAGTTTTATTTAGATAACAATATCATACATAGAATTTCAACAATCGCACGGGTCCACAGACCGTACGTGCTTTTGTAATACACACTAAAAGCAATATTAAAACAAAAACAACACAGAATTAAAAGAGTAAACACGAAAATAAAAAGACAAAGGTAATACAGAATCAAAAGTAATATTAAAACAACAATAAAGAATTAAGAGTAAACCCCAAAATAAAAATACAAAGATATTCAAATATAGTAATTTAAATTTATTGCACAGTGTACACCTTTGTAAACGCAACCAGTTATAATAGATAATTACACTTAAAAGAAATAGATAATTACACATAATATATACACAATATATAAAACCATAACACAACAGTGACCTAAGCATGACATAATATATATGTATGTAAACCAATGTAGTCACTTTTGTTTAGTTGATCTTATTCCTCCCCCCTCCCCTTCTCTATTGGCAGCTTGCTCAGATCTCAGCTGTTTTGCCTTAAGTATAAATTTACCTAGCCCGTCCATGTTTTCCGTGCCTGCCAGTAGCATCCAACATGCTTCTAGCTCTACATTCACGGTGGTAAAGAATCGCGGTAAATATCTTTCGCGCCATTCCTCCGTACCCCTACATCTTACCAAGATATGAGTCCATGACTCTTCCGCTTCGCAAATGGGACAGATTCTCGTACCATTCTCGTCACAACTTTTCGTGCTCCTCCATGCTCCTAGTCTAATCCACGCGAGCTCCTCTCTAATCAGTTTGGTACCTGTTTTGATGTATTGCTCCATACCCCACTCCGATTTTAGCCCAGAATGTATTTCTAATGAAGGTGGTTCTTGATTTTTCTCCAAATACTCCGCCTGTTTGCTTGCCCCGCTACCCAAATGTAGCCCATCCCAATGGTTTCCAACCCGTTCTTTAACTTTGATGCTCGGGACGGACCAATTGAGAAACCCTTGTAGTTTTGAGTAAATGAATCTGAGGAGCAAATAGAATAGGTATTCGGGTATTTAGTCATCAAGCTCAGGGAGAAATAACTGACATGAAAATCGGAAGATTTGTGGTTCGAATTCAGGTCTTAACAAAAATATTTCACAAATATCACTAAGGTTTCCAACGGTTGAGAGAAGTTCAGAGTGATAGGATACTTCAGTCCTTGGATAAATAGTAGACATTTATCTATGGTGGAATCCTGGCTAAGAATAGTTTATCAAATCTACCCAAGTCCCAACTTTAGCTGAGCGAGTTCAACGTAAAAGAAGAATTATAAACCATAAAATGTGATTATTAACTGGAGTAAATTTTATATGAGAATTTAAACCAATTTGCTATGGATTCTTAAACACCCGCAAGGATAATTAATTTGCAAATTTCTTGAAGTTTGGAAAAGCGCACTACTGATTCAAATGAACTAGGAATATTTACTGAATTGTTGATCAGTATGGTGGGGAAAAATACCTTTCAATAGTATTATATGTAAAATGAAGCTGTTATTTATTTTTAATAAATTTGTCTTAACTTAGCTTGAGATGCTTTTGAAACAATTATTTTAAAATATTATACTTTGTTTTGAATTAAAATAATTTTTCTTTTTAATTGTGCTATTTGTCGTATATTTAGTCAATATTCCTCTGCAATTGTTACTTGAGAAAAGTATGGCGTTTGTTTTATGGTGATAACTAATGCTCAGATGTTCTATATGTTCGATAATTTCTTTCAAAATACTAAATATGGAATACTTAATTCAAAATGTCTATATTCTGTAGAAACCTGTGTATACATCATTTAAGTAGAGTAATAAATACAAAGTTGTCTTATCTTAAGTTCAAAACAAGTAATTTGCCCTTTTTACCTTAATTTAATCATTAAGGCATACATTTCTCATATAAGATACATGCAAAAGATGTATGTTTATATTTAGATTGTTATTTTATTTTGTTTTCTAATGGTTTCAGAGCATACATTTTCTTCTTAAAATAGCTGTACACCATTCAAACTTATTCACTACTGTAGACAATAAGCTCTCAGTAATAATTTTTACATTAAAAGTTTCTATAACACATTTAGAATATGATATTTTTGTTTTAATCCAGTTTGAAAATTACTTTTGTATTGCCCTAAACTTTCTTTAACCTGCGCATGTTTATAAAGTATTTGAGACTGTAAAGCAAGGAAAGCATAAGCTAAGTCTTTGCTATAGAACTACAAAGGAAATTTACTGATGTATTATTAATTCCAAAACAGGCTTACGAAATTCCTTCTATTTATATTGGAAGCTGAATGTTTTGATAGCTACCTCCATTTGGAAGGAGCGTAAGCATTTGCAAATTCAAATCAATAACAAAGAATATCTTCGAAATTTTTAGCTACGTGGAAATGTTTATTTGACATCAATTTTGTCCTTCTGTGTAGTAAGATTCTGCCTATCTCTTATGTTAAATCACGTGTACAAAGTTCATTCAGAATAAAAAAGCTTTGAGAAGCTATTTCCAGAAAACTCAACACTTTATTTTTCATCACAAGTGACCACATGTGGAATTTTTGATGGGCGTTACGGGGCGGATTTTGTCCGGGTTTTTTTCGCCATTCATTACATCAATTCTTCTATCATCATCTTTACTATCATCTACTTTACTTTTATTTCATATTGTTTACGTCCTTACTTTCACACCAGGCATCGGGATGATCACCCATCTGGCTTCTCTCTAATCCGATCCTCTGCTCCTCAACGGGCGTCTGACCTCAGGCGCTGGCTTTTAAGTCCTGAAGGCTTAATCCTACATACGATAAGGGTAAACAACGAGAAATAGAAACAAAGAAAGTAAAGAAAATAAAAAATAAAGGGTGAAAGCACATAAATATTACAAAAATACAATAATGTAACCAAAATACAATATTTTAACCAAAATAACAATTTATATAATTGTTCCTATCTAAAAAAATTTGGTAGGAGAGATTTTCTCGAAAATCTCCGTGCCTCATATTTGGAAACCTATGAATTTAAATGAAAGGTAATACTAATGTTTTGGTTAATGCTGTTCCTAAACAGAAACACTAAGACAGACATCACCATAAAAACACAGGAGGTTTTTTTTTTTTTTTTCTAAAATGCTTCTACTTTTATTTAGTAAGCGTGTAATTCCGGTAACGATTACTTCTTCTGTTTATTAAGGGTAAGCTGTAGAGAAAGTAAAAATGCAACGAAGATTCATATGCATATTTTGTTGACTAACCAGAAATAAATATAAAGCAGGTAGAGTGGCTACTACTGTTTTTTAAATTAAGAGAGAATTTCAGAGAAATTAAGAATTATATTACTATAATAATTAGGTTTGTTCAGTTGTTATTATTATTATTATTATTATTATTATTATTATAGTTATTATTTTTATTATTATCATCATTATTTTAAAACGATGCATCCTGTCTTTGATAAGGGTTACACCGCATTTCTATATATATTTTTGACACTTTGGCTCGAAACATTTTGTCATGAATGTATTATTGTTATTATTATTATTATTATTATTATAATTATTATTATTATAATTATTATTATTATTAATACTATTATCAGTATACATAATTGGATCACAAGATAAATGTTAGAGGGAATGCCTTCTCTTATTTAGCCTATAATCGTACATTTGAAAATAATGTAGTTATAAATTATGAAGGTGTAAAGTGTTGCTAAACTATTGAAATAATCAACCAAGTAACGCAAAAAATCCCTAGTACATAAAAATACAACATTACCTTTATATAATACCATTAAGAGCACTACTGGCTTTTGTTAAACAAGAATGAAAATTAAAGCGTGTGAATTAAAAAAAAATAACTACAAATGCATTTTGTGAGATCTGCAACAATATAACTATGGGAGTTGGGACCATATAAGAAACTACGAAGATACTTAGGAGCAGCGAGGAACCCGCCCTCCATTTTATACTCATGAAATGGAACAACCGCATGAATTATTTAAGAGAATGAGATCTGATAGAATCTCTATACCCTATTACTAATTCAATGGAGAGAATATCTAAGAACTACCAAGAAGTAGAAGAAGTGAAAAGCAAAATCGTGATTTATTAGATTGTAATGGGCCTTATGGCGCAAAATCTATTACGGGAATTATTATTATTATTATTGTTGTTGTTGTTCATAATTTGCTTGAAGTAACAGAGGTTGCTTCCTCATAGTCGACAGATGTTCAAAGAGTACACATTTCAGTTGGATATAAAACATCAATTTTAGATGCGAGTTGAATGGAAGGTCAAAGTGACACTTCACATGTCCCTGGGGGTATGGGTTTCTATGGCTAGGTGTGCCACTTGCAAAAGGGCTTGGAGGAATCCAAAGACCTTCTGCCCACATAGCATCCAGTGTGTAAATTTGAGTGGCTCACGTAGGAAAACCATTAGCTTCACTGTTTGGCTGTCACGATACTCTTAAAAACAATTCAACTTTGAGCATATTCCTTGGAACATTGTTTTAGAATAACTGTGTTGTAAACGGTGATCGGTTAAATATTTAAATAGAAACTATTTTTAAAAATCCTTAAACTGCAACCAGCATATTTCAGGTGGTACTCGTCATCCGTGGTCTGAGGTAACATTATAGCCTCTGGTACCCAAGGTCGCGGGTTCAACCCATGCGGAAGGCAAGGGCTTTTTTTTCTGGCGTAAAAATATTTATCATGCTTTCTTCGGATGGGAAGTAAAACTATTGGTCCCGTGCCGTAGATTTACAGCACTAAAAGAACCTCAAGCCTGATAAGGAGGCCTATGAGCAAAATTAAGCAGTATCTTATGCCCAGTATGGGACAGGATGCATTAAACCGCAGGGGTTAAAGAGCATCCATCAATAACACTCAATTTTCAATTTCGGGTGGTGCAGCAACGAGTGCTTGGCCATTTAGGATTGATGATACTTAAGAAATATAAATGAATAAAGAAATAAGACCACAATTTCTATGTGGTGATCTCTAGATAACAATTTCTTTTGTACTCTTTACTTTGACGCTCCAATAATTTTTTATCTTCATTCAAGGTCTGGCAAATATGGTAATGATTATATTAATTTTATCAAAATTGGAAATCATTAAAATGAAGTAATTCTAGCTTCAACTCTTATTTATATGCAGATACATTCGAAGATAAAACATTAAAGCTGTCCTCCTTGGTTATTCAATTTTTCGAAGTTCGCATTCGATAAGTTTCTTTAAGATACTAGTTAGCCTAAAGATCTATTGGTGTCAATATTCTGCTTCCTTTGCTAAGATGTATTAATTTTCATAGCAGAAGAAAGTTGTTTGTGTTTCGCAAATCAAAACTATATTATCTTAATTGTGCGAAGTTTAAAAGATAATAAACACACGACGGCTGGGTGGAAAATATGTATTGCACTACACGGTCATTTAAAAAGGTACGTCGGTTTGCCTCCGTTGGCACGTACTTAAAATTTAAATATTTAATTTAGCAATAACAACGGAGCTAAGGGCCTTAGGTGCGGAAGGCCAACCAACCGTCTGACTGGATGAAAAGAAACGCGAAACGTTATCGAGAATTAGCTGTGTTTTCTGTAATCTACTTTCTCAGCGCAAAAATGTCTACTGTTTGGAAATTACTTTCATCTGCAGATTTGGAAGCCCACTCTTTTGCGCATATATACTTATAGGTAATTTAAAAACATTGTATTGATTTGTTTTAGTTTCTTTCTTCACTTTGGGTTTTAAATTCCTATTAATTGATTTATTATACTATTTATTTGTATCGACACCCTTAACAAGTTTAGGTATATTACGGCCGAGAAATTTTAGAAATAAAACTGTTCTATTCTAATAAATGACTTTATTACCCAAACAATTAGTTACAAATAAACAATTAAGTTCACTCGACGCAAGACAGTTCACAGTTTATGGCAGCACGCCGTATGTGGCTCGCGCCCCACTGCGGACACCATGCAATCACTAACGATTCAGTTCAAATCACAACACCCACACTGCACTGAAGTCTCTCTGCTTTTATAAGGGAAAATGACATCATAGGTGTTGCGGAAATTTCTCGAAACAGAACAAACGAGAAGCACCGGGACTCACATGCCAGAAGGTTCTGGTTATATCTGCGGCGCACTTCGGCCATGTTAACACCGGTCTCCAGCTCCAACGTCTCACATTCCAACTATCGCGGCCGCGAGCCTCAGGGAACGGGAGAGAAGGACGGCATTGTCACATGCTCCTTCCTCAGAGCTGGTGGTCCCGACCAGCACCACTACAATGGTGTAATGCATCCAGGTGTAATGCCCGCTTCTTTCCGTCGGGTGCGGTCGACCACTTCGTTGGCCCTCTCCACCATACGGCACGGTCTTTCCCATGAATGTTGGCGCCCCTTGGTCCGGGTTCGGCGATGCGATCACGACAGAACCTTCTACCGGGAACCTTTCCCGTTGGCTTGTTAGTCGTATCAGATCTTCTCTCTCTTGCTCGTACCCTGCCTGGATGTGTCGAGGAATCGTACGGGTTACGAGACCCTTCGACTACCGGTCCACCAGACATAACTCTCCTGGCTTACTAGCGTATAAGTTTTTCGGTTACTACTTTACCTTATAATTCTTAAAGCTGGAGATAATTCAGTTCCATTTTCTAAGTCGTTTCAGGAATTATAGCAATTTATTTAAATATAGCAAGTTTCTGGTAAGTAACCGAAACGAATTGAGGCAAATTTAATATGAAATTATTTATTCCTAAGATGTTCATTTTAAATAAAAATAACAGGCACGTATTTATCAATGTCTGAAAATCAACGAGTAATAACGCTTAATAACTGCCAACAGCTTGAAGCTCAGCTATTCTGTAATAATCAACGGCTTTAATAACAGTCATTTATCAATTAACTTACGGATAAACCGCAAAATTACACTAAAAGCCTTTTGATCCCAAGGGGGACTTGTAACCTCTATCGGGCGCATCCCTCGGGTGGCGGATGTGGGATTCCACCATATATACTGCGGCGCTCCGTATAGCTTCGGTAATAAGGAGCCGCAGACCAAGAGAGAGCCCGGTGTCTGGGGGCTTAACAATAACTGAACCGCCGTCTCCCTAGGGATATAAGTATGAATGAATGAATGAATAAGTGTATTTATTAATATAGCAATATCATACATAGAATTTCAACAGTCGCACGGGTCCACAGACCGTACGTGCTTTTGTAATACACATTACAAGCAATATTAAAACAACAACCACAACAAAGAATTAAAAGAGTAAACACGAAAATAAAAAGACAAAGGAAATACACAGTCAAAAGCAATATTAAACAACAATAAAAATTAAGAGTGAATCCGAAAATAAAGATACAAAGATATTCAAATATACAAATTTAAATTTACAGCACAGAGTACACCTCCATAAATGCACCCTCTTATCATAGATAATTACACTTAAAAGACATATATACACATAATATATACAACCCTAGCACAACAGTGACCTAAGTCTGATATAATATACATGTATGTAGAACATTGTAGTCACTTTTGTTTAGTTGATCTTATCCCCCCCCCTTCTCTATTGGCAGCCTCCTCAGATCTCAGCTGTCTTGCCTTAAGTATAAATTTACCTAGCCCGTCCATGTTTTCCGTGCCTGCCAGTAGCGTCCAACATGCTTCTATCCCTACATTCGCAGTGGTAAAAAATCGCGGCAAATATTTTTCCCGCCATTCCTCCGTACCCCTACATCTTGCCAAGATGTGAGTCCACGACTCTTCCTCCTCGCAAATGGGACAGATTCTTATACCATTCACGTCAGAAATTTTCGTGCTCCTCCATGCTCCTAGTCTAATCCACGCGAGCCCCTCTCTAATGAGTTTGGTACCTGTTTTGATGTATTGCTCCATACCCCACTCCGATTTCAGCCCAGACTGTACTTCTAATGACACCTTCTCTGTGCATTGCGCAATTATTTGCTGTCTGTCAATATCACAGAGACGTTTCTTAATTTTTCTCCAAATACTTCGCCTGTTTTCCTGCCCCGCCATCCAAATGTCTCCCATCCCAATGGTTTCCAACCCTTTCTTTAATTTTGATGCCCACGTCAAATTACCTTCCATTCGCAACTGTTCACGGTAGCAGACTGCCCTAATTAGAGATTGGTTTCCGTGAACGATTCTCATCCAATATTTAACTGCTCTGATTTTGCACTCTATCGTTTCACTATGTACCCCGAATTCCCTCATTATTCCGCAGTTTGCCGTACCCCTCCCTACACCCAGAATTCCTTTCAAAAATTGGGTCCTCACTTGATCCAGATTCCCTGTTTGTTCCCACCCCCATATTTCTCCTCCGTATGTCATCGTGGATCTAACTGTCGCTCCGTATACAGTTTCCATTAAGGTTATGGAGATATTCGGGATTCTGCAGCGTATCCGGAGAGCTTCCGCCGCTTTCACCCTTGCCTTGTGTTTCGTAATGTCAATGTGTTTTGTCCATTTTCCGTTCATTGTAAATGTGAGTCCTAAGTACACAAAGGATTTAACATTGTCCAGTATCTGTCCTGCATATGTCCAAGTCTCCTCCCTGCTATAAACACAACCCTTTTTGAAAGTCATTGCCTTAGTCTTATTCACATTAACTGTAAGTAGCCATTCATCGCAATAGTTCTTAAGTTTGTCCAGTCCTCGTTGCAATCCGTTTACTGTCGTAGAGCACAATACTAAATCGTCTGCGTATAAAAGTGTTGGGATCTGCAAATCCGCTACTACTGGTGCTTGAATATTCTCTGCTATCATTGTATCAGTAATATCATCCACAAAGAGATTAAATAGCAAGGGAGATAAAATACAACCCTGCCTCACTCCCCTATAGCTTCGGCAGCTCTCGGACACTCATCAGAGCGAAAGACGTATAGAGAAGCTCTAATAGCCCTTTACTAGAGAAGAAGACCTTGAACCAAAGCCTGCACTTCTGGAGGCAGTATGCTGACAGGCTTAAAGTGCTTCTGGTTGTTTACCTGATTGGGTTACCATTTTAAAACTTGAATTCTCCAACAATGCCGGATAGATCAAAATATATCAAAAAGGAAACTGATAAAGAATGGAACAATTAGGTATTTTAAATTTATAAATATGGTATCATATGTACTGGAACAGTTAATTAAATTGGAGACATTCAGAGTGAACTTAAAAATAACAGAGCTTACATTGCGGTAATTATGAAACTAAGCAGAACTATAAAGGAAGCTGTGATTACATGCATATACAATTATCTATTCTAGATTTGCAACGCGCTAATGCAGGCACTATACAGTCGAATAAGTGAAAAATAAAATTCAATCTTACCTATGAAATAATAAAGTTAATAATAAGCAAGTGTATTTTGTAATAATTTAACAAAAACCTCTTTGCAATACTTATATTACTTTCTGTACGCTCTAATGTTCTACCAGAATCGGGTGGTTAAACCACTAGTCTCTCACCTAGACCGCCCAGGTTCGATCCCAAGCGACAGCATGTGGGATTTGTAATGGACAAAATGGGGCTGGGGCGGGTTTTCTCCGGGTTTTCCAGTTACCCCCGCCATCGCATTTCACCGGTGCAACAGCTTCATTCCATGTATCATCAATGTCATCTATTGTGGTGCCATTTGTAGCAAAGTATCAAAAATACTAATAAGTACCTTATTTTTCTACCTAATGATTGTGATCAAGATAAACCTTTGCAGAAATAGCTACATTTCACATTTCATTACAAATACAAATGGAATAGCGGAAGTCAAGTATTAAAAATAGTTGTTATAGCCTTAAATTTTTATACTTTATGTATGTAATCTCAAGAAAAAACTGAAAATCAAAATAACTCTAAACAAATAACGAAATTTGGACAATACAACGATTAATAATCGACATATAAAATATGTTACTTTGCAAAAGAGCTTTTTTGAATAAGCTATATGTTTTTAAAAGTATCTACAATGTTCGTCTATAGCTTAACGTAGGCTGTTCCAGCTTGTCTGTCAGCCAGAGGGGTACGATTGCAGTCTGCAATACCCTTCGTCATTGAGGAAACGTATTGTCACAGCTGAATCAAGTGCTGGAGTGCAAACGCAAACTGACAGTCTAATGTATTCAGTTTTTTTTTTAGTACTAACCGACTCAGAAGATTAGAGTTGGAGCAGACTAGCTTATCGCATATAGGATTATACAAACTCTTTCATATGAAGAGCATTTCACAGGTTATTCCCAAAAAAATCTATATAAATATTTTGTTTGACACGTAAATAACATTAATTTGATTTGATACGTAACGTTTAAATTAAATATTTAATTTATTTTGAGAAAATAAAACATTTTAAACATGTTCCATGCAAAGGGTAGAGAATGTACTTGAAAATAACTCCATATCATACCAAAATTGGCATTTAACCGACTTTTCGTTTTTGAGTTAAGCTGTTCTCAAATATATATACACGCGGATGTTTTTAATGTTTTTCAGGGGTCCTCAAAATGTATACTTCCGGTGAAATGCCGACACGGATTTTTTTGGTTGCAATACGATACCTCTGCTTTAAAGAATTTACCTACTTAAGTCTCGCCATCCGTTCTCCGGCCCTGACGTTTTCAGGCGAAAGGGCGGTGGAGGGAATGGTTAAAGCTGCCAACATACGTAATGAGTGTAATTGAAACAGATTATCAAAATGATGATGAGATTGACATAGATTTACTTTTAAAATACTAAAAACCAGGTTTATGGTTCTATTGTCAAGAGAGGTCGTCAGTAATACAGTTCGGACACTACTTTTACATATGTTGTACACAGTAACTGTTACATTGGCAATATTGGGAGTGACCATCGCCCGGGATATTAAAACTGGTCTGCTGGCACCTATCAGCTTTCTCGCTGTTAAGCGTGGCTTCAAATCTAGTACCGTGTTGCCAGCTCCGTTTTGTAAGGACCATGTGGCCTCAGTTGCTTTTGGTGTTTGTGCAAGTGCAGTTTGTTTACTATTTTGTGCTTTCGCGAATATTGTGTTTAGTGTTTGTAAGTGTTATTATTATTGTTATTATTATTGTTGTTGATATAATAATAATATGGCTACTGGTTCGTCAAAAACCAAAAGAAAAATCGGCTCTTATGAGAGTCAAAGCCATGAGTTTATATTCAGGCTTCGTGAATACTTTGAGAAGGAGTGGGACAATGGTGGACCTCTTCTACCGTTGATCAAAGTGATGGATAGGGTTTGTGATGCACTGAGGATTGAAAAAACCACCGTAAAGAGTGTGAGGAAGAAAAAATGTCCAATTGATTTTAACATACCGTCTGCAGTTCTGCGTATTCCGGGAGAGCAAAGGCCACCAACTAGCTCTAAAACATCTCTTGATGCATTTGAAAAGGTTGTAACTAGACAGCATGTGTATCAATAATATACGAAAAAGGAATTTCCTACTCGTGAGAAGCTATTGTACTATCTGAAGGAAGCTGGCTTATTCAGTGGTGCAAAAAGCAGCTTAAGTAAGGTGATAAAAGAACTTGGCTTTCGATTTAAGACATTTTCTGGGAGGAAAGCTGTGATGGAAAGAAGTGATAGTTGCATGGCGTGGCAAAATTTTGCGGGAAATTTTAAAAATTAATCCCGAAAACGTGGATAAATGCGGAAAACACAAAGACAAAGGCATGGACAGATGACAATGTTGCAGGGAAAATGAAAATGCCTGTTGGGAAAGGAAAAAGATTGATCTGCTTCATGCTGCTGGTGTACATGGTTTTGTTCAGGGGCAATGCTCTCATTCAGATCAAAGAGCATTCGTGATTATCACCAAGAAATGAACTGAGACACATTCAAGACCTGCTTATAACAATCTCTTCTGCCAAATATCGCTCCAAACTCCATTATTGTTATGGACAATGCACCATACCATTCGGATCAATTAAACAAAGCACCGAAAATAAACAATAGAAAGCATATCATTCTGCAGTGATTGGAGAAGAAGAATATACCTAGAGTATCTACAGAAATGACGAAAGCAGAACTCGTGGACATTTTAAAAGTGTGCTAGCCACGCTTCTGTACTCATGACATAGACACCATTGCTGCTGCTCACGGTCACACAGTTTTAGACTACCTCCCTACTACTGCCACTTCAAGCAATTGAATTAATTTGGGCACAAGTGAAAGGATATGTTGCAGAACATAATAGAACATTCCGTACATGTTGAACTACTGGTGCAGCAAGGAATTCTTTAAGTGACAGCAGATACATTGAAAAGTGTCGTGAATCACACCTGAAAAATCCTGAAACAAGCAAGAGAAGCGGACGTCGTAATGGAGAAACTAATAATTTCACTAGGTCCTGATGGCAACAGTAGCTGCTTCAGTGATGAAGCCGAGGAAATTGATGTTTACGAGGATTGCGGTGTTTCATATAAGCGTAGGTTGTTTAAAGTTATTTAATAGTCACTTTTAATTAGAATAATATTTTTCTCCATGTTCTACTATTCTGTAATAACGTATAATATACATACTCATATTGTCGACATTCATTTTAAGAAGTAGGGATTCGATCTGCAAATAATATGTATAATGTAAATAACTACTTAAGCCTACACGGCCGGCGTTATCAACTTGATTATAAATCGTAGCCGGGATTATAGGCCGTGGTCTAAATGATTTAATTACAAACTTTTCGCTGAAATCTGCCTTCGGCATTTTCAGGAAACGAAGCTATTAGTCCAGCTCCGGAGTACAACAAATCTTTTCCCTGAAGATGCCGGACACAGATTTGGGCAAATCGTGGGAATTAAAGCATTTGGATCGCGATCTACAACCCATCTACCATTTATAATCAAATTGAATATGTACAATGTTTTAAATGCACGTGTGTTGCTCTGCTCGAAATTCCGGCTAAAGAAATTCTCCTCTCGAGAAGTGTCAGAGCCGGAGAACGGCTGGAGAGATTGTAGTAGAAAACGTAAAAAAGAGAATAAGATTTTTCTGATGTAGATGAACATTTCTGAATTTATACCATGTTTCTTACACTTGTATACTCTTGCGAAGAGTATTTGTACAAGGAAATTTAAAATGTAATTTATACTTTCTGTGGCACATCCTATGTTCGTAATAAGTAGGGAAGGTATTGTATTCCACCCTAAAATTTGATGTTGAAATTTCACAGGAATTATATGTTTTGAGGTCCTCTAGAAAAGGTATGTGTGTGCGCGAGCTCCTGTGCCTGAAAAGAGCATAACTCAAAAAACGAAAAGTCCGCAAAATAGACAACTTGGTATTTATGTTAAACATTTTTCAAGGATGTGACAACAAAGGTTGTCAAAATAATATTTCACCAAAAAGTGCCCTTTACAGAAACTTTATAGACAATTTGATTTTGTCAATTGGCCTAACGGGGCTTTGAATAAAGTACCATATATTTAAGATGTTTTCATAACAAATAAAGCGTGAATCTTGAATTTCAAAACCATCACATACCAACCAGACGTCGAAAGGTTTGGACTATCGCTTAAGTTTAATACAATATTAACAATATATCTAGAAGGGAATATGCAATAAAAGTATTTACAGGGTTCTTGTTTTCTGGAAAAGGGGCGCATAAGAAGTGCTTGTGCCAGTATTGGAAGCGACATGCTTTTATGGACTCAGCAATCATTATTCACAGAGTTGGAAAATGCATTGAGTTAGAAGGACATCATTTTGAACATTTATTACATTAAGATACGATGCTTATGAAATAATACTATACAATAACCGTGCAGTGGTGATACTCTGTGCATTTGCCTTTCATCAATATTTAATTGTCTACATCAGTAAAAGAAAATGATTTAACAAAATGTGTTTCTTTTTTGATGAGGAATAAGGAAACAAATAAAACATATGGGTTCCCATTTAAGAAACTACATTGACCCTCAAATCACATACAAACTTTCTCCAATTGAAAGGAAAGCAAATAGAATATACTTTCACAGATTATATCGAGCAAATTTTATTCAAAACATTTCACTCTACAACGCTTAGTTTTGTATACATTCTACAGTCTCAAGTTAAGCGGTCTACACTGTATATACGACTATACATATTGCACTATGATGTCAGTTTGGAGAGCCAGAAAAGTAATGCTATTGTGGTTCATAAAGAAAATATATTAATGTAGTAATCTACCATACCGTGCTATAAAACCTTATAACACCACGTTGAAGTGATGGGCATTTTGGTAGGAGCAAGAGGAACCATTGCGGGGCATATAATAAACTACCTGAAGGACTTTGGAAAAAAAAAAGTCGATTTTTCAAAGAAATTTATTTGTAGTCGCTGAAGGGATCGTTTAAACGTCTAAGAAATCATTTATGCACTGCTTATTAACACTAACATTAAAATTATACTTTTGGTATCAGGATAGTTTGAATTAGGATTCTTTAACATGTTTCTGGTATTCATGCTCATGAACCTAAAACAAATATTACGTTCCAATGCTCTTATAATTTGTTGAAAATTACCGTCGTTGCAACATAACAAGCTAAAATGGCTGAGGTTAAGGTGAAGGATTATTTTTCAAAAGTAAACAGGTTTTAAATTTGCCATTTTATTTTAGCATTTTGCTGTTGTTTGTTATTTTGTTGCATAATTATAAAGTATTTTGCTGTTTTTCTTGTTTATGTCTGTTCCTAAGATATAATTCTACTGGCATTTAATTATTATTGTTAACTTATGTAAATTGATATTCAGAAGAACAAAATAAAATATAAAAAAGAATCTCAGATAACGAGAGGTAGGAAAGGGATAAACCCTTTTAAAAATATGTTATTAAAGAATGGGCAAAGAAACTCATATAGTGTAACACATTACATTTTTACATTCTCTATTTAGTACAGTCGGGTTCACGGAAACATGCCGATGCCGTTAATGTCATTTGGTGTGTGTGTGTGTGTGTGTGTGTGTGTGTGTGTGTGTGTGTGTGTGTGTGTGTGTTTCAATGTTGCCAGAACCTTTTCACCACTTGTGTTCCACATCATTGCTGGATTTACCAATATCCTATTGGCTTGTATCCAAGTCCGAAACATGCCATGACCGATGAACAAAGGGTGTAGCCATGGTGAGGAGTGCAGGGGGAGGGGTAAGGAGACAATTTAACTGTGGTGGAACGACTGTGCATTATCTCCTGGCAGAATGGGTGCTGTTATAAGGGAGCTTGTAGATTAATTACTATACAGTTAGCTTATTTTAGATCCATGATTGTCTTTGTGTTTTCTCCCTTATGTTTATCTACTTATCGAAAACGTGCTTTAGGAATGCTTTTGCATGCTCGCAATATTTTGTGTTTGTTGAACTTTAACTTATAACATCTTATTTTGTAATCAAATTGCAACATTTTAAATAAATATGTGCAAAGTGGAGTTTAAGTTAATACACATATAATACAATTGATACATTTGCTTCATCCGTCATCCACTTCCCAAGAAAAATACGCAAAGGTTAACATGTTCACTATTCGAAAAGGATTGGCAGTCTGGCTTTTGCTTCTTTCCTCAACGACAGCTGATAATATAAGCAAATTAGGACAGGGCGCAATCTAAATTATGTTTCAACACATCTAAAGTTGTATGGGCATGTAGTTCGCCTCCGCCATCGCGAAACAAAGGGCAAACCATTTTACCAACCTCACCTTGCTAGAACTAACAGGGGTTTGAATGGGATCATGGCAGAGGAGTGGTGCCAGATCCCAAGCACCGCATGTGGAATTTGGGGTGGACAAAGCGCAGGGGCGGGTTTTCTTTCACTTACTTCTATTGTTTCCCCTGTTATCACATTCCACCCAGTACTCCATCTTTATTCCATGTATCATGATTGTTATCACCTTTCGGTGCCATAGCAGTTAAAGCGGATGATAAACACTACAAAAAGCTCATTTCCTTTTTACTTACAGTTGCTGCTAATTATTATCACGATTAGCTTGAAGCAGACAAAAGAATAAGCTTTTGTAACAATAATTTCCTGCCAAATAGATAGATAAAGTTATATGAATGGAAGTCATCAGATATTTTCTAAACAATATTTAATTTTAATGCAACTAAAATTGGAAAAGTTTTGTACACATTTGCTTTTTACATTTTAAATATATTTATAAAATTACGCGGGTACAGCCATCAGTGTAAACATAGATATTTTTAACTTTACTTCACTAGAAGCATTTTCAGCACAAGCAACTCATGGTAATGTTTCCACTCTTGTTTGTGTCTGTTCTGTACATAATTTCATTGCCCTAAGGTTCTTATAGTAACACAGCATCTGTAGTTATACCCTTTCGGCACATAAAATGTATGCTTTAATGGCAAGAAAGCCGAGAATCATGGTACGGTTTTATTGCTCTCAAGACGGCGGATGTTATTGCATTCCTTAGGTGCAAAAAAAGCGCCGCATTCAGTTAGTTATTTGCAGACTGCAAGAGAGCATAGGGCTTTCACCCCCAGACATGTTTTCTTCTTGGCTGGAATTTGTAATATTTAACTTCTGTGTTTCGCCAATATTATTATGATTTCTCCGCATTCTGTTTCCTGCTTTGTTTTATTTTTGTCTTTCTACGTGAACTAGATTGTTTTTATTTTCTATGATTTTAAATTTGTATGCAAAAATATCTAAAATCGGAGCTTATAGTTATTTTACTCACTTCTTCAGAAAACGTATAATTTTATTTAAATTATCATTCTAGTTGAATGTTAAGCCTAACGGTATAAGCAAACATCTCAGGCATTGTAAGTAAATATTTTACAATTAAAAAAAAAACGTTCTAGAGCTTGAGCATTGATCTGTTTGTTCCATCCTGCATTCACAGAAAATGAATTGGCAAGTCATCATTTGACTATGCTTAGAGGCGTCTCGGCAAACATTAATTTGTAAAGTAACGGAAAGTTATGGAGGGGGGGGGGGAGTTAAATTTTGGTCAGGCTCCCATAATGCCCCTTTGATCTAGAGTCATGAATGTATAAGTTCCACAATTTGGAGAGCCACCTGTAATGATATTTCGGAAGCATATAATAAGCAGCATTTCGGCTCCTATTTGGCTATGAATGATAATGATAATAATATGTATAGTATCTTATTGTTCATAATGTAAAACGTATAACATCCACCGGTGACCAAAATTGAATTATATATGTTTTCCTATACTTTCACGTATGCCCTATCCGATAATATACTCAAAACTATTCACAACCTGTAATTCCCCCTTCAAAAAGCGCTTTGAAAATCAAAGAACACGTGAAATTATATAATGTCCATCAGTGTAAGTGAATCAAAGAATATGAAGTCCATCACCGATGCTGTGATAGCTAGACTTATGTTTAAATTATTCTATTTTTGATTGGTATAAATGATAATTTACAAACGAAGTGAGACTTCGTTGCTGACAATTATTGTTGACATTCCATGAGACCCACATTATTGTTGTTTGCCGACTTCATTGTAGCCATAGCGCTTCTTGGCGAAATTTCTTTCTTAATGTGACGCTGTGCAATGCTGTTGTTGAAAATGTAGTTAAAATAGGAACGACTATTAGAATAGGGGAGGATATAATAGACAGATGTGCCAGAAAAACAATTAAAAAGAAAACAAAGAAAGAGCTTCAATATGACAGAAGGAAAGTTCAGAGAAATAATTTTAGTATATTTAAGCTTAGTGTTTTACTAATGAAACTAGTTTCTCATGTATTGTGTGTTTTCTACTTAATTCATAGTAAAGTTTTCAGTTTGGATTTATATTTTTTATAGACATCGCGACAAGCCTCCATATGTGATGCTTTTGAGCCTTCTTGCCAGCACAGGGGTGGTCATTTTTCGTTGCTGTTCTACACCAATAAATCCGCCTTACAAAAGTGGAGTATTTTCTAAATCGGCTAAACACATGCAGAATATGAAATTGTCATTTCTTATTGATGTGAAGAGCCCTAAGCGTAGACGCATGCGTGGAAATGATGCGAAAGGAAAATTACTTCATATTTTTTTTCATACTTTTTTTTTTCTTTTCAGATAAAATCCGGTGTTGAAAAACTTTCTGTACGTGAAGCATTTTTCAGAACACTATTTGGCATCAGTCAAACAAGAGAAAATACAATTGTGAAGGGGATAGCACCAGGAAAAGGTGTGATTGATAAGCTATGAGGTGATCACCAATTTGAAAAATGTGGGGAGAAAAGGAAACAGTTAATACAGTTCATATCAAGATTAGAAGCCAAAGAAATGCATTACAATAGAAATAAAAGTAGAAGGTTTTACCTTTGTTTTGAATTGAGTATAAACACGCTGTTCAAGATGCATGATGCATCTGCGGCAAGTCTTAAAGTAAAAAATGTCTTTCTATACTAAACTTTTTAATACTAAATTTAATTTGGATTTTGGTACACCTGCAACTGATACATCCAGCTACTCCTAAGGATGCGCTGAAGATGTTAATGTTAAAAACAGATTGCTTCTATAATTAGGTGTACATATATTAAAATCAAAGAATGAAACAAAAGTCCTATGGAAGTAGGTCTTATGCTTTTGATATGCAGCAGATGCAGCCTCTTCGAAATTAAATATCAGTGAGGCTTAATATGCTCGCCAAATATTGCATTACACAAAACTTGCATTCTATGTAAGGAACGAATGTCAAGCTCATAGAGGAGCATTGCAAATTTCTTTTGCTCTCACTGATGTCTTAACTAAGGAGAACATTGATGATTCCATCACAACTACCGACTTTTTTCTGATGGTGTGGTGGACAAAATAAGAACGAGCATGTAATACATGCAGTCACATTTTCGCTTCTAAAGAATCCGCATCGCATGTGAGAGAAGTTTCTTTTCCCAAAGTACGAGTATATTCCAAACTTTGCTTTCTACTTACAAGGAACCAAGTAGTAATATAATTTCTGCTAAGGCTGATCTCGATTAGCATGGTATAGATAAAAGAATACGCTTTTATAAGAACAGCTTATTTGTAGAAGGTGTAGAAAAAGTCATGTGAATGTAATAAAAATATTTTGTCGATTATAAAAAAATGCTACTGAATAAAACATACAAATACCTTTAAAAAAACTAAAGTAATGGCGCTCCACAGAAAGAATCCCATAAGGGCCAACGTAATAGTGAATCATCTTTTTCTAGGTCATATAATAGGTCTCAGTATTTAATATATATAGTAAAACATATAAATAAATTTAACCTATAATAACTCAAATTTACTTAAATTATATACAGGGTTATTCAAAAAGAAAGAACAGATTTCAAATATTTATTGCTTCCAAACTACAAAAGATAGAAATATGATTCCAACGTTCATGGAGAGAGAAAAGTTTGCAATTGAAATAGCGCGGGGAGTAGAAGTTCCAATCACGGCCGCATTGGCGCTATTGTTTATTGTTTTATGTCTGCAGTGAAATGGCGGCGACACCACAAGAGAAATCATTTTGTGTCCAGCAATTAGCAACACTAAAGTTCATTGTTACAGTTCAATGAGCATGTCGCCGTCAATTCAATAAACAACCGCCGCGTCATAAGCAAATTTACGAATGACATCGAAAATTCGTAAAAGATGGTTGCATCCACGGAATCTTGAGTAATACTGTAGGTATCACCAGCTAGATGCGCAGTAAACTTCCGTATTGATGACGTCAGCTGGTGTAGCGGCCGCTGGTTGCTCTCATTACAATGACAGTGTTTATGGGATTTTGGTTGTTCATGCTTCTTATGAGTGTTGTACTTGATAGATTCAGTTGTGTAGAAGGTATGATCGTTTCTCTCCAGATAATACCCGCATTCGTTCCATCCCTTTTGACGAGAAAGACTATGAAGGAGATTTAAAAGCGGAACTCTTCAAACTTGCTCCTAAAAAGATTAAAAGGCATTGCTTTACCACATCTAAATTTAAAGTTGTCTAATGACTTTTATCAGAAAGTTAACAGTCCTAAGAAAAGAAGACAAAACTTAGAAATCACAATTTAAGATTAGAGAAGAAAGTAGCACGTTTAGAAAATGAATTGCAAAAAGTGCTATCCGAAATGTATAAGTTAAGCGTTGAACGTGCATTCCAGCAAATGTTTTCATTTTGCCAGCAGTAAGTTTTACTTACAGGGTAGATATAAAAATTGGGACTCTGATAACATTTCAAAGGAAATAAATCATTTTGAGATACATGTCTAAGAAGGTATATGATTATGTGAAAGAATGCCTTAAATATCCTCTACCAAGCTCTACAATCATGAAAAGACGCTTGGCCCAATTCATCATATCACAGATATCATTAAATTAAGTGTGTACCTATTACTACAGAAAGCAAGTTCTGTTAGTGAGTATGAGAAGTATCTTGTTCTGAGCTTTGATGAGATGAAAGTGAAATCCGATTTTTAATATGTCAACAGCTGCGGTCACCAGCTTAGCAGCAAAGTGGAAACCACCAATATACTACAATTTTGATAAGACAGTAACAAAAGAATTACTAATACATTGTTCAAATGGTCGAAAGGCTGATTTATAAACCCGTTCCTTAGTCTGTGATATGGGAGGATCAAATAGGAAATTATTCTCTAAACTTGAAATTATAAGAGAGAAATCTTGCATCTCGCATCCTGCTATAGAAACAGAAAATTGCCACTTACGGGCTTCCTTAGACATTCCTTACGTGTTGAAATTATTCAGAAACAATTTACTGGACGAAGGATTTGTTTTACATAATGGTAAGGAAGTCACAAAATAGATTTCTGAAAAGCACGTTTACGCTAAAAAAATGCTATGACTTACGCCACAATCTCGTGTTACTTACAGGCATTGAAAGCCAAAAAGTTCGTCCTGCCATTTATGAGGCTGAAGAATATGAACAAGAGAAATTCATAAAAACGGAAAATATCCGCAAACTAACGCACTAATTTGGCGAGAAAGAAAATGAGAAAATTATGCTACAACTGAATAAATAGTTGCATATGCACATGAAGAAGGAAACATCACTTCGGGTAATAGATTTTATTGTATACCTACTGTTTTTTTTCCGCAATTCTTACTAATGTCTTGAGTTATTTATTAATTAATCTAGCTTTAAACTCTGTTAGGATACAGTTATCAAACAGAAGAATACCTAAACACCTGGGGGCAAAATTTAGCTAGCGTGAGACATAGGTGCATATGGTGAACCTTTATATTTGATATTTTAAACAATTGCTCCTTTAGCTTCAATAATTTAAATCTAATGGTTAGAGCTGATCAAGTTATCTGTTTTATTCGCGATTTGATGGGGAAAATCCGAATGTGCATCTTTACACAGCACCATAGCTTTTAATTTGTTAACAATGACCACAGCAGTAAGTCCAGTCCAGTGTAATTGGCAGGCTGAGGGCAGCCCGAGGTGTGCTAGACGTATCCCTGTTCTTGGAGAGAACTTAACCACATTCTGACGGGATTGTGGGTTTTGTAGGATGGCGGGTGTGTTTTGGGGTTGTGGAGTGACAGGAGGAGGCAAATATTGCTCCTCGACGGTTGCCTTGATGGTGCAACGGCCTTTGTGCACCGCTGGTGTGTTTTTATCAAAGTGTTTCTTTTGAGGTTTTAATTTTGAATCCAAGCAACTCTTGAAGGATTATAAGGAGCTTAGCCGTAGCAGCTGTTGGTGGTGCTCCTTCGTTACCGGATGCCCGCAAGCCATGCGGGGAAGCCGGTATCGCCTGAAGCGGCGGTTTGTGGAATCGTAATCCCCAAGAGACCTAACGAGGGCGCTCCGATGTAATGGTAACCCTTCGTTGAATTTTGTTGCCCGACGCCTAATCTCGTCCCCCAGGTATGGTAGACCAGAGGCTTCGTGCAGGAGTCTCGTTGGAAAGCCTCGAGGCACAGAATAGATAGCCCGAAGGCACCTATTCTGTACCCGCTGAAGCAACAGCAGACTGGAGTCTGCCGCCATGCCCCAGATCTCACAGGCGTAGATTAACAAGGGGATTATGAGAGCCCTCAAAAGGCGCAACTTAAGGGGAACCATCATCGAGGACCTCAGCATCGGGTACAGTGAGGCCGCAGCCCCATTGCCCCGGCACCACAGCCCCCGGATGTGCTCCCTAAAAGTGACGCCCCTGTCAAGCTTCACCCCCAAGTAGGTGATGGTGTTGGTCCATTGTATCCTTCGTCTGAGGTACGTGAATGTGGGGAAGTTTGCGGGAAAGCGGCGCTTGGTGAAGAGAATAGCGTGGCTTTTCTCCGGATTTATGGACAATCGCCAACGCTCGCACCACTCTTGAATGAGGCAGAGGTGTCTCTGAATAGGGTTGAAGGCTCTGCGTGGGTGTTTGTTTGTACAGTATAACAGCACGTCATCAGCATGCTGAGCTATGTTGACTTGCTGCACTGTTGGTAGGTCGGCCATGTAGATGCTAAAGAACGTGGGGGAAAGTACAGAGCCTTCGGGGACGCCGCCTCTTACTGGCCTAGGTGTTGATTTGTGTCCCGCAACTGAAACTACAAAAAATCTGTGTTTAAGGTATGAGTGTAGTAGGTGCATGATGTGTGTCGGGAGCTCCAGTCGGATGAGTTTGAGGAGCAGACCCGCGTCCACGTCCAGCGACACCGCCGCGGTGTAGGCTCTGTCCTGGAAACCCAGGGCAGCGGCCTCCACCACTCTCAGTAGTTGCTGGGGTGTAGAATGCCCAGGACGAAAACCAAATTGGTGATCTGGGATGGCATGAATGTCGCCCAAGAGAGGGGACAAGCGGACTAGTATTAGCCTCTCGAAAACCTTCAAGAGAACTGATAGGAGACTGATGGATCGGTAGTTGGATGGGTGAAACGGGTCTTTCCCCGGCTTCAAGATGCATATCACCCGGGCCTCCCTCCACTCGCGTGGAAAGTGGCACAAGTTGAGGCACATATTGAAAACCTTGGTTAGAAAGAGTACCGCCTTGATGGGAAGGCATCGGAGCATGGCGGGGGTTAGTCCGTCAGGACCCGCTGCCTTTTTGGGGTTGAGACGCCGGAGTGCGCCCTGGAGTTCACTGGGTCGGATGACGGGAAGTCGGTCCGCCTCGTCGGGGGGGGGGCGTCGAAGGTATCGACGCACCTCCCGCCGAGCACGGTCCGAGAAGTCTTCGTCTTGGGGGTCTTCTCGTGGCCTCATAGTCCTTTCGAGGTAGTCAGCGAACACATCGGCTTTGGCTCGGGGTTACAGCAGTAAGCCCGCCGGTGCTGAGTATATACACCAGATGACGTCACGGCCAGCATGTGCAAGAGAGAAATATGCGCGTGATACCTACCGTATATACTCAACTTACTGTGGTTGCAACTGCAAAAGGAAAAGCACGGGACATCCTCGCTCATCGACGAGAGCGTCGAGCGTATTCTTACACTATAGGAAAGGAGCGCAAAGAAATCCACATTACTAGCAAGCATGGAACTTAACATTCCTCAACCAACGCAGTGGCGAGTTCTAAAACATTGTCTGCACTGAAACATACAAACTGCAATTATTGCAAACATTGCATCCTGACGACCACAACGAAAGGTCGAATTGTGCATTGGCATGTTAGAAGATATGGAAGACGACAATTTTGCTCAACGTTTGATTTTTTCCGATGAATGCACTTTTCATCTTTCTGGTAAAGTTAATCGCCATAACGTTCGAATTTGGACAAGTGAAAATCCTAGGGCAGTTATTCAACATGAAAGAGATTCATAAAAGATGAACTTCTTCTGTGCGATATCTGTAACCAAGGTTTATGGGCCTTTCTTCTTCATAGCGAAAACTGTGACAGGACTAACCTACTTAGATATGCTTGAAAACTAGTTATTTCCCCAATTTGAAGAAGATTCAGATGACTTCATCTTCATGCAAGATAGCGCCCCGCCTCATTTCTCTCACCACGTTCGACGTTACTTGAATTACACATTTCCAGGACGTTAGATTGGAAGAGGAGGAGCATAAGATCAACTTTATCGTCGGTGGCCTCCCAAGTCTTCATATCTCACACCGTGTGATTTTTGTCTATGGAGTTACGTAAAATACCGTGTTTTTATGCCTCCTATGCCTGATACTCTTGAAGATCTACGGTATTGAATTGTTGAAGTTGTGAATTCGGTAACTGTAGACCAGATGATTCGTGTGTGGCAAGAAATGAACCACCATTTTGGCATATGTCGTGTAACACAGAATGCTCATATTGAATGCATATTATAAAATTGTTCACTTTTCTCTCTCCATGAACGTTAGAATCGTGTTTCTATATTTTGTAGTGTGGAAGCAATAAATGTTTGAAATCCGTTCTCTCTTTTTGAATAACCCTGTATTTATAACTTATAATAAAAAAAACTTTCAGATTACTTCGAATCGTATAAGTAATTTCAGTGTAAGTTAAACCCTGTTTTGGAATGCTCTTAGGTAACGACAAAATAAAGAATAGTGCAGTATGGTAGGCTATTTATTAGTTATTTATGCGCTTTATGCGCTTTGGTGCAATAAAATATTACATTTTAGACATAAACTAAGTTATATCAGACTGGAATCTTCTACAAAACAAAGAAGCATATGCTAACATATTTAACGTGCCTGGGCCAGAATTGCCTCGGGTCACTTGAATTCCTACTGAGACGCAACTTCAGCAAAGTAACCTAAAAATGAGTTCTCAAATGACCAACACAATCAAAAACTATTCGACAGTTGCTCAGACTGGACCCACAAAAGGTCAGGCTATTGTAATCGAGGCACATTATGGTATTAAAGAATATATCAATGACATTGGTGAAATCACAGATCCTTCACACATTCGTTTGGTCTTTAGAATTTCAAACAACCGACTATGCATCTACTTAGCAAACTAAAAGAAATCTGAATCAATTAGTGCTTGACACTCAACTATCACTGTAAGCAATGTAACATTGGTGCTGCGCTCCCAATTTAATGAAAAACATGAAAAAATTCATAGGAAAACTGAATAAATGCGATTATTGCAACTATAATTCTTATTGCTACTACAGTAAAAAAGCTAGTAAAGTATATCTTTCAATCATAAAAGTAAAAGATAATAAAATGTCATTGACCAAACAAGTCTGGGTATATTAACCAAAGTCTGACTGTTATACCTCACTAATCTGGAACAATCCTTCATTAGCTATGGCATTACTTCTGTGTCTGCTATCAGTCACATTCGTGCTGGGTTTAATACTCCAGGATGTTCCCATATTTTAAGCTTTCAATGTCAGCTGTATATTTCTCCTAATGACTTTCCCAAACTTCCTGAGAGATTTGCTGTACATAATCAAGACTCCATATACTGCATCTATGTCACTTCAGACAAACTAACATGTTTTTTTTTTTTTTTGTGCAATATGGAAAGTAATTTTGCTAGGGAATGACCTAATAGTGTTAGTGATCTACCCATCACAAGCCTTACACGTTCTAATACTACAGATTTTCCTCCACTCTCGGGAAAGGCAGATTCCAATGAAGAAGACTCCCAGCCGACAGCTACTAGCCGCTCCTAAACAAACATAGCCACCTATCACAAATGTTCCATTGGACGCAGCAAGTTCAAGTACTGAATGTGATGTATCACAACGGTGAGAAGCTTGGATGGACCTCCACTACAGACTGCTGATCAACCTATGAAATTTGTGTTCATACATCTTCCCGCATCTCGGAGGATCATGTTCTTTCCGACACCGATGGGCTCTCACGAAAAGAAATTCATGTGATGAGGACGCTCCTAAGAGTAAATCTACTCCTGTTACCAAGAAACCTAAATTCTCTAATAACTCATTCACAATAGCTGACTCTCATCTGCCCACCAAACATATATTGGACAGTCAAGTGAATTATTTTCACTTTCCCAAAGTTCTGCAGATTTTATGAAAACACTAATGGTATATTGACATTTCGAAGGTTGCATTAACCTATATCTGGGGCCGCGCCGTGGCCGAGTGGTTAGACCACTCGACTCTCACCTAGACGGCCGGGGTTCGATCCCAAGCGACCGCATGTGAGATTTGTGGTGGACAAAACGGCGCTGGGGCGAGTTTTCTCCGGGTACTCCGGTTTCCCCCGCCATCGCATTCCACCGGTGCTGCATCATCATTCATGTATCATCAGTGTCACCGCCTGCGGTGCCATTAGTAGTTAAAGCGGGCGTTAAACACTACCAAAAAAAAAAAAAAAAAAAAAAAAAACCTATATCTCGAATCTGAGGGCTATAGCACAAACTCTTCACAAGATCCATTCCCATCGTACCTATAATCGATATATATATATAAGAAAATCGAACAACCCGTATTAAGAAGAAACTAAAGGTGGCATGAGCCAGACGTTCTCATGTAGCAAAAGCTACACCGTAGTGGGCAACGGTTCTCAGTCTTCATAATTGAATGTAATCTACAATACAATATAAATAGTTTTCACTCCTATCTTGAGTATCTAATACTTCTTTTCTGCTCCCTTAATCCTCATGTTTAGGAGACCAACCTCACATAGCCCCACTTAAAAATTATTCTGGCTACCACCACAATCACACTGAGACAAGACGCGCTAGTGGTGGTGTGGTTACCTTGTTCAGGATATTTTATCACAAAAAGAAATTCCTCCTAACACTTTAACACTTTACTGGAGGCTGTAGCTTTCTCCGTATTTTATAAAATGGAGATTTGTATTTGCAACATTTACTTTCCAAACAACACTATTGTTGATTTACCACTACTTTCACACAGCTGCCTAAACCCTTTATATTACTGGTTGATTTTAACAACCATAATCCTCCATGGTTGTGAAGCTTGATTATCGTGAAAGACTTCCTGAGACTCTACTTCATTCTTTTGATTTAACGCTCTTGAACTCTCCAACACCGACACGTTATGACATATATCATGACCATGTTACTTGTGTTGATCATACGATGTTCTCCCAGCATGGCATTTTTCTCTACTAGTCCATTTATACAACTTCTCGGGGTAGCGACTATTTCCTAATCGCTATCAATTATCCTAATTACACTCCTATGAGTAAACGATCTTCTACTTAGAAGCTCAACAAAACTGACTGAAATTTTTTAAAAGGCTTATTTAGGCAGCTGAACGGGCGTTATCACAAAATGCCTTCCCATAAATGAATTTAGACGAAATTGTTGATAAGGTTTATCAGGCTGTGACTAAGGTATCCAAGGGTTCTGCCCTACCACAGGATCTCTTTCTTGCTGGAATACCAACTGCCAAAGGATCATTAGGCTGAAGAACAAAGCCTGCTGTAAATACAAACACCGTCAAACCGAGACGAACAATTTTGAATTTCAGCGTCTAAGTGCTGTAGCGAGTCGTGAAATCAAACGCAGCAAAAGGAATATTTTTGAATTTCGTTTCCTCCCTTATAATAAGAATCCTCAGTCTAAAATGTGGAGAAAATTTCAAGCTATAGTGGCACACATAAGTGGCATCAGATCTATCTTCTCCTACGCTATCACCGAAATACAGACAATCGCAAATACTCTTGTTTCTACTTTTCTGCTATATCTAAAGCCTCTATTAGCCATTCCATAAACCTCACATCTTCTTACATTTATTATCAGATGTGTCTTTTCTCTCTTCCTTTTCTGGTAATACTCATCCGTTCAACAATTTCTTAACAATGAATGAAGTGTTGGCCAAATTACACTGCACGAGCAAAAGCCCTGGACCAGACAATATACTCTATGAACTGCTAGAACAACAGCCAAAGAGTGGCTTGCTTACAATACTTTAACTTCACTTCTTCAGTCACATCTTGAGAGCGCAACACTTTCTCAATCAGTGGCGTGAATTCATTGTGGTTCCTATACCAAAGCCAAATAAGGACCAATCGCTTCCTAGTAATTTTCATCCAATTTCACCTACATGTCGCATGTATGAACTGTTGGAGAAGGTAACTAACAGAAGACTGCGATGGGGTTTTCAGAGTAGTTTTCGCGAATACCATTCCATTCTCGACACTCTGTCTCTTCTATCATTCTATTTGGTTACTATTAGTCTTGACATCACTGAGCTTACGATACGGTTTGGCGCCTCCTATAATCTAGAAACTTCTAGAAGCTAATGTTAAGGACAACATGTTAGCATTCATTTTCTACTTTCTTATACATTTACGAATGCGAGTAAGAGCCAAAGTCATGTTATCTTAGAGCGTTTGTCTAGACAATGGCATATTGCAAGGATTGGTGTTAAGCATTACACTTTTCTTAGTGACTATTAATGACGTTTTTGCGTGTCTTTATCCTCAGGTAAAAGCGGCTTTATTTGCGGACGATTTTACAATATTCTATAAAGGCACAAGTATTGTAATAACACAAGAACTAATACAATCTGCTTTGGACAATCTCCAACGGTGGACACAGGTCTAATGTTTTCTTCCCAGAAAAGCCTATGTACAGTATCTCTAGTCTGAGAAAGACTATTAGAAGTTGTACTTTACACGTCAATCACCGTCACTGGAAGTCGTTGATACCATTCGCATACTTCGCATGACATTTGATTGTAGGTTGACTTGGAGCCCTCATCTCAAAAGTCTTAAGATTATATGAGGCGCTGATTTCAATGTTTTACTTCACACCTATAGAAGTATCGTTATCTCCAAGCTCGATTAGCACTCATAGCTTATAATTCTTCTAGACATTCCAATCTTAAGTGCTAAACATTGTTTAGTCATCAGCGCTGCGGATTGTACTCATGTGAAATGAAATTGCGTTTTATTTATGGACGCTCTTTAACTGCTGTGGTTTTCAGCGTCCCATTCTATGTTGGGCATAAAAGACCAATTAATTTAGCTCAGAGACATCTTTATCAGGCTTGAGGTTCTTTTACGTACCGTAAATCTACGATACGGGACCAACGACTTTACTCCTTTTCCGAAGGAAGCCATGCTAAGGATTTTTACGCCCAAAAAATCCATCGTCTTACGCCGGGCTTGAATCCGCGGTCTTGTGTATATGAAGTTAGCATGGTAAACATTACACCACAAAGGGCGACTTTGTACTAAATGCCTTACATAATACCTTATAAAGAGTTTACAAATAGCAACCAATGAACCTCCTCTTTCTCTTCGGCGCAAGTACTTAAGTCTATCCTTTGCAGTTAAAACTGTCTTCCGCCCAAATTCTGGGACAATTTCTCAGATTTCCTTCCATGATAATTCACGCTATGAAGCAGAAGATGAAACAGCCATCGGCTGGAGAATTAATGCATACCGAAGCGTTCAACATACATATTCCTTCCTTGATCCCGTGTGTTCTTAACAAATGTTATACCATGGGATTTACAGACTCCTGTTATCAACATCTCTTTGACTAAGTATACCATATCTGATACAGATAGACATCTGTATATTACTATTCGATGAACTACAGGGAACACTTTTTCACTTTGAACCGATATACACCGATGATTCTAAATGTAATAATAAAAAATGACTATGCGATGGTTTTTCTTACTCACACAATGTTCTACAATTTGCCTCACATACTCTCCACCTTATCACGTGAGCTATTTGCAATTCGAAAATGCCCTTAACTGTGTATCGAAGAGCGGAGATCAATTCTTCATTATGTTCAGATTCTCTAAGCGTTCAACAAGGTATGCAACGGCATTTTTCCTTCCATTCTCTTGTACAAGAAATACAAGTACTCTGAGATGCTTTGATAACTTCTGGCAAGCGACTTGTCTTTGTTTGGATACCATCCCACTATGGTATAGCGGGAAATAAGATGGCTGGCTGATGCTGCTGCGAAGGAAGGAACTAATCTTCCTCCAAACATCACAAATATCTAAATTCTTCATGCATCTTAAGCGTATTATTTTACAGCAATGGAGAACACATTGAACAACTACATCTAAAAGTAAGTTGCATCAAATTTGCCCAACACACAACATTGCTTCCTCTCTTCTGACACTTACTAGTACTAAAGCATTAGGACTAATCAACCGCTTGTGCGTCGTATTTACCGCCCTCCCATCCTACATCCTGCTGTACGAATCTCCTCCTAGATGTACTCTGTGTGATGTTGTTCTCACCGTTTATCACATTACAGCCTGTCCGAGATACACTGCTCAAAGGTTACAATGTGGTGTTCCTGCTGGTTTTGAGTGATCCACAATGCTGGAAAAATGTTCTCCAATTCCTCAATATCACTAAATTGTGTAATAAGATGCAAATGCGTAACTAATTTTATTATAATTATTTATTTTCTGTAATTGTAATCACGATATGAATTCGTGTTAAAGCGACATTAATCAATAAATTAAATAAAAAAGAAGGGAATAGTAACAGAAAGTTAAATTTGTTATCAATGTGCCTGTGGTACAATTAAAAGAACACTAGCAAACAAATTCCTTAGAAAAGAAAGCTCTCCTTAGATATAATACAATTTTAGCTGTATCTGTATTGTTGTACGACTCGGAATATTTGGCTCTAAATAAAATAAATCTTGTGTTTCATTCACATAAATTTTTTACAGCTGCTCTACATACAAACTATTCTTATTACAGATTATTCTTTTATCTATATCATGCTAATCGAGATAAATACTACCTTATAAGTATAGGGTGAATAAGGGAATGCACTAGGTTAAATCAATAGTCATAGCTTTTAAAAGCTGGTCCTTATGTGAAACAATTGAGGTTCGGGGGCCCTGTGCATGGACTGCAGCAAAACAGGAGAAACGAAAGACAATTTCCCGTATGAGAAGAGCTAGATAGATTAAAATTTCAAACAATAACAAGGAATATCTCGAAAACGATTAGCTCTACAAGGAAAACGTCTATGATGTAGAGTATGCGTTTTAACGGGATTTAATTATTTTACAGTTAAACAGTTATCCAAAATTCTGCAAAATACATCCAAGAGGCATAAAGAGACTATTCCAAGAAAATTCAAAATGTAGCGCCGTCGTTCTGGTAGAAATTCACTAAGTCCAAATTTGGCTGTTTTGAGATCATTGCACCATCTTAACAAGGTATGAGTTCCCTATAAACTAGCAAAAGTCTTGGAACGATATCTCTTTCTTTTTTTAACTTATGCCAATTTTTTATCTTCATTAAGTCCAAATTTTACATTACTTAGGCAGTCTGATATCACTAGCTGGACTAAGTTACTTCTACTTGTAAGTCATAACTATATAACGCACCCGTTGTCAGGCAGAATTCTCTGAGAAAAGTGATAATGTTACGGTCGTTGTCATGCGTTACAATAATGCTTAAAGACAAAGTCAGACTGCGGCAACTTGCCCTCTCAGCAAGCTTTTATTTCAATCTAGGATGTGTTGTTTCTCAGAACGGAACTGAGACTGTGTGTGCTACAAAATGCTGTGCAATAAATATAAATAAACCCAAGGCTAACTAATGTTACATAGTTCTAAACATAATACAAATGACTCTTTCAGCATATTGGTAAGTTGCAAAATTGAAAACAAATTCAGTAGTACGGTGAACAATTACTTCTTATATAACCTAAGGAATTTGGTGAATTACTGCTGTCTGAATTTTCCAGGCAACTCATGCTTCAATATCAGCGCATACATCTGTTGAAGCTGACACAAGTGATGAAGGGGGGGAAGCTATTTTACTTAAAAAATGCTGTGATCATCAACATGGAGAGCACAAAATCAGAATGTTGTTTGTTTGTTACTACATCCGCTTTAATGTTATGCGCATATAATATTGATGTCTTCTTCTTCTTTTTCTTCTTATTGTTGTTGTTTCAAATTTAGGACAAAGTGTTGTAGACTTTTTTAGGGTCTTAACTTATTTTCATGTGATTTCACTCTATTCTTCCAGATCCTATGGAGGAAAGGGAATAATCTCGAGAAAACTTCCCACACGCAGCCGAGAATCAAACCCGGGACCTCTGGGTAATGTCAGCTCACTGACTACTGAACCGCAGAGGCAGTCCGAAGGTAATATTTTATAGTGGAGCAGTGCCTCCCTGAGCCACTGCATTCATGTTAGCTTATAAATGCAGAGGCGAAAGTTTCGATTGCTTTCTCCAGTTGCAGTTTTGTGTTACTATTTTTAGCTATTATTTGGCCTCAATATAGTTTGTAAAGCAAGAAAATAGAAATGAATTAAATACAATAATAAAAAAATTAGCTTAACAAGAACACTAGAAATTCTATCATAAAGTATAAATCTCCAGATCAATATATAGAAATTATCAACCTAAACATGTAGGCTATAAGTGAAACATTATTTTTGGATATTAAATATCATGTGGTAAAGAAAAGAAGCAGATGCCATAAACCTAATCCATCAACTTGGAACCGCAACATAATAAAAGAAACTGGGAAACCCCGGACAGACGCATATTTAAAAATATGGGGAACATAATGTAAGAACATCTAAGGAAGTTAGTTGCAACTGTCAATTTAAATGATGTATAATTTTTGCTAAAAGAAAAAGGACAAACATCTATATTGGGCTATACGTGATAATATTTGGCAAAGGAATTGTATATTTAAACGGGGTAAAACTTGCTGCAGCAGCGCCGAATATCTAAAATAGGTGGAAAAGAAAAATTTAATCAAAAAGATTCTTTTTCATAAAAAATGCAGCACAAAGAAAAATATGCAGAATGATTTTCCTAAACACGTTTTTTATCAGTAATGGACCATTAAACAAAGCTTATGAGAAAATAAATGTATGCGGCACTTTCTCATCTAGTGATCTAGACGAAAACACGACACCAAAAAAAGAATTATTTCAACAAGTTTAAGAAAATAAATCAGTATATTTAGAAATGCCATTCTACGGAGTCTCATATTATGAAATATTCACAAAAGAGTTTGGATAGAGAGCTGCAATATCTGATGCTCTCTCTCTATGAACAAGAGCGTAAATAAATGAACCAGAAAACAGCAGGATTATAATAACTTCTTTTTAAGTCTAAAAAGTGCTCATTTTGCATCAGATTTTAAGCTGCTCAAGGGAAAGAAAATAAGAAACTGGATCCCAAGTATCTAAATCATAAGCAAGAAGCCAACCAGACCAAAGCAAATGACAAAGAAGAGACGTTTGTGACAGCAATTTTCGACCTACAGAGAGTGTTTGTTACAAGTCCCAAGCTGCCCCGATGTAGCTGCAACTTAATAGAGTATGAGCGAGCTTCATTAAATAATGCACATTGTTACACCTGTCATGAACTGAAGTACTCAAGTTGGGACCTGCCTTTTACCTCTTTCTTAGCTGTCTGCCACAAACAGTAAATGTAGCATAATGTTTTTTTCTGATACTTGTGGTGGTTCAAAATCGGAAGCAATATGTTGCTTCCCTTTTGTTATAATTTTGTTCAGACCACTAACATTAATTTAATTTAACAAAGGTTCCTCGAGTCCAGTGGCATTCTATGATGGAATGTGGCAGTATGCAGTGTCATTTGTTTTCACTATGCAAGACTGTCTAAACATCTTTCGATCTTCTCGTTCCGCAAGAAAAAGGAAGAATGCTGCACCTTTAATTTGAAATAGATGAAGTTTGATGACCTTATTGGTTTATCAGGTCTGTCTAGAGCAATTCTGTGAGACAAAATTATGGGCAGTGAAGAGAAGAGAGTAAACTGTTTGAAAATACAACTCTACAGATATGAATATGTGAGCCTTGGATTCCTGAAATACCTATTTCTTTTTCTTTACCTGAATGAGGAGAGTATTTCAATGTCCAATTTCAATTGTGGTCGCAAATTTATGCAATTGATCCGTGCACTAAAAAAACATTTTTTTGTAAAGTTACTAAGATATCAGAAAATAAAAACTGTAAAACATTAGACAAAGGTAATATACCTATAATGAAATAACGAACTCCTTATTTTATAATCCAGTGGAATACCTACCTCCTTTATACTGGCTTTTACTCTTCTGACAGAATACACTCAGTCCAATATTTTAGAAATTTTAAGGAATGTTACAGCTATATAGAAAAAAAGATTAATATTGTATTTAAAGCAATGACTGAAAAGTGTACACATATTTAAAATTTGTTTGAAGTTTAGAATAATGTGATACTGGAAGTTTAGAACCAAGTCAAACTTTAAAATCACTGATTCCCAAAACACGGATTTTGGACTTAGTGAATTCTCCAGAACGCAGACGATAGGTTTGTTTTTAAACAAATATTTTTAATAAACGGATTTTAAACAAAATAGTTAGTCATTTTATAGAAACAAGTCATTTTCAAAAAAAGCTCCATGTAAAGGGTAGTTTGTGTTGCGGGAATTTTCTTGAAAACCTTGATGTCGCATTCTTGGAAAATACTAAACATAAATACCAAGTTTGGCATTCAAGGGTTTTTTTCGTCTTTTAACAGCTATCCAAAATTCTGCAAAATGCATCCAAGAGGTACAAAGAAGCTATTCCAAGAAAATTTAAAATATAGGTTTTACTTTTTACACAAATATCTTTAACATACGGTATCTAAACAAAATCGTTATTCATTTTTTCCATTTTTCATGTAAAGGGTAGTTTGATTTGGGAGAATTATCTTGAAAATCTACGTTTCGCATTCTTGGAAATTACTAAACATAAATACTAAGTTTGGAATTTAAGGTTTTTTTTTTCGGCTTTGAGATATATAGACACACATTTAGTTACACTCACGGACCTTTTTCTTAAAAAACTCTGATGTGCTCCATTCACATGACTGTCCATAAACAAACGCTCCTTATTCTTTTATCTACATCATGTGATAAACAGTGTAATTACTTTCTCTATGAAAGTAGAAGATGAATAACGGAATACAGTAGGCTAAAGTTATAGTCAAATCTTTTAAAATCGAATGAAACAATTGAACTTCGGTTCTCTTTGTTTGCTAGGAATAAACGAAAGAGAAACGATAAGAGAAACGTCTTCCAGTATTATTAAAAGTTTAAATGGCTTAAAACGAAAACCAGTAAATCGGAATATCTGGAAAACGGCTAACTCTACACAAAAAGAAATATAGGACATAAATTTGTGTTTTAATGCGATCTACATTTTAATGTTTAAGTTTTTGTCTATATCACTACAGTTTGCGTCATGCAAATGCTATACAAAAGCCATCAGATTGAAGAGGTCAGCAGAGGCTATTCCCAGAAAAGTTAAGGTATACACTTCGTTTGTCATGAAAATGTATTACAAAAGCCATCAGATTGAAGAGGTCTGCAGAGGCTATTCCCAGAAAAGTTAAGGTATACACTTCGTTTGTCATGCAAATGCTATACAAAAGCCATCAGATTGAAGAGGTCAGCAGAGGCTATTCCCAGAAAAGTTAAGGTATACACTTCGTTTGTCATGAAAATGTATTACAAAAGCCATCAGATTGAAGAGGTCTGCAGAGGCTATTCCCAGAAAAGTTAAGGTATACACTTCGTTTGTCATGAAAATGTATTACAAAAGCCATCAGATTGAAGAGGTCAGCAGAGGCTATTCCCAGAAAAGTTAAGGTACACACTTCGTTTGTCATGAAAATGTATTAAGCATATCATATTTTAATAAAAACTCATTAGAGTCGTTTAGAGAAAATCAAAATTTTCTACAAATTTTCCAGTAAAGGTATTGGTGGTGGAGGGATTTTCTTCAAAATCTTCGTGTCACTTATTTGGGAGATACTGAACCTAAATACTAAGTTTAGTATTTAACCGACTTTTAGTTTTTGAGCTATGCAGCCCACACACACACACACACACACACACACACACACATACACACACACACATATGGAAATACTTCTAAAAATGTTTTATTAGGTAGTGTCAAAACATGTATTTCCAGTGAAATCTCAATATAGAATATGGAATACAATACCTTCTCTGTCTTTTATGCGCATTGTACACGCGGATTAGAGAAAGTAAAATGCTTTTTATTTGGACCTACAGGACATCCGAACAAATATTTCGGGTGAAATCTCGACATCAAAATTTTGGGTAGAATTAAATACGTTATCTAACTGATATGTACATTGTAAGGTATGTACATGTATGCTAGAGCAAGTGATATACTAAGAAGATTGGTGGCAACAGAAATGAAATTTAAAAACCCCTTTTGCATTTAGAGGGCTCAAAACTTTTAGATTTTCGATGAAATTCCGAAACGTAACTTTTGGGTGAAATTTAATCCTTACCATTAATAGGTGGAGGGGAAAAGCTTTAAAAGGTACACATAACACATGGGAAGAGCCAATACGGGATTTACCCATAAAAGTGCAGAGTACAGCACATAGTGTCCTAGTGTATTTTATGTAATAACACTTATACCGTTATCACCGAGCAAGGTGATGCTGTCTTATTGTATACAACTTGTTTTGGGAGGTGACGAGTTGAATCCTCGGAGATCTGACCCATACGTTTTCATGATTTGCCATACGATAAGCGGATGTGATGTGGTTTCTCATCTACCACGATTTCCTTTTCATCATGTCTCTGCCAATCCGTTTCCTTTTCATCTTTCACGTGAACTTTTAGATTCATAGTGTATAACAGTGTGGGCAGATGGTGTGGATGCATGTCCAGTGGAAATAATACTCCGGCACTAGAGGATTCGAAGGGTGACTTGATTATGCTTCTTAACGCCTACAGCAGTGGAATAAGGCGTTAAATTGGCATTAGTTGTATTATCTTTTATTTTTTTAAAAGGATTGTTTTCCTCTTTATTGTTGCAAAATGTTTTCTTTATACCATTATTTAACTTTTAAGTTTCTAGAGGAGATATGGATTAATAGTAGAATAAAGGGTATTTGAATATTTAACAGGAAATGGGATATTAATTAATGTGTTTTGGTTGACTATATTTCATTGGAAATTCTAGGGACTTCCGAACGTCTGATTGAGTTGTTTTCCTGCGGCCTGTAGCCTCCTATGGTTCCCCTCACTTCATCTCTTCCTCCTGGGATGTGTTAATATATCTGTGTATGTCGTAGTTAGAGGGGTGTCCTCCATTGTCTACCTTTAGCTCTTATTGCGCATACAGTGAGTTGCAGTGAGCTTCGAATAAATTCGTATACCAGAGATAGCTTGTTTGTCACCCACGCTCTACGGTGTAGGTTTTTTTTTTATTTTTATGACATTTAAACTACAGTTGGAAAGATTTTCTCAGGAAATCCGCAAAAGAAGGGTTAACAATGTCAGCTTAGTGACAACAGATACCGCATTTAATGAGTTCAACTATCTATATATTTTACATGAATAACAAAATACATTTATCTTGCACAAACAATTGGGGTACATTTATTGTGGCAAACTGTAGTAAAATATCTATCATCATATTAAAATGCTTCGTAAACTGTTATACTCGCGCTTTAAATATAGAAAGGGTATTAGTGGAAGGAAACTGGTAATAGTAATAATTACCTAATATAATGAAAGCGTGAGAGGTTACACTTGCAAAGGCTCACAATATTACAGCAGCCTACACAGCGAAGAATTAATTTGGGATGAATCATAATACACAAAAGAGCACGTTAAAATCCCACAATATTGCTATTTAAAGTTGTTCCAAATTAAGGATAACAAACCAATAATATAAAAGTTTATTTCACCGTCTATATCCCCTACAAAGATAATGTTAAAAAATGTACAGAGGCAAACTTCGAAAAGGCAATGGATTAGAAATTCAGCAGTGCAGTTATTTCTTGTAGAACCGAATACATATTATTATTTTAAAGAACTCGCTGATTAGGACAGAAGAAGAGCCGAGAAAAATATCAGCTTGCGAGGCCGTTAAACTCGCTACTAAACTCATCTCATGACACAGATGCCATTAAAGCGAAACAAAAGAACACAAAACACTAAGCCCACACTGTTTTAATAGCGCAAAAAGTAAATCTCACGCTAACCTCATCAAGGTTCCCCTCATGTTCAGGAAAACTGTCAAAGCGCTAGTTAACAGTTTAGAAAATCAAAATTATCGATGGTGTTTAACGCCATTTGTTTACTGTACCACACAGGCTAAGATAGACGTGGCAAAATGGTGACTCACGATTAGAGTTGGACGCTAGTGCTAATTCCTCTTTAGTAGACAGTCGTTTTAATGTTTGTGGGAGCACAGAACGATCTAATGACCATGATTCATCATTTAGAAGTCATGACATATCGCAAAGTTCAACTTTCGACTTTAAGCAAACTTATTTTCCACCGCCTTCTTAAGTGAACTTGTTTCTTTGTTTTGGAGTTATAGATAAAGATCACAGTTCCCAAGAAACAAGTTGAAATCACAAATTCACCTACATTTACATTGAGTATTTTATGACTTTATAGTGCCTACAAAGATGTAGTATACCTCAACAGTATGACGCACTAAGTGAAAACTGATTTGTACGTTCAGTAAGCTTTACTTATTCTTCTTTTTATTATGTATGCTTATACTGATTACTTCCTGTCATATAGAGTTAATTGATTAATTAAAATACATTACAGTTATATTTTTGAAAACACTTGTAATTATTCTCTCTGTGTGTTATTTACTGTAGATATAAATTGAATAACTTTTTAGAAATAAAAAGCTGTAATAAAATATAGCTAAGTCCAATCTATCCTCATACTGGCTCTACTTCCTTCCAAACAAGGTTTCAGACCAGCTCCTTTGACCTTGTTGCTTCAGAACCATACTGATGATAGATGTAATTGTTGCACTTACATATTGTGAGACATTCGCAGAGAAATAATCCTCAAATCTGATTTATCAATACTTAAGAATAATCTGATATTAATACAAAAATCCTGGACTATCTTGGTTAAAGTCCACTTTCTGAATTGCAGACAAAACTCGAACCGATTTATGAATAAGCAGCAGTTGTCTCACCAACAACACTATTAGACTCATATAGAATAAAATTGTTGTTGATTCTTCTTTGTACTGAATTAGAACTGCAGGAGGTTAAAAGGAAAATGTTTATAATCTTGAAGTGTGTGGTATAAGTAAATCTTTGTCACAAGAACTTAATTTTGTAACAAAATATCATGAATATCACATTGATATTATCCACAAGTTATATAACACAATTTCTATAATATTAGCATTTTAATCCGAAGGAAGTGAATCCTAAAGTAATACGTCATCCATAGCCGCCATAAGCATGAGTTACTTTGTATATTTGTAATGAGACATCTTCTTGCAAGGACTTTGAACCGATAACAAAGGCTAGAAGCTTGTATCATCATTCCATGTAGCATCAGTGCCATCGCCTGTGGTGCCAAATCTAGTAAAACAACACAATAAATATTTACATACTTATAAATAAATATATATATACACACACACATACATATAAGTTATTCGCTGCTACTGTTGGCCAAGTACTTATCCTAAAGTCAAACATGTGAAGAATATTATGTAGGGTAGCATAAAACCCATTATGAAGTAGCTCTTTATATTTTTTTATTTTATTTAATTCCCTAATTAGTTGATATTTAAATGGTACATCACAAAAATCTATACGAAAGTTGTTTATGTCATAATATTCAAACCAAGCGTATTATATATTATGGAATACGAAGATATATACATAGCTCTTTATATTTTTTTATTTTATTTAATTCCCTAATTAGTTGATATTTAAATGGTACATCACAAAAATCTATACGAAAGTTGTTTATGTCATAATATTCAAACCATGCGTATTATATATTATGGAACACGAAGATATATACTTTCTAGACCAAGTGGTAAAAGATTCTTAAAAATACTACTACCAAATAATGAATTTTAGAAATATCGTGTCATAAGAGCATTAGGTCCATTAATACGAATGTTATAAACTGACTCAAATGAATATTGCCACTAATAATAGTGTTTCTACATAGCAATCATAGTGATTAGTACAGCATGTCTATTTAGGCTAGGTATAGCGCGTGGAATTCTCGCGTGTTTATTCTCCGCTGGCTTCCTTGCCGTGATTGCACTCCACTATCGGGTCTATTTACATGAGCTGTAGTAGACGCAGGGAATAACGGTTTATTGCGTGTAGACAACAGGAGTATGGATATTGTGAATGGCTTTTCTTCAGACGCTGAAGAACCGGTTTTTGTTTTAGTTCCAGCTAGTAGGAGGAACATTCGACTTTATCTTGCTTCCAGGAACGCGATACTAGGAATATAACAATAAAATTTATTTCTGATACGCCAACATAAAGACTCTGTTTTTTTTTTTTGTTTTTTTTTTGTTTTTTTTTTTGCATACATGTACTATGTACATAGTGTACACAGAAGGTATTGCATTTCACCCAAATATACGAAACCGATATTTTAATACAAATAATGTTTTAGGGTCCCCCGTGTCCAGAAAAACCATTTTTAGAAAAAAGATCCCTGTGTGTGTAAGTCCGTGTGTGTGTGTGTGTGTGTGTGTGTGTGTGTTATGTCCGTGTGTCTGTATACCCATGAACGCCATAAATCAAAAAAGAATAGTCAGTAAAATATCAAACTTATAATTTAATCTTTTAAGAATGCGATACAAAGATTTTGAGGAAAATCCTTCCATTCCAAACTACATGGAAAATTTTCGAAATGTTTTATTTTCTTAAAAATGATTCTAACGATTCTGAATAAAATATTGTATATTAAAGATACATATATGACAAATAAAATGTATATCTGTAATTTTCGGTGAATAGTCATGAACTTTTCTGGATAAATTTTGCTGAATGTTGCATAACTGGTGAACCGTAAGAGATAGATAAAAACTTAATACCCAAAACGTGTAAATCTTGTTAAAACACACATTTATGAAATATAATTTTACGGGAATTTACCATTTTTGAGCTGTTGCTTGTTATAGCTTTCAGTTTTAAAATACTTAAAGTTTTTCTCAAACGGAAATTTGTCAACACTTGCAATGCTAAGAAAGGGATTTAAACCACATGGCACTCAGCTTTTAAAAGATTTGACTATCGCTTTAGCCTTGTGAATTCCCTTATTTCTGTTCTACTTACAAGAAAGCAAGTAATAATACTGATAATGTTTATCTCGATTAGCATCAAGTACATAGAAGAATAGATATTTTAAAATGAGTTCTTACGAAAATGTAGACAGTTATGCAAATGGAGCACATCAGAGTTTTCGAAAAAGGTCCGTGTGTCTGCGAACACGATAGTTCAAAAACGAATAGTCGGTAAAATACCAAACTTGGTCTTAAAACTTAGTGTTTTTAAACGATGCAACACGAAAATTTTGATGAAAATCCCCTCTTCCCGAACTACCAATTACGTGGAAAAAATTTCCAAAATTTTGATTTTATCAAAAATGGCTCCAACGAATTTGATTAGAATAACTACATTAAAGACAACATGACAAATAAAATGTATATTTTGACATTTTGAGGGATAGCCTTTGAAGAGCTGTTGATTTTGTTTGAATTTTGCTGAATTTTGCATAACTGGTAAACCCAAAGAGATAGACAGGAGCTTAATACACAAAACGCGTGGATCTCGTTTAAACACAGAATTTATGTAATATACATTTTTCAAGGAACTGACCATTTTTTTAGCTATTCCCTGTTTTTGGTTTCTGTTTTAAAATAATGTTCACATACCGCAATTTGTAATTTGATTTCAATCACATGGCAACCAGCTTTTAAAAGATTTTACTATTGCTTTGGCCTAGTGTATTCCTTTGTTGTCCTACTTACAAGCAGGCAAGTAAAAATATTACTTCTGCTAACATTTATCTCGATTAGCATGAAGCAGAGAGAAGAAAATGCGTTTTAACAATAATGCGTTACCAAGATGTAGAAAAATTCGTATAAATGGCACATCTCCGATTTTTACCTTATTCTTTCCTATGACTGATCTACTAATATTTTCTGATATCTTCCCAAGAGTAAAATTAGTATTTAAACTTCACGTATTCATAATATAAAAATAAAGATATTCTAACTTGCTGTAATGCTCATAGATGTATGTTAGTGCTTGAGCTTACTGAATAAAATAATGCTTAATTTCTTTTCACTTTGTGTAATTTATAACGGTGATTTCAGTTGACGGCCGTTGAAGAAATTTTTCCTTGGCTACTATGTTCACTCTTTCATTATTCAATTGATCTTTTGGCTTGTTTACTTTGAGTGTTCTCTGTTAATTTCTTACATTCACAGATTAAATTACCCATTCTTTCAACTTCTAAGGAAAATGGGGAATAATTCGGACAAAAGAGAACTCCCCACCCTCTAAATGGTGGCGTGCAAACCATCAATCCATAGTGGCAGTCCTAATAATAATAAAAAAAAATAATAATAAATATTATAATAATACTTATTATTATTAATAATTATAAACATTATAATAATATATATTATTATTACTATTATTAGTGGTAGTAGTAACATTTGCTTTGATAGCTATTTGCAAGAACCTGAAAATGTGGATAGCTTTCTTTTCTGTTTTATCTTTTTTTTTTTTTTTTGCAAGCGGTAGGTCAAAATTCGTGTTCTCTCTTCACCATACATGGCGTATGGAACTTCAAAGCCCCAACATATTGAATCACTTTTTAAAAATCTGGCTATCGCTGTGATTTATATTATTCTACGCCTATAACAAAATACATGGAGGTGCACAGTACTAATCTTAGAACAGTTTTAATTTTAGATATGACGTCATACAACTACGGATCTGCGTGAGGTGTTCAGTGTCATGACTACTGTTTTCGATAATTCTGTGGAACTTGGACAAACGTCGGAGAAACTGGCATTTATTTTCAGGCATTTGTAACGACGACTAGTTGACCACTCCTGACATTACTGACATGCCCAGTCTGTAACCTGTAAATTGTGATCCTGAATGGAAGTTGTCAAAGTCTTCATGGCATCCATTTCTCTCGAACGCGATCACTATTTCCTGTCTTTTAATAATGTTCCAAAATCCAGCTTCTCTGATCATTGGTTAAATTCCCAGCACGTGACACAACACTGAAATAATGTAGCTTTTGTTAATATGAATTACAAATTTATTGTTAATAACAAATAATATATGAATAGACAAAATATAAACTGAGCAAAGCTGTGAAGCTTAATAGTAATATAAGTATTCATGGAAATAAAAATTACTTACATCACTCAATCAAATGCATCAATCATACAACTATATATCTATTTTTGCCCCTCCGTGTATGTAAATGAGTGATCAAAATGTATCTGTTAACGCCCTCAAACAATAAATACATTTACACTCACTAACTCCCATATGCTTCAATGTTATCTGATTTGAACAAACATCCACGCCATCTATCAGGCACCGTCGTACACCATGTGACAAGAGATACACCAAGATGAGAAGGGAACGGAATGCAAGGAAAATGGAGTGGAAATCATGCCGAAAGAGAACTCACCCCAGCATTAGCCTTTTGTTGCCTTCGGTACCTATAAGTTCCGCTTGTTTTAAGCGTAACTATACAAATAGGGCTGTACTCTAGGATTAATTTCATATTATACTAACCTTCAACCATATACGACAAGTAATCAGGACTGTTTTATATTGTAAAAATATATACAATTTTTGCCCTAAAATTGCAGTGACTTTTTTTTAGATAAATAAAAGAGTAAAATCTCATAACTACAGTCAAATGTAACCCCATTAGCTTCCAAATGTCACACCGATTATTTTACTTGGGCTCTCCCCTTCTTTTACCACTGTCACTGGGATTTGAACTTGCAACATTTGGCTTTGAATGGATGGCCAGTCCATTACCTATCACCTAATACTTATGGTTATTTGGACCACATTTTTGGTAGTCCCTTTGGCAGGATTATGTAAACCGGTGTAGAACTTAAACTTTTAATTGTGAAAAAAAGATTAATAAAGGATCGACATGTATTTTCATTTCTATTTTCTCTATTATTTTATATAATAATTTATAGGTTTATTCCAAGATATTTTTAATAGAACCCCTGTTTTAAACTTGAATTAAAGGAAAAACGGCATATGCAATATAATAATGCAGGCAACTAAGGGTTAAAATAGGAACTAGGGAAGTTTATTGATTAGGGAAAACCATGAAAACCGTCAGAGTGGACGGTTGAAGGGAATTGGCACCTCCCGAATGCGAGCCACTGAGAATACAGGAGCTATTTCGCTAGGTGACATATACAGTATAACTATACAGTCTCAAATCAGTGGAAAACAGTCTGGATAGAGTGAAAGAACGGAACAGTGAAAGTCCTCACAAGGACGTTCAGATTCTCAACTAAAATGCATAGCGAGGATTTCCATCATTATGAGATCTTACTCGCAAATTATACATTTTGTGGTGCCTATTTCACAGTACACGCTTTAAAGCAAAAACTCATGCCGAAAGCATTATTTGCAGAGAATCAATTTAATAAATGACTGTGTGCCAGATGGTTTTGTTGGTCCTACAAATGCTTTATTAATGAATGGAGATACAATCACTAATAAACCTTACATTTGGCGTATTTTCAGATTAACAGATGACGCTTGCATAGAACGATGTGGAGTACGTAATATACAAACTAAGTATAATGCAGTGGCGTACAGTCCTCAAAAGCAAATGGTGTGATTATATGTCTATTCTGTTGTTTTTGTAACCCATACTTTTTAGCACTAGAGCTTTATACATTGTTTTTTTTCATAGTGTATAAACATATGTATGTATACATATATATGCCTTGACAAGTTCTATGTTCAGTGGCTTCCTGGCCTAAACGAACCTACAGAATGCTTTCTAATCTAATCTAATCCAATCAAATGCGCGGTAGCTATTTATGTTTTTAGGATTGAAAAAAAAGAGGAATGCAATATATAGAAACATTTAATCTTATTTTGAAATTCAGAAAAAAGGAGTTAAAGTCAATCTATTAATATTTTTATAAATGGTATTATTTTAAACGTAAATAATTCCTATAAGGTAGATATAAACTTTATATATTTATAATATATATTGAATCAGAGATACAAAAAAAATCGCAGAATTAACACATTACTATTATCTACTATGTTTGTACTGTTTGCCTATAGTAACTAGAGAAATAGTGTATTTCACCCAAAAATACGATTTGAGATTCCCAAATTCACAGAATGTGTTTGCTTATCTGTTTTTGTCAGTCAGCTAGTCAATCAGTTAATCGCTAGTCATACAGTCAGTCAGTCAGGTAGTCTCACTTTCGGTCTTCTGTGAAGAGAATAACTGAAAAACGAGTACTAAGTTTTTGTTTCAGTTTTAAGGATTCCACCCAAGAATGCATTGAAAATGCCCAACCCCATAATTACTCCTTAATTAGAAAAAAGTATTAACCTTTTTACTTTGTCAAAAAGAACTGTAATGATATTAATTAAAATAGTGTGAGGTTAAGATATTTACACAACACACAAAATGTCCATATTGAATTTTTGGGAATACAGTGTGAAGTGTATACTTTCTGCATACACGATTAATTTTAAATATATTATAAATCATAATGGATAAGGGCACCAAAAATGTAAAACTGCTGCAACATAGAAGTAATGTGCCAATTATTTTTGTGGCATTTACCATTTTGAGATATTCGCCATCTAAACCCAATTTCTCATCTATCTCATAGAAACAAACCTGGCGGACAAAACACTACCTATATTGAAACAAGTATCACATTCCCATAGACTAAGATCTGATATGTTCCATTCATATGACTTTCTCTTCATCTCCGTAACAAATTATTGCTAATAAGCTTAATCTTCTATCTACTTCATGGTAATCAAGATAAACATTACCGGAAATGGTCTTATTACTTAGTTCCTTATCAGTAGAATGCAAATAAGGGCCGACAGTCACTTGTTTTAAAAGCAGGTTGCTAAGGGATTGAAATCCGTTTCTTTGCATGGTCAGAAGTTGACAAATTTCCGTATGAAAAATGTTTAAGCATTTTAAAACTATAACCATTAAAAAGGAATATCTCGAAAACGGTCAACTCAAGGAAAAAAATGTGTAACACAGAAATTGTGTATTTTAACAAAATCTACAACTTGTGCATTAGTTTTTATTTATCCCTTACAGTTTACCAGTTACACAGAATTCAGAAAAAGTCATTCAAAGTAAAGAGGTCTTCAGATGCTCTTCCTAGAAAATTCAAAGGAAAAAATTCTTATAATATCTTAAATATAAGATATTTTAATCTGTACCGTTAGAACCATTTTTGAGAAAACAAAAATTTAGGATTTTTTCCCATGTAAATGTTAGTTTTATGGGAGGTATTTTCTTTAATATTTTGGCGCCGCATCTTTGGAAGATGCTGTACTCAATTTTGTGCTTTGTATTTAACGGAATTGCGTTTTTAGGCTATGCTGCTCACAAACACACACCACACATTTTTGTATTTTTTTTTTTTTTCGATTGAGGGGGTCTCAAATAATTATTTACGGTGAATATTGATATCGAATTTTTGGGTGCAATACAGAACCTTCCCTATACATCAGCATGTGTAGAGAAAGTCAAAATACACGTTTTAGGGTCCCCTTTATCTATAACAAGTATTTTTAAAAAAGACCCAAGTGTGTGTCCGTGTGTCTGTGAACACGTACCTCAAAAACGAAAAGTCTGTAAAACACCAAATTTAGTACTCATATCTTCCAAGGATGCCACACAAAGCTTTTGAGTAAAATCCCCCAACCTAAACTACCCTTTACAGTAAAAATGTTCTAAAATTTTGATTTTCTCAAAAATGGCTATAACGATTTTGATTAAAGTGCCGTGTATTAAAGATATTTACAAGACAAATAAAATCTATATCTTTAAATTTCTTAGAATACCCTTTATTCTGGATGAATGTTGCTGAATTTTGCATAACTTATAAACCGTGAGAGATAGACAATAGGTTGCTGAACAGTAAATGTAGATCCTGTTAAAACACACACTTTATGTCATGTACTAGGTCAGTTCTTTCGTTGAGTTTGCCATTTTTTAAGTATTCTTTGTTATTGCCTTCAGTTTTAAAATACTTCAGATACAGAATTTATCAACTATTGGCAATGCAAACCAGATTTTAAAAGCTTTGACTGTCACTTTTGGATAGTGTATTCCCTTATTTCTGTTATGCTTACAAGAAAACAAGTATTAAGACCATTTCTGTTAATGTTTACCTCGATTAACATAAAATAGATGGAAGAATAAGCTTTTTAACAACAATGTGTTACTGAGAAGTAGACAAAGTCATGTGAATGGAACACATCAGAATTTTATAGAGTTTTGGTTGAACCAGTGATAATCAGTTATGACATTGAAGCATCGACTATTAAGAAAAATATTAAAGTAAGACACAACAGCTGAAATGAGGTTTTCGATTGGTCAGGAGCTGTATTAAAGAGCAGTATATTATAAATAAGACGATAACAAAAATCTCATGTGTTACACTCACGTGTCTTTCTCTGCCTATTCCACAAAACATACTTCTTACAAATGATTATTCGTCTTTCTACACCGTGCTAATCGAGATGAACATTATCAGAATGTACAAATTACTTAGTACCTTGTAAGTAAAAGGGAACTAAAGGAATTCGCTATGTTAAAACGATAGTGAAATATTTTAAAAGCTATAGTGATGCGATTGTCATTGAAAATTCTTCTTTGGTCGGCCAGGACTAGAACAAAAGAAAAACGGACTCTTCCTGTCAGAGATAAGTACAAATGCTTAAAAATGGGCACAAATAAGAAGGAATATATCGGAAAGGTCAACTTTGCAACAAAAATATATATGACATAAATTTAACGAGATCTACATTTTCTACGATTCTACGTTTTAGCTGTCCCTTACGGTTCAACCGTTATGCAAAATTCTGTAAAAATCATCCAGAATAAAGTATTCTTGAGAGCCTATTTCAGAAAATTCAAAATATACAGTGAGCAGCGATATCTTTTTTTAAAATCGTTAGAGCCATTTTTAAGAAAAACCAAATTTTCAAACATTTTTCCATGTAAAAGGTAGATTGGGATGGGCGGATTTTCTTGAAATTAATTATGTCGCATCCTTGGAAGATATACATATGACATATAAAAGATGGCTTCATAAATATGAGAACGGAACAGACAAATTCTTAAATGTTAACAAAGGAAAAGATGATCCTTATTTTTGGTTCGAAAATTCATATGTTTATAACTTTTTTGCTACTCATTTTTCATTCTCATGTCTCTTGTTGTTGAAATATACATTCAGTTAACCCTCGTTTAAGCTGTTGTATGTAGATGTCTGCTTGGCAACTTTGGTTCAAAATGTCGATTTTTGAATTTTTTCTACCACACCTTAAAGTATACAGACTGTTTCAAAACGACACCAAACGAAGCTAGCAGTCCATTAGCTTACACTTTGACTTGTTCGAAACTTGATGTCGCAACTTTCAAACTGTTCTGTTTAAAGTTTTATGTGTGTTTAAAAGTCATTTGGGTTTAGGCAGCGAAGGAACAATGGTTGTCATACGCCATGTAAACAACCTTAGAACGTGTTATACGAAACACATAACAAAACCCACATGCTACGTTTTCTATTACTAAGGTAGCCGGTCCCGGTGGCCGCGCTCGCTAAAGTGTCTCGCTTTGGCGCTTCGTGGTGCACAGGATCGTGGTTTCGAGTACCGCCTTGGGCATGGGTGTTTCTGTGTTTGTAAATGTGTATGTATATGTAAAAGGAAAACGTTAAGAATAATAAGGTCAACTAAGGAAATATAGGAAACTGGAAAAGAGGAATACAGCGCCGGAGTCCTAGCAAGACTCCGGAACTGTATTTTTGGTTTAAAAAAAAAGGTGCCCTGTACCGCGCCATCGTGTCTATCAAATCATCACTACACCACGCGACTGGGACCTTCGCTACTAACCGGCATTTCTCTTGGAGTGGGCCAGGCACGTGCCATTTGGTTATGTACCACTGCCTAATCCATGATGATTTATTGGTAGTTTTTGTACGTGCATAATTTAGAGCTGAACATTATGCGTTTTAAAGTGTTGCGCTGGCTGTAGTCTATTCTAATTTACTAGGAAAGTAGAATAGTATAGGCAAATAAATATGCTATTTAAAATTAATACAAATTCAACATAAAAATTACGAATATAATTTCGATTAAGTAAACTTAGAGAAAGGTAGACGTGCATTATTTTTGGCCAGCAGATGAGAAGGAAGAGGAAACCGGTTCGTGCATCTACAAGTTTTAGCCGAAAAAAATACGAATGGACTGTGAATGACCCTATGTAAAACTTGCTGTTCTTCTCGGTTTCCCTTTTTCTTCTCACACAAATATTGAGCTAGAGCTATAAAAATTGTTCTCAAAGCACTGGTAAGTATGTGACTTAAAATGTCCGATTATAATTTTGAAATTGTTCATAAATTGGTTTTAAAAGCTGATTAGTATAACTATGCACGGCTTTTTTTTCTTCAGTTTTTACATTTTGTGAGGTAATCTTTTTTTTTTTAAATACACTATACACTTTAGAACAATTTTAAACAGACAATTTGTTTCCAAGATATTATGGGATGTATTTTTTTAAAAATAGTGCATGTAGTTCAATATCTGCAGAATATGATATATTTTGATTTTTGCTAATTAAATCAAATAAATTAAGATGTCCAGAATTAAATGACATGTATTAATTAGACTTTGTATGAATCTGTTTTTGTTACCGGTAATGTTTGTACAAAAATAAAATCCCCAGCTTTAATCATTAGAAAATAACGTTTATGACTTCCATGTGCCCTTAAAAAGGACTCTCACTACTCACTGACATGTAGTTGAGAACCCTACTTTAACGTGATTAGCAAATTTTCTCGATGCCATCTAGTGTGTTCTAACTTCATTAATCCGAAAAGCCCATCTTGGAGTTTCTGGTGCTTGGCCTTTTAGTTATAAAATAAACTTTCAGAGGATCGAGTGTCATTATACTTTTATTTCACTGTAATGCACAACTGACAAACAAATCTTGTAATATAACTAATTGTTGGATAGAGCATACTAATTAAGTTCACTTGTCTAGAAAATAATACAAACTGTCTTTTTCGCATACAAGTTGACAAAGGAAGCAAGATAGCGGGCAGGAACTGACGGACATAGGTAGACGGGGTAACGTTTGAGATATTGCAGTTTCAGCTTTACAGGGAATGATGGCATCAAAGATAAAGGCGGAATCGTTGCACTCACTGCCTGCTCTCCATTGGTAAGACTACGGTTCGCCTTCTATGTTTTGTGATCTTTGTTTTAAAACCTCTTGCGTCCACAAATAAATGTCAATGAGCTTCAGACATTACTGACACCAAACACTCTCCCTGGACACACGAGAGCAAGCATGTCGGATGATTAATCAGCTGATGTGATACATTAACATAATTTTCTCTACCTTTGCTGCAGCAAATTGTTTTACAAAAGGTTATTCTTCTATCTACTTCATGCTTATCAAGGTCCATGCTATTAGTAGACATGGATTTATTGGGATATTATTTTGTTGTACTATGGGAATAAGGAAACGAAATAAGCTAAAGCGATAGTAAATGCTTTTCAAACAGATCGCTATATAATGGAATCGAAATTCTGTCCTCTTCCTTAACCCAAATTTAACACGCACACACACATGGACACCACATTCACATCCACTCAAATACCTACACCGAAGTTTTTTAGCCTTTTAGTTCAGGAGATCCCAACATGTGCATTTACAGTGAAATATTTGTATCGAATTTTCGATAGAAACCAATACCTCCCCTACTTATGTACTATGTACGAAATACAGAATGTATAAGATAGAATGTCATCTTCATCAAGAATTTTTGCCATGTGTATCTATTCTACCTGAAATGAAACGTGCAATAAAATTTTCTCAAACAATCATCTCATTTAACAAATTAGAAATATAACCTTCCGTAAAAACAGTTTATGCATTGAACACTGTGTAGATGAAGTTATGTCATACTTTTATTATGATCTAATACAGAACACACCGGAATATAAATAGCGGATATAAAAGTTTTATAATAATGAATTAATTGTTGACAAATGCAATGTTGGAAAACAAAAAAAGTTCTACTACGTTTCTAGGAACTGCATTGTAATTAATATTTCTAGGAAAACAATATTCAGCCTAAATGCAAACCATTGAAATTAATGTAAATGAAAAAGTGACTAAAATTCTGAATATGCTATTAGTTTAAGGAGAATTTCTTAAATAAACTTGTGGCCGAGTGGTTAGACCACTCACCTCTCACCTAGACTGCCGGGATTCGATCCCAAGTGACTGCATGTGAGATTTGTGGTGGACAAAGTGGCGCTGGGGCGGGTTTTCTCCAGGTACTCCGGTTTTCTCCGCCATCGCTGCTCCATCGTCATTCATGTATCGTCAGTGTCACCGCCTGCGGGCGTTAAACACTACCAAAAAAAAAACTAAACTTCAGCAATTATACTTTATCTACCCAATATCTATGAAAGATGGAAGAAGTTAATTCCTTTGGCACATGTGTATATATGAGCATGTATACATACAGGATAATACCTATAAATATTTTATTTAATAATTAAGTCAATTGATTGATTTTAACGTTAAAAATCGCAACGCTAAACAAACTTTCACATGGAAAGTGGAGTGTGCTTTTTTTTTTTTTTTTTAATGTTTGTTCTTCCTATAAAGGTACCTACTTGCCATGAACATTAGCAGAAATGGCTTTATTATTTGCTTTATTGAAACAAGAACAGAAAGCACTAGGCTAAAGCGATGATCAAATATTTCAAAAGCAGATCGATATGTGAAATAATGTAAATTTAGTTCTGCTTGTACAAGCATGAGCAAAACAAAAGACATGAAATAAAAGAGGAATTTCAATATAAGAAAAGTTTAGGTAGATTAAAATTTAAACCAATAACTATGATTATTCTGAAACGGCTAACTCTAAAAAAAAAGTTGTTTGTGACATAAATTATATGTTTTAATGAGCTCTATATCATTCTGGCAGAAGTCTCCAAGTCCAAAGAAATGTGTTCTCTATAAACTAGCAAAGGCCACAAAGCGATACCTCTCTCCTTTTTTAAGTTGTGCCTATTTCATGTTTTCATCAAGTCCAAATTTCACATTACTTAGGCACTCAAAAATTGCTTACGGAACCTAGTTACCTTTGCTTGCAGTAAGTCGTAACTATATTACGCATCCATCGTCAAGCAGAATCCCCTGAGAAAAGGGATAATGTTAAGGTCCTTGCCATGATTAAAGCCAATATCACATTGCAGCAGCTTTACTCTCAGCTAGATTTTATTTTGAACTTGGAAGAGTTATTTATCACAACGGAAGTAAGGATTTGTGTGCTACAAGGCGCTGAGCGGGATGTGTAAACAGTTTTTCAAACTCCAGGCCAGCTATTGTTTAATACTAACAAATATAATACAAATAAAGAAGAGGCTTTCTGCATATTGGTATGTAAACACATCCAATAGTACTTTGAATAATTATTTCTTAAATTACCTGAATAAGTGGGTGAAATTATTGATCTCTGAATTTGCCAGGCAACTCAAAGTGTGCTTCGGGTAGCTGTGTCTACATCTAACACAACAGCTTGCTGACACAAGTGATAAAGGAAGAAGCTGTTTTACTTTAAAGTATGCTTAGATCTGACTGTCATATTTTTTTATGTAAGTCTGATATTATCTATGTTTAAGTTTTCAAATGTTGATATTTGTTATATTTAAGCTGTTATTTTATACTCTTGTTTTGTTATTTTTATCCCAAAATAATAAAATATATTTATATGCTTCAATAGAACGATTACAATGATGTTTTTAGTGATGAAAGGCTAACTTACAGTACTGCTGACACTGCTTGGCTACAAACTTCTGAAACAGATGATTGTTTAAGATCAGCAATTGTACTTACAGTAGAGGATAAATCTGACAATAAAGCTTCTGCTAATGAAGGCAGCTCTACATAATACAATCTGTAAGTTTTTTTTGTTTGTTTGTCCAACTATTTACCCTCTTTAACTGTTATGATCATAACGGGGCTTTAACTGAATTGCTGTCTTTTGATTATTATTTTAACTTCCGGACACTATGGGGGGAAATCCCAGCCGGGAATCGAGCCCGGGACCTCAGAGTGATGTCAGTTCTTTGGCAACTCTACTGCGGAGTAACTGAAGGGTAGTATTTTATCGTTGGGGGTAATACCTTCCTGGGCTAGTACACATGTTAGTTTCTAAATGCAGAGGTTAAAGGTTCGATTCCTAGTTCATTTGGAGGTTTGTTTAATTAGTCGTATTATTTGACCTCAATAGAATATGGAAAGTAAGAGGACAGAAATGAATTATAACAAATAATACAAAGAAATAATGTAGGAAAATGAGAATTATAACAATTAGTGCATAAATAGAAATTTTCAACATTCATTTTTATAAACATGTAGGAAACATTCTTTTAGGTATTGAAGATCCTTCAGGTATTGAACATTCTGAAATAAAGAAACGGAGCAGACGGAATAAATGCCATAGCCGGGTTTTGAACCACGGATCTCCTGGTCTCTAGCCGGTTGCTCTTCCACTGAGCTACCGTAGCAACATATCGGCATAGTATTGAATTTTTCAATTGACTCACAAGGAGATCTCAAATTATTTTAAGATGACAACCCCAAAGACAACTTACAATGTTGTTAGCACTTTAACTAACTTTTCTTCGTTTACGAATTATTCTGAGTATTAATTTTACTGACTGTTTTAATAACGGTACAGGAATTATTATATGCCACCTAAAACTAGATATAGATATTTCACACAAATGTAGCCTATGAGATACCTAAACTCTCTCCTCTTTTCACACAACAAGAATTTTTAGAAAATGGCCCATACATTAACATTATGAGGTAGATACAGTATTTTGTTAAACAACTAATTCCGGTTTTATTTACGGGATCTATTATTTAACAGTTTCCTTGTTGTATGTTTTAGTCTCTAAAATAAATTATAATATATTATAACTTATTTGTAATTCTGTGAAAATGGACGATGTTAATTGCAAGAGTTCGTAAACAACTTATATTCCAACATTTATAATAAGTTTTTCTCTTAAGAGATGGTCTATCTATGTGAATAACGTGAAGCAAATGGAAAAAACACATTTAACATACTTTGCGGCTGTTATAGTGCAAGAGACATAATAGAGGAATAGTTCTAACAAAGGACATAATCATTATACATCCTTAACATCTAATACTACTTTCTCTGACTCTTAGACGTAGTCTTGCAGTCAGGCCAAAAATTGTATCCAAATTTTATTGTAAATACATAACGGGGTTAGTTAGCTGATCCGTCAACAGTATAATTCCAAGATGAAATTCCAATGAATATTAAATTTAATTGTTAAATCATGAAGCTTTTAAGCACACAGGTTAAACATTTTTAGAACATTTAAGACGACCACCTGTTTATGCTATTAAAGTATGGAATTAAATGCAAATTATTGCAAATTTTCCGTAAATTCCTATAAGTTCTTTCTATTCTATTGTGAAACTATATATTATTAGAATCAGAGTAGAGTTTCATGCAGAAAAAAAAGCATGTAAAGGAACTAAACAATAAATAAATAAACAAAATGAAACTTCAAAGATGAATGGGATTCTTGCCAAATTTAAAAATAAAAACTATACACGTTTATTTGTGAACTAAATATCCTTTTTGATGAACCGATGAAAGCTTATACAAAAATTAAATTTATACGAGTGTACACAAAAGTTGTAATAAATTCCAATTATTATTAGACACTGAGTATTTACTTTATATCTAATCGAGAAAATATGTCTGCTATTGAGGATACTATTTCCACACAATTTTTACTGTATATTTTCAAGCCTCTGTAACTCATTTTATTACACTTTTGATATCACTGATATTTAAAATGTCTTCAACAGTAATAAAATGAATAGGCATACATGCTTTCAAAAGTATGAAACTCCTAAATGTCCTACTGGCCTATCTTATTTGTGCATCTCTTAGGTCTTTCTTGTTGAAAAGAGCGAACGTTTACCTTTTAATGCATAATCATGTTTGTGTCCCGCAAGTAAACCTAATGGAAATGAACTTAAGCAAAAGAGATTGTGTGTTTTTCGGTCACTCCAGGTGAAGAAATAATAGAATAAGGATATATTTCTAGCGCTTAGTATAAAAAAGGTGTTTTGCAGGCATTTTTATTGTTCCAAATTATTTTGGAAATGTCAATCGAATGAGATATGGACAATATAAAAACAAAACCGAAGTCTACAGATAAAGAGTGATTTTTTGCGAAACTAACAGAAGTGATCTAACAGTACTCATATTTTATGACAAACTTGTAATATCTTTGCAAGAAAAACACCTTTTATTATTAGATATTTAATAAAAATGGTATTGTGTAGTAATGACCATCTACGGCATGATCTTTCTATATTCCGTTTCTCAAATGCTTTGGCTTCTGTGAATATTTTTGGTAACCTTTCCTTATTCATCATTTGAACATGGTTTACTTGTTTTGGATAATGCTTACATTTAATTTTTTCAGTCGATATTTGTAATACAATAAAGAGTTTCTGTGGGGACAATTATGTTTTGTGCCTCCTGTTTATAGCTCATGTTTCATTTGCAGAAGCAACTACCATTCTTTCAATAATGTTATCTGGCTCTTTCTCCTATCTTCTAGTACTCAACTTATTGTTTTGTACAATAATAAATGAGATTAAAGTCATGGAAATTATTGTGCACGTTTTTTTCTTCTAATACAATATGTACATTATGTAAGTCTTTATTTATAAGATATCTTGTGATTCTGCAATTATTACCTGGTCACCAACTAACGTCTATTTCTTGTCAATTAATTTTAAAATGTGTAGTAACATTATTTAGCTAATTATAAATGTCATTGTCTATCTATAAAATTATTCTACTTCCTACATACATTTCTCTTATTATTTCCAATAGATGGCCCATAACATGTTCTATTGAACAATCGAGAGAACCCTCATAATCTATGAACAATAATGGAGTTTCTTGTCTCTTCTGTATTAACACTTTTAAAGTATACATACAATTTTGCAGGATCTTCACTTCCTGCATTCGCTTTGATTTTTTTAGATTAAAGACTCAATTATACTAATATTTAGTCAAAATGTTGTATTTGGGGGGAGGGGGCCTGATAGTGTGGTTAGACTGCCAGCTCCTCTCGAAGGCAGCAGGTTAGGCTTGGGATGTGTGGTGGACAAAGCAGAGTTTGGGAAGGTTTTCTAAACCATTATTTTCATCCTCTTCGCCTCCATTTTATATATCATTTTCTTTCTCATTCTCACGCCGATCCTCCGTTCCAGATTATTTTCTCACTGGTTTAAAGTCCAATGGCTCCGCGACTGTGAGCTTCACATGTAAAGTCTTGAGGGAGGTTGTATACAAGTTCAACATGAGAAGAGGGTAAGCTCAACAAGTAAGATGTTATTTTCACAAATATTTATACAATTCTGTAGTTTGTGTATAACGCCTTTTTTTTTATCCATTTTTAAATACCGGTTTAATTACTATTTATCTTCATTTAGTTTCAATGGGAAACCTTTAGAAATCCAACATATGATGAAGATCAAAACATTTGCTTTTATAATTTCTATGTATGTCAATTTTTTTTTTTCATGTGTGGGTTTACGATTTTTATTTTCATAGATTCAATATTATCAACGAACTCATATTTGTTACTGTAGTCATCACTGTTTTTTAGAAGGGTAATAATTTCGAAAAGATGATTTGTACTTTTTACTTCAGATATATTGTTTATGATTGGTTTCTGCCTCCTTTGTTTATTGAATTCTCTCATGCTTATTAGCTCCCTGAGTGTATCGTCAGCAAATATATTACAAGAATAATAGTATCACGAGTCTCTCTAAGGTTTTCTTGCATATCTTCTGACTTAACACATAGATTTTTCTGATCGCTTCTCCTTGTAGTTTATTGTAGGTCATTTCTGTATCCTTTATATTTTCCATTATTGACTTTATTATTTCTTCACTTGATTTTCTCTTTCTTTTATATGATTTATATATCCACAGTTCATCTCCTATAGCGTGTCTCCAGAAGTGCATCGGTGTGATTCTTCGTGATTATAATATCAGCCATCAAGCACGAGGGAAGGTTTGGTATGATTGTTGAATTCCGAACTATCCAATTCACTAAAAGTTTTCTTACTAGAATAAGTAGACCTTCTAACTAAAGCTACATTCAAAATTGTACTCCCCGAATTGTTTGGTATCCAAACTCAGATGAGATTGACATTGCTTTTCTTAGGAATTTCATCCACTATGGTTTTATTTGTCTTGTATCTTTCTTGCGCGTTATTAAGTATCTAAAAAGTTGTAATATATTTCCTTTCTTTGCAGTTCAGTACAAATACTTAGCTTTTCTGAACATTCTGAAGTAATTAAAACAATTTAACTGAAGCATTATATTTAATTTATGACAATATTTGATAGCGTATGTTTTCACAATTATATTGTTTTAATCTTCGCTAAAGGTGCATTTATTTTCAATAATTAGTGCATGAAAAATAAATATAAATGAGTAAAAGTTAATATAATATAACATGTGCTGTTTCGTGTTGCATTGTACTGCGCTTATAAAAAACTATCAGAAGTTAAATTAAAGTTTGGAAAGAAAAGAGCTGAGTTACTGAAAAATGTGAACTGCGACAGAGGCACATTTAGATTTTTGGTAGCGGATTCGATTATAAAGGAAGCCGTACGATTTTTTTCACCAGACTACTATCCTCTAAAAGATTTTAGATTCACTGAACAGTAAAATTAAAGTAATTGCCAGGATAGTGGCTATAGTTGGTTCTTTAAAAGGATAACTGTATAGCGTGTGACCCTATTCAGTTTGGATGGAAGTCAAAGATATCTTACTTTTCATTAAGCAAATTCGGTAAATTAAGGGTTTTAAATACTTCAAATACTTCAATTAACAAGTAAGTTAGACCTGATACACTTGTTCTTCAGCCCTCTTTCTAACATTTAAACCCATATCTCACACAAGCATAAGTTTTTAGTTTAATTTACACACAAACACACACGCACACACAAAACTCAGTTTATGTAGCTAATTCTACTTCAAACATAGTACTGTAAGCTCATTTGCCCAGCTCTCTGGATTGTTGCAGGTGTGGACTAAATGCGCGAACTGTTGATTTTACGTAGCTGGTAGACTTTTCTTGGAAATGCTAGCATGTGGTCGAGGGGCACTGAAAAATCATGCCGCCTCCTATACATTGTCCCCTGGATTATTCAACAGTCTAGTACCCTCTGATCAAATACACACATACAATAATGGCCCAAGAAACATCGCTTTGTGTGCGCCTTGCCGCAGCTCTGGAAACTTGCTTGGCTGAAGAACAAAATCTTCGGAGGGAGTTGAGTCAGAGCAACGTCTGTGTGTAGCAGTGATACTAAAAATACTCCTTATGGTTCCAAGGGTCCTTAAAACTATTTATTTTCAGTGCCATCTCAACGTAAACCTTTTGGCAAAATATATTAAAAATTTAGATGGAATAGAAGAGAGTCGAATAGCCAAAAGAACCTGGAAATATTCACCTGTGGGCAAGATATCCCAAGGATGAACAATAAGGCGGTTAAATAAGGATGGAACAGGCCAGGAGGCCTAATGCCGTGAAGTTGATATGATACAGTACTTCCCCTACATTCCTACCTACTATATTAGTAGGGAAAGTAAAATGGGTTACTTTACGAACATATTTTATATCTGTGTATCACTCTTCATATTTATCCTTATACAAGCTCTTTGCGATTAAGGTAAAATGGATGTTTTAATGTCATCTTCTGTTCAGATATTTTACCCTAACATAAGACTGCCGTTTTCTGGGTCGGTTCTTTTCGTTGCCTGTGATGACACCTTTCTATACATCCGCATCGAGTGGAAGTACCATCTTCTCTCAGTTTCTCTCTGGAATGCCCGGCGGCACCTCGGTGCGTTCTTGGCATTTCACCTTGAATGGTCAAGTGGTTAAGAACCTTCAACTTGCCTACAAAGAAAATAGGGTAAGAGCTCCCGTGCCTGTTATGGGTCATGTTATTCCCGTCTTAAATTGAAATTGCATTTCATTGATATTTAACAGCTCATGAAATTTGAGCGAGATTGCTACACTTTAATTACTATTTTCTAATTATTTATGGCAAGAAGATGTTTTAAGGAATCTCTTTATCTCAAATGTTTAACTCAACCTTAATTCATTCCTTTGGTTTTTATGAATAGCTTTCTCGGATACATATGAAAGTATAAGTTTCAGTTCAAAATGTTTTAAACCTTCTGAGGTAACATTTTCCAGACAAATTTTAAAATATTTGGCATATTTTTCCACAATAATTAAAACTTTGAAAGCTTTTCTTATAAATATGGTAAATATTCGTACATATTCTCCGCAAAACATTATATAACATTTTGATAATTCCATTTTTGCCTTTCTCTACCAGGCATTTATAATGTATATAGGTGTACAGGTATAGTAGGCATATCATTCCACGCATATATTCAAAACCGATACTAAACAAAAATACATGTTTTAAAGACCTCTGAATAAAAAAGGAATTTAAAGAAAAGACCGGTATGTGTGAACAGAAACGAAAACTTGGTATTTAAGATCAGTATCCTCCAAGAATGCGGCAAGAAGAATTTTAGAAACCCTTTATATGCATGTTTTTCTATTTTTTTTTATAGTTCTCAAAAATAGCTCAAACGATTATGATTAAAACGACATATTAAGGAGTTTTTCATGACAGATAAAATGTATATTTTGTATATTCTGAAATATGAAATTAAATATTTTAAATTCGAGATAAACAAATTCTAGAATTCATTTTAATCTACTCTGATACACAAGATACAATTAGAGCCCTCTTCATTCAGAATAACTTTTGCATAGCTGGTAAATCGTAAGAGAATGATAACATTTTACTCCATTAAAAAACATGTAGATCTCGTTAAATCACACAATTTACCTGTAGTATATTTTTGTGGAATTAACCATTACCTAGATATTCCTTGTATGGATTTAAATATCCCAATAAGTATATTTTTCTTATATGGGAAATTGTCATTCGTTTTCCTTAAATTTTACTTCTGAAATTAAAAGAGAATGGAATTTCAATATTATCACTTATCGACCAGCTTTTAAAAGAGTTGATTGTTGCTATATTCATTTATTTCTGTTTTACCTAGCACTAAATGGGTAATAATATTACTTCTGTTAATGATTATTTTAATTAGCGAATAAATAATCTAATACTTTTTCATAAGAATAATTTGTTACAGAATAGGATAGAAATCATGTGAATAAAACATCAGCTTTTATAACAGAGAAATTACACACATTAAAAACAAAAACCACACCAGTACTTTTGGATATAAGTGTAGAAGGAAACATTTTGGATTTCCTTTTCACCTTTCAGAAACTTATTTTGGGAGATTCAAATGTAAATATTTGAAGAAATATCCATCGCCTGCAGCATTTAAATGATGAAAAAGGGTAAATATTTGCTTCAGGAGTAAACTTTATTCAATAAACTGAGATAATATAAAGAACAATAAACAAATTTTGAGTGTAATGGATTTACAAAATAATAATAATAATAATAATAATAATAATAATAATAATAAAATTATGAATTTACAGTATTTATAAATTTCTATTAAAGAAAAAGAGATTGATAGAGGATTCCGTGGAGAGTTGCTTGGTATTTTAATATCTAACACACATAGCGTCTAATGACATTTAATGGTAAATAAAACAATGTTCTAGTTATTGTGAATGAAAAGATAGCAGTAAAAGGTTCTGTTATTAATTATGTGAGCTGTTTTATTTCCTATACACATGAATTATAGACGATCTGATACAGGCATTCCAATGGAAGCGCAATATTGAATAGAAAACACAAAATTAATGACATACAACATTTAAAGCAAGTAATATCTGAACCCAATTATATGTTTTTAATTTAAACAATAAAGGGGGAACTGACAAAAATACGTATTAGCAAAGGATAATCATCAGCTACAAAAACAAATTATCGGCTACATGCCAGAGCAATAGAAGGTGTATATCGACCCCGCAGTAAATATCAGATAATGTTTCAAATTGGAACGGAACAAGCCTAGACCGTGAAATATAAGTATTAACTTTTAAAGAAGGAGAATAATTACTTTTCAGCTCAGTCGGTAGAGAATCTGACTGCTGAACAAGGGGTTTCAAGTTCGATTCCCGAGTTCGGTAAGGGTTTTTCTGTGGTCCAAATTATTCTATATCCTCTCCAAAGTCTGTAAGCATGAATATAAATGTGAATTAAAATTAAATAAATAGAAACTCAAGGTCATCTGTACACGAGTTAATAGCATTGCCAATAGGCAATATGATTCAAAGGGAAATTCCGCCTACACGATCATGCAGTTAAACTAGGTGTGTGTGTGTGTGTGTGTGTGTGTGTGTGTGTGTGTGCGCGCGCGTGTGAGTACGTTACGGAGGGGTATTCCATACTCCAGCCATGGATTTATTGTACGTCAGACCCCTGGAGGAAGGATGAGGACACTATAATTTCAGAGGACATGGAGAGAGCCGTCGAGGAGGATTTCTAACAGCTCAGAAGCAGATCTTTATCTCAACTCGGGGAGAACCTGCCACTCAGGTCCGGTTAAACCACCTCAGTCCGCAGACAACCACTTGCGCCATCCCGCCTCCGAGAGCTATATTTCCAGAGCACAGTCACCGCCACAAAATGGCGCCTCTGCCGCAGTCCTAGTCGGCACTTATAACGCTGAAAGAGACCAGTTGGGATCAAATGAAGTGGCAGGAAGTTTAGGGGATTGAAGAATTCTCAATTCTCTCCAGCATTCGCCTAAAAGCCCTGAGAAAACCCCCAAAAAACCCATCAATAGTCGCGGGGAAACGATCCCAAGAGCTCTTGAAGGCCAGTCCCAGACGCCTTAGCCACTTAACCATGATGTGTAATTCAAAGTTCTGCTTATAAGGGAAAAGTAAACAAATTAATAACTATTATAAATCTGTTTGAATATCTTAACATGCCAGACGATAAAATTAAGCTGTAAAAATGCCTCCAATACTTAACAAAATACATCTGATATATTTCCATGTGCACCACTTTCATTATCTGTTCCTCAAGAAAACTATTCTTATAAAAATAATTTTTTTATATCCATCATGGTAATTGAGATAAACTTTAGCAGAAATTATATTATTTCTTACTTCCTTGTAAGTAGAAGGGAAATAAGGGAATACACTAGTGATAGTCAAATATTTTTAAAACTGTCATTTTGCGAATGTCATTGAATTTAGGTCATCTTTCATAGCCAGGAGTAAAACAAAAGTATTTTAGAACTGAGATCAATATAGGGACTCTCTCAGAAGATCTACATTTCTGTGCAGTATCTTCTCGTCCATCTCTTACAGTTTATCAGTAATGCTAAAGTCATTCAGAACGAAGAGGACTTCAGAGACTATTTGACTATACATTTTATTTGCCATGCAATTATCTATAATATAGACTATTTTAATCAAAGTCGTTAAAATTATTTTTGAGAAAAATTCAACATTTTCGGAAATTTTCCCTTCTAAGGGTAGTTTGGGTGAAGGATTTTTCTTAAAAACCTTTGTGTCAAATCCTTGGAAGATGTTAAACTTTAATATCAAGTTCGGTTTTTAACCGACATTTAATTTTTTAATTATCGTTTACATAGGCACGCACATACACACAGACATGGACCAAACCATAAGACCCCCCCCCAAATGTATACCATAGGTTTTCTGGGACTAACCCAAAATTCCTGCCTAAGCGGAAGTATTTTGTATCAGGTAAACAATAAGGACACACCAAGTTTGCAAAACAAAATGCGTAGACATTTATAATGCAAATAACTTGGCATTAATAAATTCCAAGATATACGTTTCTATTGATTTAAATATTCATTTTGTCATAGTACTGTGGCTATTCAGCTGTGCTTCTCTGTGTTATGTAAGAGTATGGCATTTAAAAACCAGCATATGCCCGCTGGTTTTAGAAAATCAGAATTTCGAGCTTCTTTTCGATTATAACGAAATGTTAATCTAACAATTTTGTTTCCGGTTAACTTAATAAATCTAAAGTGCATAAAAAACAAACTTTCGTAGTGAAGATGGCATAAGAGATAATACTAAACAATAGAATGTTGAGAAGGCAAAATTAAAGTAACTCGTTAGCAGTTTTGTAAGTTTTAAACGTCTAGGAAGATCACACACTGAAGATCTAATTTTCCAAAAGCCGTACATCACAAATACACGTCGCCTGACTCAGAAATGATCAGGAAAAATATTGGTATGTGTTTTTCAACAACATGAAAACAACACACAATTGGCTGTTACGGTTTCTCAGGACTATTTCTTTTTCTGCTGGTAAATGGTTAATGCATATGTTTTTGTAGTAATCAATTTTCGCTTCCTTGAATATGTTGATAACAATTTCATAACCTATTTATATACTGTTTGAGCAAAGAGTTTTGAGTTGTTTACCTTTTACTCACATTTTACTCACATTTTTATCTCTAGAAGTCTGAAATCACACATCGCGGTGTCGTTTTATTTTAGCAACCTTCCTTTTGTGATTAATCATTCATCTGATGCGTTCCATTAATGACTTTCTGTACATCTCTGTATTTCATGCTAATCGATATAAACATTAGCAGAAATTGTCTCATTAGATAAATGCTTCCTTGTAAGTAGAAGGGAAATAAGGGAGTACCTACACTAAGGTTAAAGCGTTAGCCAAATCTTTTAAAAGCTGAATGCCATGTGGATGAAAAAGTTTCTTTGTGTGACCAGAAGCTTGCAAATTCCAATATGAGAAAAGTTTAAGTATTTTAAAACTGAAACCAATAACAACGAATAAATTGGAAATGGTCAACTCCACGAAAAAATGTTTAGGTCATAAATTGTGTGTTTTAACGAGATGTGCGTTTTTTGTTAGTACGTTTTTGTCTATCTTTTACAGTTTACCAGTTATATAAAATTCATCCAGAATAGAGAGGTATTCAGTGACTTTTCCAAGAAAATTCAAGATATACGTTATATTTGTTATGTAAATATCTCTAATATACAATATTTTAATCAAAATCGTTAGAACCAATTTTGAGAAAATCAAAATTTTATAAATGTTTTCCATGTAAAAGAAGTTTGGGTTGGGATATTTTCCTCTAAATCTTCGTGTTGGATCCTTGGAAGATACTTAACTTAAATACCAAGCTTGGTATTTTTGCCGACATTTTTAAACATGCTTTTTTAGACACAGGGACTCTAAAACGTGTATTTTCGGTAAAATATTGGTATAAAATTTTTGGGTGGAGAACATTGCCTTCTCTCTTTATATACCATGTACCATGTAGAGAAAGTAAAAGTGTAGCACTAAAAATCATATGCCGTTCCATGTGTGTGTGGCTAGTTAAGTTTAACTTTGGAATGAACGCGAACTATTCCATGTACTCCTCAAACAGATTTACTATTATTATGATACGAAATTTATACCTCAAACAAAACTTCATTTCCTTTGTTCTGATGTTGAATCAATGGCTTTGTTTAATAGTTTCAATAATAATTAATGCTGTAGTTCACATAGCAATCAAATTAGTAAGTGACCTGAAATGATCATATAAATAATAGTATTCATTAATATAAGGCCACACCATGGATTTGTTTACGTTTTAACACAGGCAGTAAATATTAGTTTCCTAATATGAAGTGCATCCCTAAATAGACAACGTATAACTACAGTCACCACAGCAGTCTCTCTTAAGTCAGTGTTAAATATCAGCAGACTTCAGGGTCTCCTCAACGCCCCAGGATTCGCCTAGATTGTTTGCCAGCAAACCTCTTTGGAGAACTATCTGGGGTACTTATGTGGTACCCGAGTAATTGAAAATTCTTAAATCTAAACATAATCCCTGGAGTAAGAATTTCTAACACATTAGGCAATAAGTGTAGCTGTAGTGGCAATAAGAATAGCTATAAACACATAATCCGGAAATTTGACTTAAATCCGGAGCCTACTGAATCTGAAAACACCCAACTCCGTGGAATTGGGGCCAGGTCTATTGATATGCGACTCCCCTTCAGTTTTACATTCCCTAACATCAAATAGAATGCTTTATATCAACGTAAGTATATTACTTATATATATTATATATATTACTTACGTTGATAGAGAGAGAGAGAGAGAGAGAGAGAGAAAGAGAGAGAGTGAGTAGCAGCTAAACGATAAATACACAAAAGCTGAGTTAGAAAATTTGGGGTTGAGCTTCAGAATAGGGAATCTGAATTTAAAGAATACATTACAAAATCTTTAACGACCCGTTTTATATATATATATATATATATATATATATATATATATATATATTAACAAATAAATAAATATTCATAGGCCTAAAATACTTAGATATTCTCGTGAGGTGGACGAAAAATTGCAACTTAATCAGAACATATATATAAAAAAAAAAAAAAAAAAAAAGCTAAAACTAAAATATAACTCCTCAGAAAGCAATGTATTTTTATTGAATTACATTTGTTTAGGTTAATCACTGTAACGTTGGCCCTAGCTTTAAACCTTTAAACTAAGTGTTTTTGTCAGCGTTTTGTTTTTATTATCTTTTACAATCTGGGATAAGTATTACTCTAAGATACGTAACGCTTGGTAGGAGAAAGTAGTTGGACAACATACTATACGCACCGTCTGTTTACCGTTTTAAAAGCTGTTGGCTTCAACCAGTTTGAGCACATACATATTTATGGGAAGATGATACAACCTGTTGTTGGAAGACTGGAAGCTGTATTCATTGCATTGTTACCTTCCTACACACAACAGTTGGGCAATTAAATCTCGCTGCTACAATAGCAACATTGAAATTTAATTCACAAGCCATCCCCACAGATTGCTCTTTAATAATTCACACCAGGTTTGCACATGCTGAGTATATAATTGATATCATGTCCTTATATCGAACTTGCTTGCATCCAATGTAAAAAAGTAAAGACTTCTTTTCATTCCTGTAGATTTACTTTTGTTTTCATAAAGGAAATATTTAGCTCTGAATTTTAAGAAAAAAGTTACATATTACATACACATTATTTTTCGCATACTGCCATTTTTAAGAAAACAAACTCAAAGTAAATCAAATGCGGAATTTTCCTCAAAGCATTCATGTCGTATCCTTGGAAAAATATCAAATTTAAATACAAGTTTGATATTTTGCCGACTGCTTTTTGATTTGTCATCTTCATAGGCACACGGACACACATACACACACATGGACCTTTTTTCTAAAGATTTTTTTATATACAGGGAACCCTAAAATGTGTACTTCCGTGAAATCTCGATATCGAAGCTTTGGGAGGAGTGCAATACCATCTTTACCTATGCACCATATACTGAGACATTTTTAGCTTAAGGATACCATCTGTGAAAATGTATCAAAAAGTGCAAAAAATGAGAACTTTGCCTAATTAAATAATATAATGCTTGCAGTTCAATTTCCTGTTGTTTTTATTACCATGCGGTGCTTTAAACCGTATCACGTGACGATTTAAATGGATGACTGTAAGTGTGGTGCTTTAATCTTTTCAGCATGGTGAAAAATTGTTAAAAATCCGAAATTTGGTTCTGACCAATAACATTTGGGCTTAAATATGTCTATTTCAAATTGAAAATACAATAACATGCACTAATAACTAAAAAAAAAAAGTGAGTTTACTAATATGTTTCAAATTTTACAAAACAGGCCTCACACCGGGTACTTCTACCTGCCCGGTCATTATCCTGGCATGCCATACCACCGATCATTTAACCTGGGCCCTCTCCATCCTAAACCACAGGCGAGATAGAGCCCCCGGCGGGCTTCCCCCCCCCCCCCCCCCCAACAGCATATTTTCGGCTGTGAAATAGAGACTGATTTGGCGGCAGTGTGCAGCTTGACTCGGACAAGTTTTTCTTTGCTTTATATATTATTCGAAATTTGTGAAACAGTCCATAGGATGTTCATGGTTTAAAATTGCTGCAGGAAAATATGAAATTGTAAGACTTACAAAGAAATAGTGTTAAAATGTATGTTAAACTTTAAAACCTATTTTCTCGTATTTTAATTTTTCAGAGTTTTCAAAACTTCAAATTATTCCACACGATGCAGTTTTCAAAATAGAAGCTTGAAAACTTTTATGATTGAATAAAAATAGTACGAAAGAAAGTTGATGAGATGATTTTTTTCTAATAACAGCAGTGTTCTTGTAATTAAATATTAAACTTCATATTTCCATAGCAAAAATAAAAAAAAAAATAATACAATGACAACTAAATATTTTTTTCTCCTAAAACAATAGTCAAATAAAATTTTCATGTGATCAATTTACTAATACTGCATTTATCAGTGTAAATGAAATTCCATCGTATGGAATTATTTAATTAAATGGCAATAAAATACTATAAATATGTTAATATCACAGGAACTATTTTGAACAAAAGTCTGAAAATTAACATGTAAACTATTTGTAATCCTGCAATTGCTGTGTTAAAGTTTCAAATCAATCCAAGCAAAATTGTAGATTTTAGGCTTTTAACAGATGGGTTTTTCACATCAGTAAGGGTTTGTTAAGAATGCTTAAAAACAATATTACTGTAGGAACTTTAATTTAGCCTATTATTGTCATATTCATAGTCATCTGAATTATGGAATTTTGCTTTGGGGTGATCGCGTTTCCACATTACAAGTTTTTATATTGCAGAAAAGAGCTATAAGATTAATTTATGGAGCCTCACTTAGGACTCATTGTAAACTGGTATACTTACTTTATCATCGATGTACGTTCTGGCTTCTCTCTTATATGTCAAGAAAAATATTATTTATTTTATTATATGTGACAATATATATAACTATTCAACACGTTAAGAATTCAGATATTTATGTACCTAAAAGTAGATTAAGTGCAAGTTTAAATAGTTTCTTTTACACCTTATTAAAACTTTTTACCTACCCATATAAGAGATCTTTCACTTCAATGCTTCAAAAGTAGGGTCAGGCCAATATTGATGGTTAATCTTCTATACAATCTTGATGAATTGTATAATGTAAATATGCGATAGAATTATTGTATGATTAGATATGATGACGTCACGGATACTTGAATTCAACAGACTAATAAACGATTTATGTAAAGAAAGTAATAACCTGGCGACACCGATTAAAACAAAGAATGACCTAGTGATAAATGGTACAAACCAAAGAAACCCTTAGATAAATTTCCCCCTTTATGGATGAAATAGTCCGATTAAATTATATTCTAACATGATTTTATTATGTTTATGAGCTGAAACTGTAGCTGATTTTCAGTTTCTGCACCTAGTCAGGGTCTCTCCAAGGAATACATGGCGGGCGGATGGGTTCGTGAGTCGTAGAAAAGACATTCTGTCTAGGGGAAGAAGAACTCCGAAACCAAATCCTGGACCTTTTAGTTGGGAGCTGAGTGGCAAGCTGGTTCCATCCCATTATGTAGGAGTGTGTATAGCATTACATCGAATTTTATATATACTCCTTGGGGAAATTTCAATGTAAAGCTCGTTGTTTCTGTCATCTGACAAGACATTTGTATAACGCCTAATGCATCTGGCCATCGAAATTTCTAAAGATCTCCACAACATCAACGGAGAATGGTGGCTTACGTTTCAGTTATTAATTAGGTCACTCTGTTGAATAGATTTCTTACCTTCTCCTCTCCCCGTCTGGCATCATCTTACCGGACAGTGGCTTCAAGCCCTACTATACTTTCGAGCCACACACACACACACACACACACACACACACTCGCACACATACACTGCATGTAATGACAAGAGTGCCAATAATCACCAAATAACCTTTGAACACAAAAGAAGACATAATACATTTAAGTTATTTAACCATAAACATCACGAAGTGTTTCACTTCTATTGCGCCATGCATTGTCATATTACTTTACAATTCGAATATTCAGAACTTAGAGAATGTGAAACTTTGAAATCTTTTTAAAGTAACCATTTCAATACAAAAAACATTTTGGCATGTTTATACTTTACATTATTAAATACAAATACTTACGAATAACAGCTTACACTAATTTTAGCAAATAAACTGAATGGTGATGAATTTAATAATTAATTGCATTTAAAATTAACCCGTGATTTTATTTATGCTAGTGAGATACCTCTTTATTAGGTCCTGCATTTTTTTTTTTTTTTTTGTGGGGGGGAGGGTATCATTATTTGTGTACTCGTAAACCTTGAAGCAAATTTTAGTTTTGATTCTTAAGCCTGCTTTTTCATTTAGGTTTTGTTCATCTTCATTAATGAAAATAGTTGTTCACGCGTGGATTCAAACATACTTGAAATATTTGCTTAGCAGGTTCCTCAGGTGAGTATTTTTGTTTATATATTTGCAAATTTACCATCATGAAAAAATTCAATAACGGTAATAAATTACAGAACGATAAAACTTAGTGAACTTACTCCACAACTTTGTGCATTAAGCTGTCCCACTTCAGCTGACTTATCTTCCTCTTGATGTTTTTCATATTGATTGACATGGCAACAGGATGCTGAGATTAAAATGTGTTTTATATGACTTATAATTCTCTTATTACAAAGTAAACATTATACACCATTATTATTTTGTGCCGTAATAAAATATGTTTGTCACCAAGGTCAGTTGAAGCTAGTTGATGTTGGTCACCTAATGTTAAATGACAGGACCGAGCCTGACCCTCTTGCCACTGAACTAATAAGAGGAAGTATATGAATTGCATTGACATGTTCCCCTTCGTTCCTCTTAAGGTTGCTCGCAGTTCGTTTATATTGAGCAGATTGCTTCTAACCCGTCTGCTCAGTACTTAGCGATGACTAACCTAGGAACTGTACGTGAGAAGGCGGTTTCGTATCACTATGCCATGTAAACAGGCAGGAAATAGAATATGAATGTAGAAAAAAATCTTCATTGCAGTTACAAAACGAAATAAAAATTGGGTGGCGTAAAGAAACACATATGTTAAAATTGGATATGAAACAAAGGTCGGGAATAGCGTGGCTCAGGTTGGGAGGGTGGAAAACACGTAGGGTAGTTGAAAAAGTTGGTAGGGGGATTTGTCCATTATGCGGGATCAGGAAGACTGGACGCATATTTTGGCAGATTGCGTGCAGATGAAGGATATTAGGAAAAAATTACTGCCGAAAGTATTTTTAGCTTCAAACAGACGAAAGACAGCATTCTGGGATTTGATTCTAAACAGCCAAAACTGGCGAAGCCTGGGCACATACTTAATGGAAGTTCGTGCACTAAGAGATAAAATATTTGTGTAAATATTGTATAGACCTATTCGGTGTATGAGTAATTTATATGTATGAATACGTGGTGTAGTTGTAAGTGCAAGTGTGTGTGTGTGTCTGTGTCTGTTTGTGTGTGTGTGTGATATCAAAGTGTTCTTTCTTTTATTGTTCTATGGTTCTGTTGTCCTAGCATGCGGGCACATGTATGTGTGTATGTGTTTGTGTGTGTATTTCTAATGTTGTTAAGATATACAAAATAGATATGTAGCTAATATTCTAAATTCAAATATTTTTAGACAGCATATGCGGTCACCCAACCCATACGACTGTGTGACGCAAATATTGTATTATTGTAAACCCAATAATAAAATACTACTACTACTACTGCTGCTACTACTACTACTACTACTACTACTACTACTACTACTACTACTACTACTACTACTACTACTACTACTACTACTACTACTACTATATTCTGGATATGTGGCTTGTTGAGAGTAGGTGAAGCTACCCATCTTTTAGACCCAACTTCACATCACACACCTGATTTTGTGGAAGTTACAGCACAGTTTATTATATATCTCTTTCTTGTTATTAAACTTCGGATTGTTAACAATCAGTTTTATTGAAAGCTTTACTTAAAAGAACATATTTGCCCACTTCAGATTTAAAAATACATACAAGTGAATTAAACATGTGCAAAACAGTCCGAAGGAGGTCCCGTGGCCGATTGGTGAGATCACTCGCTTCTCATCTCACTGCCCCGGCTTCGATCCCCGGATACTGTATGTGCGATTTGTTGGGACTTTTTTGATATTGTTTTTACGGCACCGCAGGCGATGACACTGATGATACATGGAATGAAGATGGAGCACCGGTGGAATATGATGGCGGGGGAAACTGGAGAACCCGGAGAAACCCCGCCCCTGCGCCACTTTGTCCACCACAAATCTCAAACGCGGTCGTTTGGAATCGAGCACGGGCCGTCTAGGTGAGAATTTGTAGGGACGAATCGCTGGCTGGGCGCATTTTCTCCAGGTTACCTCCGCTATTCATTCCATCAACTGCCTCAATCACTTTTCTTGTCTTCCATTTTACCGTCAATTCATATCATACAGATGGAGAAGAAAGAAAGGAATAAAGAAGACAATCCGAGGCGCATCGATTGAATTCTTTGCACTAGATTAGAGTGGACAACTCATGGGCGATGTATGACAGTTTGTTGTGTATTGCGTTTCGAGGATTATGGACAAGGATGATATAGGGAAGATTAGAACGGAAAGCTTAAAGCTACGGAACTAAAAGTATGCCATTACTCATACATTCATTTTACTCCTGTAGTTCCTTCCGGAATGATTCCTTAATAATATTTTCGTATTTTCCCTGCCCAACACTTCACGATGAATTCCTAGCTGACAGCGAGAGCAAGAAGACATTGATAAAGCATTCAGTTAGTTGACACCGAGGGAGAATATGCATATGTTATCTTTATGCGTTTTGTAGCTAACGCCTGTTGATCTGTGCGCACAAAACTCTCTCGAGCCACTGCAGAAAGCTTAACTTTTATTGAAAAATGTGAAAAATAATTTCAAAACAGTGCAGATCTAGTAGTTAAAATTGGTAAGAATAAAAACATGGAGAGTTTTTATAAAAATTAGAATATTTCTAGAGGCTTGGAATCATTGTGATATGAGTCGCAGCTGTTTATGTTCAGTTTTCTCTTGCGTTTCGTTAGCTCTTGGGTCTGAAAAAGACATTTTTTCATAGGTGAATGTTCGAGGCCACATCTATGTCATAAAATCAATGGAGATGGATTCATTCAGAATTACACCAGATGAAACCTAAAGCTCAGTTGGTGGACTGTCTTTGCGAAGTATTCCTTCCAGACACCGAGATAAATATTTCCGTACGCCTCCCCTTTCTCCATTCACCTAGAACTGAACTTTGAGTGAGTAAGATGTGAATTGAAAGCTATAAGAAATGCACACCTAGGGTTGGAGAAAACACGGATGATCAGATATGTTTGCTAATATTAACTAAAGCAAAACATATTAAGAAATCAGAAACACTGGCATCTTCACATGAACTCCACTATGCATATTAAACAAGAAAGTTTAGTACATTTTAAGCAACTTCCATGTTTTTAAGAGTGTATTCAATTATTTATATGCAAAACTTCCAAATATGTATATGATATTATCCAAAAAAGTATGCTCAAGCAAACACAATTACTCAATATCAATACGTATTCGGTCAGAAAGGTGATACTAATCGTATATGTATAATCTTAATATCAAAATGTATGAATCATATTATTAGTTATAAGTGACAATCATTCTGTCATAAGTAAATCATTGTCTATTTGAATAATAAACCGTTGAAACTGAAATGCAGTACTATGATAGTTTTATCACTAAAAGCATTCGCCACATAATCACTGACCTTGATACTGCATGTAGAGAGCTGTCTATACCATTATGGCATTCTTTGCTTTCTTCTTTTCGCACACTCAAACTCTTATAACCTATAATTAGCATTTCTATCTATCGTATCTGAAAGTGGTAGACAAGTGTTAATTTGAAATTTATGTTACCCACTCTCAAACATGATTTTTTATAATAGCTCACTCCACAAATTTAGCATGACCGCTCATGTTCATTCTCCTTTTCATAAACACATAGGCAACGCTACATTTATTGTTATGCCCTTGTACTTTGTGTTACGGAGATTTCATCGCATGGTTAGGTGTGAAAATTGCTGAAAGTACATCCGTGAGAAGTGCAGTGCATAATGAGAAAAGATAAACATCATATGATATTGGGTTCTTCCTTCATTTCGAAGATTTTAATAAACACGGCATAGGGACTCGGATTAAAGCAACATATATATATATATATATATATACACACTTATGTAAGCAGTAGTACTACTGAGTCCCTGTATCTCTGCATCTAAAAATGAAACCTGGCATATTTTTCTTCATAGTGCTACTAAACCCACATGTACAGTGGACAAAGTGTTTTTCTCAGCGGTAAGGAAATAATGATTAATGTAATGGAAAAATATACCCAGCCAAGCGCGCGCACACAAACACACACAGACACACACACACACACACACACACGAGAACCTTTTCTAAAAATCGGTTGTTTCAGTCAGAGTCTCAAAGCATGTATTACCGGCGAAATTTTGTAACAAATATTTGGGTAAAATGCAATATTTCTTCTACATAGGAAGGCAAGTAAAGTAGAGTAAGAATGTAAGGAGTTCTTCCAGTTGATATCAGAAATATTCAAAAGGCTTTACATTTATTAAGTAGATCCTATTTGAATATCTATAAAATATGTAAAATAAATATTTATACGGTGCACTAGAGTATTCCCTTCTATATTTATTTGTCTAGATAAGCTAGCTACAATTTATTACTCACTAACGTATTTTCAAAAGCATTTATTTTTTTATTCTAAAATGGGGACATTACAGCTATCGTATTTCCCAACATACTGCTCTTGAGAGTAATAGTTTTGAAATCTTATTTCCTAAAACCGAAATCCAAAGTTAAAAAGTGATGAAAATGGAGAGTTTATTGCTTGTTCCATATATTTATTTCATGCACCTCAGTTTGCTCTTTAAAATAGTAATATCTTTAATTTTAGAACCACAGTGCTTAATTATTTTATTCATTGTGTTTATGGTTCACTAAAATTAAAGAGTAAAACGGTATAATATTATTTGCACTGTGCAATCTAAATTTTCCTAAGAAGTTATATATAGCACCAAACTGTTCTATATTGTTGGATGTCCAGGAGAAGTAGAAGTTACCCTTGCACTGCGTAATTCTAGGGGGTAGCAAGACCAGGGATATCCTGGTGCTGGCGCCTGCAAGAGGGAAGCATGTGTTCCCAGAGATGAAGGTGCAGGAATGTATACAGGAGGGTTCGGAGTAAAAGGAAGGAAAACCCAAGGGATTACCCAATACTATTCAACTCACCTGATTCATTTAAACATTCTCGAAGTCAACACATTTAAAAAACTCTGATGTGTTCCATTACTGTTAAAAAGCTTATGCTTCCATTTGCTTCATGCTAATCGAGAAAAAATTAGCAGAAATTAGTTGCTTCCTTGTAAGTAGAAGCGAAATAAGGTAGTACCATAGGTTAGAATGATAGTCAAAAGCTGGTTGCTATGTGACTGAAGTTCCTTTGTTTGTATGGACAGGAGTTGACAGCGTGATCATTGAGAGGAAGGGATAATGCAGATATTCAAAAGGTCCGGAAGACGATACGTATTACCAAGAACGAGGTCCCTGCCCTTTCCAACATGGCGTAACCTGGGGCTCTCAGGAAAAGAATCCTTAGAGAAAGCCCTAAACGCCCTGGAAGTAAAATTTCTTGGGAATTCTCGCCACGCGTGTGACGCATCACAGGGTATATAAGTTTTGCAACACCAACCGTAGCAACGCTAACTTCTTTACAATAAATAAGATATTGCCAGCAACATGTTAAATCTTTCATAATTAATATGGTATTGTGCAGTAGCATAATGATTAAGCTTTGGGATTCTTCTTATGTATCGCGAAACAATTTTTTAACTCCATGGCACGACAGCTCACGGGGAACCTTCCGCCCGGCCGCTGCGTCCCCCATCTCGGTCCACCTTAGACATCATGGATGGGGTGCAGTATTGGAGGGTGAGACGTGGTCAGCACCACGAGTCCCCCCGGCCGGTTAATGCGGTCCTCATGACCTGGAGCCGCTACTTCTCCATCAAGTAGCTCCTCAATTGGCCCCCCAGGGATCTTACGAGGCTGAGTGCACCCCGGGCCAGGTCTCCCAGCGGAGGAAAAATCACAACGCCGGTACTGGGGATCGAACCCGCTTGGTAAGGAGCAACGCTACCACCGCGCTAAGGAGACAAACACATCGCGAAACAATGCGCGTTTATTTTCTTCGGTTATGTTTCATTAAGTCAGATTGGCAGAAGTACTCGGTGAAGATACACTGACTGATTTGAAATTGCTTTCAAGTGTTATGGGTTTGTGAAGTAAGCGTAGTAAAGAGTCTTAAATAGTAGAAGCAACTCTACATTATAAATCATACCATCTGAATTAGCATTCACCAGGAGGGCACTTTTTTCTCAGAATGTTATAGAAATACACCTTATAATAATGTTTCTAGAGTAATACAAGCAAAGATGCGTATTACCAGTATTATTATTATTATTATTATTATTAACAATACTAATAATACGTTAATTCAGCATCACTGCGTTATTTTCTGATATAACCATTCTTTTCAGAATTCACGAGCGTTGGGCTCATCTGTGGTGTATGCAAAATACAAATATTTCTGTAAGTGTCTTTCCCAGAAAATAATTTGTGCTGATTAGGTTTAGAAAACTATTTACAGTGCTGTACTTATTAAAGGCGGTTATTATACGATAGCGAATAAAGAAAACAGTCATGAACTTCGCTCTGCAGATCAGTGACCCCACTACCTTTGTCTCTCTATTTCTTCCCTCCTTATATCAACACCAGGAATATTCTTGTGCGAGACAAATTATTGAGCGTAAATGTCCTGCCACAACACACCAACCGTCGTCACGTGAAATAAACGAGGAAAACCGTAAAAATGAAATAATAGGGACACGACAGGACAGGAATATTCTTATGTGAGACAAATTATAGAGTATAAATATCCTGCCACAACACACCAACCGTCGTCACGTTAAATAAATGAGGAAAACTGTTAAAATGAAATAATAGGGACAGGAAATGAACACGAAATTGTAGTAGATGGGCATTTACACCGTCATTATTTATTTAGTGTTAACACAAATTGACATAACTTGTGTTTAAACTAGGATGCCTAGGACTAAAAAGTACTGACGACATTGTAAGTCACCATTGCTGTATGCCATCTTATAATAAGTTGAGATCTTCTTGTGATTTACCAAGAAATAAGCTATTCAGTTGGAAAATTTAATGGTGTGTCGTTATATCTTCATGGTAGCTAATGGTTTGAGCAACGTGAGTGCCATGGTACAAATCTCGGTTATGGCATTGCATTTTTCAGTCTGATTCATCCTATCCACAGATATTAAGGTATATAAATTAGAACACCTATATTTTTAGATAGATAGATGGTAAAAACATTCTCTATAACTTTAAATGTAAATCTTTAGAAATCTCAGTGTTTAGAAGAGGGAGAATTGAGTGTTTTTACTATTTAAATTCGAGAAGCTTCGGAATGGTATGTTTGGAAACTCTTGCATATTTCGGAATTTGCGTAAGCTCTGATAATATTGCTTTCTCTAGCATTTATGCACTATGTGCAAGTAGGTTCGATATCGATATTTCACCGGAAATATACGTTTTGAGGACCCATGAATAAAGAAAAGCATTTTTTGAAAAAGTTCAGTGTATGTGTCTGAGTGTGAGAACAGCATAACCCAAAAACTAAAAGTTCTTTAAATACCAAGCTTGGTACCTTCAAAAATTACGACACGAAGATTTTCACAAGCTACACTGTACAAGGAACATTTCCAAAATTTTTCCATTTTCTAAAAAGTAAGTAATGTTTTTATTTAAAATTCAGCATATTAAGGATATTGATATGCCAAATAAAATGTATATCCTACATTTCTTTAGGATAGCTCCATTCTTGACAGTTTTGTATAACTGATAAATCATAAGGAATAGACACAGACCTAGTACACAAAACTATAGATCTAACCATTCTCAAACGGAAAGCTCTGATCCGATTCATATATCTTTGTTTTACTGCTGATCATGAAAAGACAGTTGGATTTAAATAACAATCGCATAGGAACTGCTTTTAAAATATTTGACTGTGGTTTTAGCCTTGCTTATTATCCTATCCACCTTCTACTTATTAGAAATAAAGTGATAACACCATTGCTGTAGTATTTATCTTTTTAGAATTGTACTGTATATAAAATAATGATCTTTTGTAAGAAATGCTACTTTGCAGAACAGATAGAGAAAGTCATATGAATGGAACACCAGAATTTTATACTAGCTATTCTTGAGGGAGTTCTGAGGAACTCCAAAATGTTGTATTTTATCACAGTATATGTAGGATAAGTTCAAACCAGCAGTTTGATCATTGGACGCATTCCTTAGTCGTTTCCAGCAATGAAGGTCGCACATACCTGAAAGTTATGTCCTCAATGACGGACCTCAATTATATCTTTTCATCGTTCCCAACTTGCTGCCGCTTAGATTCCTCGTTTAAGTATAGGGCAAGTCAATACACCTGGTCATTCCGTCATTCGCTTTCAGGTACCAAAGCATAGCTCTCTCATGTTTTTGCTTTCTCTAGCTCGCATATACAATGTACATATTAGTAGTGTAGGTACTGTATTCCAATCAAGAATTGCATACAGAAATTTCATTCGAAATATATGTCTCAAGGTCTTCTGAATAAAAAAAAAAAAAAAAATATATATATATATATATATATATATATATATATATAGACAAAGGTCCGTATGTGTACGTACGCCTGTGGACACCATAAATCAAAGACGAAAATTCCGTTAAACACCCCCCAATCATTGTCTACGTTGAAAGTTTTTAAAAGTTTGATTTTCACAAAAATGGTTCTAACGATGTTGGTTAAAATGCCATATTTTTAAGATATTTTTATAAGACATGAAATGTATATTTTGAATTTCCTAGGCTCTGAAGACCTCTTCATTCTGGATGACCTTTGTATAAATTTTGCATTATTGGTAAACTGTAAGGGAAAGACAACAACTTACTACATAAAAACCCTAGATTTAATTAAAACGTACAATTCATGGCATATAAATTTTGTTGTGATCAACCGTTTCAGAAACATTCCCTGTATTTATTTCAATTTTAAGCTACTTAAACTTTTCTCAACCGGAAAGTTACCTTTATTTTCATCTCTTGTTTACTTTCTTCCGGCAAGCAAAGACACCACATTTCAATGTATTCACATAGCGACCGGCTTTTAAAACATTTGCTTATCGTTTTAGTACTGTGAATTCCCGCATTTCCTTCTACTTAGAAAGCAGCAAGTAATAATATCAATTCTGCTAATGTTTATATTGATAGCATATTCTGGTTAAAAGATTAATCTTTTATAACAAAAGTTTGTTTGCGGAAAAGCTAGAGAAAGTCCTGTGCGTGGAACACATCAGATGTTTTATTTTTACTTTCTCTATACGCACTATGTACATAGTGTATAGAGAAGGTATTGCACTCCACCAAAAAATTCGATACCGAGATTTCACAGGAAATATATGTTTTAGGATCCCCAATATCCAAAAAAAGCATTTTCACAAAAAGGTCCATTTGTGTGTGTGTGTGTGTGTGTGTGTGTGTGTGTCCGTGTGTGTCCGTGTATCTGTGAACACGATGACTCAAAAACGAAAAGTCGGTAAAATACCAAGCTTGGTATTTAAGTTTAGTATCTTCCAGGGATGCGACACGAAGATTTCGAAAAAAATCCCCCCACCCCAACTACCCTTTACATGGAACTTTTTTCGAAAATTTTGATTTTCTCAAAAATGGCTCTAACGATTTTTATTACAATTTCATATATGAAAGGTATTTACCTTACAAATAAAACGTATATCTTGAATGTTCTGGGAATAGCCTCTGAAGAGTAGTTTATTCTGGATGAATTTTACTGAATTTTGAATAACTGCTAAACAGTAAGAGATGGACAAAGACTTGCTACACAAAAAATGTAGAGCACGTTAAAACACACAATATATGTTATATACATTTTTTTCGTGGAGTTCGTCGTTTTTGTGACATTCTTTATTTTTGGTTTCTGCTATGAAAAACTTATACATTTCTCATACAAGAATTTGTCAACTGCTGTCCATACAAACAAAGGAACTTCAGTGACATAGCAGCCAGCTTTTTATTATCATTTTAACCTATGGAACTCCCTTATTTCACCTCTACTTACAAGGAAGCAAGTAATATGGCTATTTCTGCTAATGTTTTACTAATTAGCATGAAGTTAATAGAAGTATAAGCTTTTTAAGAATAATTTGTTATCAACTGCAACAATGTGCAGGGTCAAAACAACACAAGTTTGTCTTCTGATTACATGGAAATTGTAAGTACTCATAATATAGGTTCAGATTCAGCAGCTTCCAGTTCTAATTCAAGTTTATTTGCTAATAAGCCACGATCCAGGCAAACAATTTAAAATACATAAATCAACAAACGTAAATAAATCTAGTAAGCAGACTGCTAAAGTTTCAAAGCTATCCATGTCCCTTGGATTTAAAGAGCTAACTTCACATAGCACATCTATTAACTGGAATGTAGCTAAGTCAAATGACAAGAGATCGTGCTCTGACACAGTTATCCCTACAGTCCCTACTCAGAATCGTTTTCAGTTCCTGGAAACCCAAAACGATATGGAGGAATACTCAGAAAGCGCAGAAGAACCGCGACAAAAAGTTCCCTCTTTATGTTTACGTGGCAGCGAAAATCATCAGCTTTTAGTTAAAGCTATAGCCACACATACAAAATCCAATTGTTACACTGAACTTAAACGTTCTACTACTAAGGTAAATACATCCACCTCAGATGATTTTAGGTCAATCACGGCCTACTTTACCTCGATAAAACAATACTTCACGTACGGAAATCCTACAGCAAGAAGTTCTCTGTAATTATGCGTAACCTTCCGTGCTCCTTTATTGACCTTGAAGTCTCAGAAGCGCTACAGCAACTAAACTATGCGGTATACAAAGTCACACATCTGTTTGGTAAACAGAAGCAATCTATTCCTTTGTGCGCAGTGGAGCTAGCCTACAATGATGAAAAATCTTTCTTTATAGTGAGGTTAAAGTTGAACCACGGAGCCAGTACACGGTGCCAACATTTCGGACACACTAAAAAGTATTGTCAACTACAACCAAGATGTGTACGCTGCCTGAAAGCACATCACTATTCAGAATGCCCTAAAACAATGACGCCCGAGTGCGTGAATTGTCTTGGAGACCACCCGGCCGACTACAAAAGATGCCAATATTAAAGAACGTGCTTCCCTGCCTTCTAAATTCCAAAGAAAGCAGCAGAGTGTACGTAATAATTATTTGGATAATTACCCCCCTCTACCACAACAATCTACAGATCGAAGTACTTCACAGGCAATCCAACAGAAACAGGCAACTTCCAACCTTACTCCGTCTTCGTCTACTGCGACACAACAAGGAACATATGCAAACAAAACAGCGGCAATTAATATCGGCACACAAAATTAACAGCAACATGAATCAACTACACAGTTCAACAGAATCCCTTTTCACATGCATCACGTTTGTAAAACACTATCAATAACCTTCTCCCCCCCCCACCCATAGTGTAATTGGCTTTTAATCTTCCTGTGTAGTTAACAAAGGAATTAAACAGATATTTTGCTTAGAGCCTTTTCGGTTTAATGCAATGTGAATAAACTGCTTTTTACGCACCAGCTGTGTGTATGACAGAAGTTGGAAGGCTGAGAGACCGAACAATTCAAATTCCTTGCTGATTTAAACCGGATCTTCTGACCACTGAGCTATCATACATAATAGCATGCTGGCATGGCACTTAATTCTCCAACTGACTCACGTTTTACTTTCTCTGTACATACTATGTAGAGAGTAGAGAGTACTATGTACGTGTATAGAGAAGGTATTGCACTCCGCCCAAAAATCGATACCGAGATTTCACCGGAAATATATGCTTTAGAGTCCCCTGTATCAAAACAAAAAGTTCAGAAAAAGCTCCATGAGTGTGTCCGTGTGTCTGCGAACACGATAACTCAAAAACGAAAACTCGGTAAAATACCAAACTTGGCATTTAAGTTTAGTATCTTCCAGGGATGCGACATGAACATTTTGAGAAAAATCCCCCACTCCAACTACCCTTTATATGGAACTTCTTTAGAAAAGTCGATTTTCATAAAATGGCTCTAACGTCTTTGTAAAATATCATATGTTAAAGATATTTACCTGACAAATAAAATATTTATTTTGAATTTTCTGGGAATAGCCTCTGAACACTATTTTATTCTGAATGAATTTTACAGAATTTTACATCACTGCTAAACATAAGAGATAGACAAAAACTTACCCCACAAAAAATGTAGAGCACGTTAAAAACATACAATTTATGTCATATACATTCTTTTCGTGGAGTTGATTATTTTTAGATATTCCTTACTTTTTGTTTCAGGTTTAAAATCTTATATTTTTCTCATACAGGAATTTGTCAACTCCTGTCCATACAAACAAAGGAACCTCAGTCACATAGTAACCAGCTTTAAACTATCACTTTAACCAATGGTAGTCCTTTATTTCGTTTCTACTTACAAAGAAGCAAGTAAAAGACTATTCCTGCTTATTTTTTATCGATTAGCATAAAGTAAATAGAAGTATAAGCTTTTTAACAATAATTTGTTGCAGAAATGTAGAGAAAGTCATGTGAATGGAAAACATCAGATTTTTTAACTATAAAACCCGGAACTGGAGTACTTACGGAGACTATAAGTCTCCATTGAAGTTTGACATCTCAAAATAATTTGAACTCTCCTTGTGATTTTGAATAATTTGAACTTTAAACTCCACGAAAAAAGTGTATATTACATAAATTGCATGTTTTAAAGAGGTCTACAATTTTTGTGAAGTAAGGTTTTGTCTATACTTTGAGGTTTACTAGTTGTGTAACATTCAGCAAAATTCATACAGAATGAACAGCTCTCCAAAGGATATTTACAGAAAGTTCAAAATATATATGCATTTCATTTGTAATGTAAATATATTAAATATACGATCATTTTGAGGAAAATCTTACTGTCACAAACTTTCTTTTACATGGAAAAATTATTATATTATTCTATTTATTTCATACTGATCGAGACAAAATTAGCAGAAATAGTCTTATTACTTGCTTCCTTGTTAGTAGAAGCGAAATAAGGGAGTGCTATAGTTTGAAGTGATAGGCAAAATCTGGTTGTTATGTGACTGAAGTTCCTGTGTTTGTGTGGACGAGTTGACCAATTCCTGTATGAGAAAAGTGTCGCATCCTTGGAAGATACCAAGCTTAAATACTAAGTAACGGTCTTTTGGCTTTTGAGCTATGCTGCCCACAGACACACACACACACACACATACACAGACATATGTTTCCGGTGAAATCTGGGTAATTCTTGAGGATACAGGGTACTTTGGTGCCGGGAAAATTTGTGAAAATGTAGTTTTGTATCCTGTTGACTGATGATAGATGAAAACTTCCAAACCTTTCGTATTTATGTTGAATTGTTCTCTGAATCCTTATATCTCTCTGTCTCCCTTATGTGCACACACAAACGCACACACACACAAACACTCACACACATATAGGCAACACGCCGTCTTAATAAATGCATGTTTTAATTCAGATGACTCAAAGCATTTATTACTTTCCCTCATACGCACTGTGTACATAGTGTATAGAGAAGGGATTTTAATGCACCCAAAAATTCAATACCGAGATTTCACCGGAAATACATGCTTTGAGACCCCCTAAATCCGAAAAAAACATTTTTAGAAAAATGTCTGTATGTGTCATCTGTTTGTGTGTATGTGTGTGTGTCTGTGGGCAGCATAGCTCAAAAAGGAAAAGATAGTTAAGTACCAAACTTGGTATTTGAGTTTCCAAGGATACGACACGAAGATTTTCGAGAAAATCCCCCACCCCAAACTACCCTTTACATGGAACTTTTTCGAAAGTTTTGATGTTCTAAAAAACGGCTCTAACGATTTTGATTAAAATATTGCATATTAAAGATAATTACCTGATAAATAAAATACATATCTTGAATTTTCTGGGAATAGCCTCTGAAGACTTCTTTATTCTGGATGAATTTTACGGAATTTTGCATAACTGGTAAACCGTAAGAGAAGGACAAAAACTTACCACACAAAAAATGTAAACCACTTTAAAACACACAGTTTATGTTACACACTTTTTTTTCGTAGAGTTGATAGTTTTTGAGATATTTGTTGTTTTTTGTTTCAGCTTTGAAAAACTTATACTTTTCTCATACAGGAATTGGTCAAATCGCCCACACAAACAAAGGAACTTCAGTCACATAGCAACCAGGTTTTGACTATCACTTTAACCTATGGTGCTTCCTTATTTCGCTTCTACTAACAAGGAAGCAAGTATTAAGAGTATTTGTGCTATTTTTTTCTCGATTAGGATGAAATAAATAGAATCATAAGCTTTTTAACAATAATTTGTTGCAGAGAGGTAGAGAAAGTCATGTGAATGGAACACATCAGATTGTTTTTATTGTAATCTGGATTCTAAAATGTGTGGTGAAATATGAAGATTCCTCAAACGACATAGGTGTAAATTAAATCATATATATTAATTGAAGAACTTATTGCTTTGTTTTGGCAATAAGAATTAATGTATGAATGTACAATATTATAGGAGAAAATTTATTTATTAGAATTTAACAAGGATACAAGCATCTTCGTACGCTCAGTTTTCTACCGCCTTTGGGTCTCTCTTAATGAAATTTAGAAATAGAAACCATACATAAAAAAACCTGATGTGTTCCATTCACATAACTTTCTCTAGCCGTTCTACAAACAAATTTCTTACAAAAGATTATTTTTGTTTCTCTTCATTCTAGTAAGAAAAGAATTATTACACACGTGTTACTTAGTCCCCTATAAGTAGAAATGAACTAGGGGAATACACTATGCTAAGGAGATACTGATTTATTTTAAAAGCTGTCGCTATATGCTTTATAATTCAAATTCGGTTCTTTGTATCGCTCGGAGCAAAACAAACAAACAAACAAACAAACAAAAACACGAAATCAACCGATTTCCTGTTTGAGAAAAGTGTAAGTATTTTAAAGTTGAAACAGATAACAAGGAATATCTCAGAAATGAGCTCTATATCAAAGCTTTAAAGACATAAATGATGAGATCACCATTTTTGGTGTAGTAAGTTTTTGTGTATCTCTTACGGTTTACGAATTATGAAAAATTCATCCTGAATGAAGAGGACTTCCCATGCTATTCTCAGTAAACTCAAGAATATATTTATTATTCAGGTAAATATCTTTAATATACGGCATTTCAATCAAAATATTAGGAGTCATTTTTGATAAGATCAACATTTTCGAAAACATTTCCATATAAAGAGTAGTTTGGTGTGGGAATTCTCTCAAAAATCTTCGTGTTACATCCTTGGGGAATGCTAAAGCTAAATATCAGTTTGGAATTTAACGGGCTTTTCATTTTTCAGTTATGCTGTCCACAGACACACAAACCCTTTATTTAAAAATGTTTTTAGGATTCAGGGGTCTCAAAACACACATTTCCGGTGAAATCTCTGTATCGGCTTTTTTGGTGGAATATAATAACTTTTTCATATACTATGTACATTGTCGTTGTACATAATATGCGCTAGAGAAAATAAAACTAAACACAACTAGGTATTAATAATTAAGAATACCTCTCTAAGCCAATAATGTTCCATTATGTGAGGAACAAAGCTGCAGTCATCAGCTTACGAAACAAAATTTTGCTATCTGAAAGAAACTAATCAAAATGCCTTACTAATGCTAAATAATGCAGATAAAGTTAGCGGCCTAGTTTCGAAAAGTTTCGTGTAAAAATACAAGAGAACATTATAACGCCTCTCTGTGGAATTTTAAATGCGAGCGCGCCTAGAGTGTAATTAAAACAAACGATTAGCGCACCGCGAGTTTAATGACCGAAGTAAACATAAAGATAAACGCGCAATTAACAGTGCAAATGTTCTGAAACATCCGGAACTTTAACAAAGTAGCGCAGTGCGATGAATTTAATGCCTTCTTTCTCGATGCGCTACCCAAAGCGTTAAGACGTAAATTGCAATTTGTAATCATTAAGCAAAGGAGAGGCGCTCTATGAAACTACTGTACTTGTAGCATCACCTTGATCTAGTCCTGGAAATAAATGCATGTGCACTAATCGTGTAATGAATGTTAATGTAATACGAACAAGAGAAATGAAGTTAACATTGAATGGATGTTTTCTAATAAATAAAATCACTGTAGATAAATAATTAAAGAATTATTATACTGTGAATAGTTGTACTATACGGAAGTAAAAGTTGGGCTCTATTTGAAACAGAAAAGATATAGGCATTATAGACAGTTTTGAACTGAGAGTGTAGCAATTATTTACACTATAAACCGGAAACGGAACACTATGAGGGAAACCACAAAACAAATAATAATAATAATAATAATAATAATCCAATTGGCCAGTCCACGGTATTTAGACCTGGTACCTGATATTACTACATGAGGAATCCCCTTGATAAGGGAAACACTTGTAACGTTTTGTGTCCCATCTCTGGAAGACACTAAGCTTAAATACCTGGAGCAAGCAGAAGAAGAAGAAGAAATACCTATCAAGGTTTAATTTTATCCTACATTTCGTTTTTTCGGTTATGGTATTCTCAGATACACATGCAGACGTTTTTCGAAAAGTATTTATTTTATTCAAGAAGGCTCCAAACAACTAATTCCGGTGAAATATTGACATTGAATATTAAGGTGGAATATAATACTTCCTTTACACTAGTAATTAAAAAGTAAAGATGCACTAATGTGGAAGGATCCCCGCAACCGGTGCAGAGCATGTAGTCATGCAGCTCTGTGCTACTAATATCAAGCCTGTAAGGTAGGAATCAATGGACCTATAGAGCTACCACATCCAGTGACAGAGATAACGAGTTCCCTAACGTTTCCAGCTCGAAGCCATCCGACTCCACTTAATCTCACCTACAAGAGATCACTTGGAAGTCTCTTGAAGAGACGTAGCTGAGGCTCCCCTCCGCCGTAATACGCCGAACATCGTCGCTTTGTCCTTCAACTCTGAAGCAGATGATGAGTATGATGTAAGAAATTATGGGAGCAGATACTGAGGGACAGAAAAGGAGTAGTACCACCAGCATTCACTACCGAACGGATAATCAACGAAAAACTTTATGGTGAGTGGTCATGGAGGTTCGAACCTGGGATCTTTCGAATACTATCTTCATATGTTACCACGGAGCCATCTTGTTTGGTGGTAGTAAAACAAATAGAGATGCAAGCTGAATCTAAGCAACATTGATGTGTTGAGGCCAATGATGGGTGCACCAAAAGAGAGAAAATAATAAGCGAAATAAAATAAGAACGATAGAACAAAAGAAGAAGCGATTTAAACGGTTGAATAGAGCACGTAGATCGAAAACCAATAGAAGAAAGGTTTTAAATTATAGACTACGCGCATGGATAAATGTATGGAGGCTAAACAAAAGATGGATTGGGCAATTCAGTCACCACGAGATAATAAGCTAAACAGAGTAAGAAACAGAGTAAAGCAGGAAGTAAAACCATGAAAGAGTTGCCGGGAAGATTATAGCATTCGATCGGATATCATTACTTCACAATATGTCGCACCTTGATATTAATTTCACATATTTATACTCCGTTAGTGGTATTTACTGCACTATAACAAGTGTTTCGAATTACCTGAGCCAAATTGCTCTACTACTACTACTACTACAACAACTACTACTACTACCACTACTACTACTACTACTACTACTACTACTACTACTACTACTACTTCATATACTAATTCTTAGCTTTCTTTCTTTTTCTTGTTTTTAAAATAGCGAATTTATTTTATTATAAACGTAAGTACTCAGATAGCTCATATGGTAAAAAATCTGCTCAATATTCGTTTTACATTCGTTTCCAATAATGTTCTTGAAGAAAGGTTCACTCAGGTCACTCAGAATCGTAAAGGTTCACTCAAAATGCCCACAAGTTCTTTTTTATTAAATTTCGCCAGAAGGTAAGCAGCATATTCTATGCAAAAGTTAAATCTAGTCTTAAAGGTAACCTCTACATTGCCGATTTTTCAAGATTAGTAGAAGATAAACATTACAGGTCCATTTCCTATTGTATTCACTTCCTGGTTTACTTAGTTTCACAGAAAAACCGCAAAATAGCTACTTATGAAACATGCAGCGACAATATCACGATTTTTAATTGAACATCGTTCATCGTACCAAAATTTAGGTATACCCTCACCGAATGCTTAGAATATTACCTCTAGTTTCCCTTGTGGGTAATTTATGAATTGTAATTATATCTTGTTTTATAGTTAATTTTCAATGTAGCACTTTTCATGGTGAAATAGTTATTAAATGGTTCAGTGGACTTTGAAATGACCTTTATACACATAAATATTAATATAAACGCTCATGTGTGGTATTGGAGCAGAATGCCTCATGTTCAGTAGATCCTAAGTTTGAATTTCGAATTTCAATTGCCCCAAATAGTTTTATTATCTGGGTTTTTACCCTGTTCCTCAAAAATGTAATATTGGATATCTTTAAGATCTGTCTCCAGAACGTATTTGAACATAACGTCGTGCAACATTACCTATCTGCTCGTATGGCACTAATCTAAAGGAAACTAATATATTAGTACAGCTATTTTTTTTTTTTTAAGTTAACGTTCGTTTAACCTGGTTGTTCATATCGGAAGATGAATGAAATTTGTGAAATGATCTCAAATGATCTCGGGGTCCATGGAGCATAGGTAGACACGCTACCACCACACTACCCAGGCGGGCTAGATACATCTTGGAATTTATGTTTGTTATAAGCGTTCCTAATGCTTATTTTAAGCACACTAATATGGGTGCAAAATTGAATGTCATCTTCTTATATTAAAATAAGAAATGAAAGCAATTATTAAATAATGATTGTCTAAAAATCAGATGTGCTCCATTCACGTGCCTTTCTGTACAATTCTGTAACAAATTATTTTTAAAATGTTTATTCTTCTTTATATGTTATGCTAATCGAGACGAACATTAGGAGACATTCTTTCTTGTAAGTAGAAGGGAAATAATGGATTTCACTACCCTAAAACGATAATCAAATGTTTCAAAAGATGGTTGCCATGTGGATGAAATCCGTTTCTTTGCATTGCCAGGAGTTGAAAAATTATCACATGTGAAAAACTTAAGTATTCTAAAACTTAAACCAATAACAAAATGGTTAATGTGTATAAATTAATTGTGTGTTTCAACGAGATCTACAAACCTTATATAGTAAGTTGTTTACTATCTCTTTCGGATTACTTGTTTTGCAAAATCCAGCAAAATTTATACAGAATAGAGGTCTCCAGAGGCTATTCTCAGAAACTTGAAGATATATATTGCGTTATGTTTGTTTATATTATATGAATATGAATTATCTTTAATACACGGTATTTTAATCAAAATCGTTTGAGCCATTCGTGAGTAAAACAAAATTTTCGAAAATGTTTCCATGTAAAGCGTAATTTTGGAGGGGCATTTTACTCAAAATCTTCATTTCGCTCCTTGAAATATACTGAACTTATATACCAGTTCGGTATTTTATCGACTTTTCCCTTTTCAGTTATCGTGCTCACACACATACACACGAACCTTTTTCTAAAAATTTGTTTTTGGGTACAGAGGACCCTAAAACATCTATTTCCGGTGAAATATTGGTATCAAATTTTTGGAAGGAATGCAATACCTTCTCTATACACTATGTATATTGTACTTGTACAGAAATTAAAAAAAATCATATTAGATGTTTACTCGTATGCAAAGAGCAGGACTTTTACTTTCTCTACTTCGTACATAGTAGAAAAGTTGTATGTCAACCGAAAATTCGATATCGAGTTTTCACTGGAAATATTCGTTTTAGAGTGATCTGGATCAATAAACAAAAACACTTTTGGGAAAAGATCTACATGTGTGTACAGCTCAAAAACGAAAAGTTGGTCAATTACCAAACATCAGCCTCTTTCAAGAATGGGACACCAGGTTTTCAAGAAAATCCCTCACACCAACCTACCTTTTATATGGAAACATTTTCGAACATTTTTATTTTCTCCAAAATGGCTCTAAATTTATTCATATGATAATGAAAGTGTATATCTTTAACTTTCCGGCTATAGCCTCTGAAGTCGTGTTCATTCTGAATGACTTTTGCATAACCAGTAAACCGCGAGAGAGAGAGAGAGAGAGAGAGAGAGAGAGAGAGAGGGAGAGAGAGAGACAAAAACGTATTACACAAAACTTGTAGATCTCTTCAAAAGACACACATGATATAAAATGTATTTTTATTGTGCAAGTAACCACTTCCGAGATATTCCTATTAGTAAGTTTAAATTTTCCAATGCTTAATACTTTTCTCATGTGGGAAGTCGTTATTCATATTTTTTGTTCTGATACAGTAATTCACGGAATTTCAATATCAACACATAGCATTTATATCTATCGCTTTAGTTAATGGTGTTCCCTGTTCCCTTTGTAAAAGCAAATAACATTCATCAATATTCAGCATTAATAAAATCATTTCTGCTAATGTTTATGTTATTATTTTAATAACTATAGTTTTTTGTTGAAGAAGTTAAAGCTATATATTTAGTTGTGATTATTTCTTCATAAGCGCAAAGTAGGTAGAATAGTTAATTTTTGTATTAATAGTTCGTTGTAGCACAATGGAGAAAGTCACGTGTAAGTAGCACATCAGAATATTTGAAATGTTCTTCTATAATAACTGCATTCTTAAAATCTTATATAAACAATGACGCTACAATTTCACTCACAAATATTCATATACACTCATTTCCCCTACATGCACCTAACAATGCTAATCAAGATAATCATGGAGAGGCAACACAAAGCAATAAGACCACTGCACTTTTCACATTACCGTACCACTTGTGCTTATTTGAGAGTGGTTTATTATGGGAACTGTTTCCATTCTCGACCTACTCTCTGAGCTTTCCCATGGCAGTATTCAGCCCATCCCAGGCCTACATCTTGCGCTGTCTCTGTAGGTCAAGACCTTACTCTTTCCGATCGGTTTCCACTATACGCAACATTGTTTCCGGAATAAACCTCGGCATTCTACAAACCACCTTCGTAAACGCGTCACAAAAAGATCTGAGGTGGTCCATTTTCTACATATCTGCAACAAATTATTGTTAAAAAGCTTATGCCCCTATTTACTTCATGGTAATCGAGAAAAAAATATCAGAATTTGTATTACTTGATTCCATACAAGTAGAAGGGAAATAAGGGAGTAGCATAAGCTAAAGTATTAATCAAAACCTGGTTGCTATGTGACCGAAGTTCTTTTGTTCAGACAGACAGGTGCTGACAAATTCCCGTATGAGAAAAGTATATGTTTTTTTAAATCTGAAATCAATTACAAGGAATATCTCAAAAACGATCCACTTCACGAAAAAAAAAAAAAAAAAACGTAAATAACATAAATCTGTGTTTTAACGAGCTCTACATTTTCTGTTAAGTAAGATTTTGTCTATTTCTTACGGTTTACCAGTTATGCAACATTCCGTAAAATCCATCCTGAATAAAGTAGTGTTCAGAGGTTATTCCGAGAAAATTCAAGACAAAATTCACTTTGTTTGTCAGGTAACCTTGGAAGATACTGATCTTAAATATGTTTGTTATTTAACGGATTTTTCGTTTTTGAGCTTCGCTGTCCGCAGGCACAGAGAGACTCACACATGGGCCTTTTTGCTGAAAATGCTTTTTTTGATGAAATATTGATATCGAACTTTTGGGTGCATTAAAATACCTTGTAGGGTACTTTAGTGTAGAGAAAGTAAAAATCTGAAGTATTCCAATCACATAATACCTCTAGCTGTTCCATATACAAACAAAAGATTAGTCTTATATCGCAGTTATACTTATCTAGATGAGTATTAGCGGAATTGGTCTTATTACTTGCTTCTTTGTAAGTAGGAGGAAAATAAGGGAATACATTATGCTAAAGCGAGAGTCAAATCTTTTAAAAACTGGTCGCTATCCAAAACAAATAAGGTTCAGTTCGCTTTGCATGGTCACGTTTGAAAACATTTGGGCAGTTTAAAATGGAAACCAACAACAATGAATATCTCGAAAAAGATCAACTTTATCAGAAAAACTTATGTGACATGAATTATGTTTCTTAACCGGACCTTCATCTTTTGTTTAGTAAGTTTTTGTCTATATCTTACGATTTAACTGTCTGCAAAACTCATCCAAACTGAATAAAGAGTTCTTCAGAGGCTATACCTAGAAAATTCAAGATACACATTTTATTTGTAATTTAAATATCATTAATATACGGTGTTTTAGATATAAAATCGTTAGAACTATTTTTGAGAAAATCAAAATTTTCGAAAAATGTTTCATATAAAGACTAGTTGGGAGTGGGGGGCATTTTCCTGCAAATCTTATTGTCTTACCCTTGGAAGATGCTAAATTTAAATACCAAGTGTGATATTTAATGGTCTTTTCCTTGTAGAGCTATGCTCTACGCAGACACACACACATTTTAAAAATGCTTTTTTCGGATTCAGGGGACCGCAAAACATATATTTCCGATGAAAAACTGACATCGAATTTTTAATGGAATACAATACCTTCTCTATCCTCTATGTAATTATATACACGGGCTAGATAAAGTAAGAATAAAAATATATGTATAGCTGTTTAACGTTTTCTAAGGTTGATCGAAATAAGATAAACTGTTTCACTTTTAGTAAGCATACGTAACACATAAGCGGTGTTAATCTGCTGATGTTAAACCGAATTGGTAGCCTAAAATGTTAAACAAAACTTTGAAAATGAAGAGGTTATAGCTGCAACCTTGTCATGCAGTGATCCAGTGTTTAGCTGGTCTAAACGAGGTTGCCTCATAAGAATCATTAGTTTTACAGTTTAGATGAATTACATACAGATAAATATTCGAAAGGGAAATGTAAGCTTTAAGTTGGAATCTTTTGGAAAAACAAAACACTTAAACTCTTATAGCTTATGGACAAAGGCCGTTTAGGTGCAACAGAGCTTTTGTGGGAAAATTTAATAGACAGGAAGTTATGGCATTAATAACGTTTGTAAACTATACAGAATTACAAGGAATAACTTCTGATGTGTTCCATTCACAGGACTTTCTCTACATCTCTATAGCAATTTATTACTAAAAAATGTATCCTTCTATCTACTTTGCTAGTGGAGAAATTTAGCGGAAACAGTCATATTACTTGTTTCCTTGTAAGTAGAAGAGAAACAATGAAACTAGGATAAAGCGATAGTCAAGCCATTTAACAACTGGTTGATTGAAATTCGTTTCTTTGCATGACCAGGATTTTACAGATTCCCGTATAGAAAAGTTTAATTATTTTAAAACTGAAACTAATAACAAAGAATATCTCGGAAAACAGTTTCAAGAAAAATGTGCATGACATTAATTGTGTTTCTTTAGCGTAATCTACATCTTTGAGTAGTAAGCTTTTCTCTGAGTTTTAGGTTTTACCAGTTCTGCAAAAGTCATCCAGAATGAAGATGTCTTTAGAGGCTATTCCCAGAAAATTCAAGTTATGCATTTTATTAATTGCCATATAAGAAACTTTATATATGGTATTTTAAATAAATTGTTGGTTGATTTTCAGAAAAACAAAATCTTAAAAAACTTTTCCTTTTACAGGGTAATTTGGGGGTGAGAGTGTTTTCCTCAAAATCTTCCTTAGAAGATACCTAACTTAAATAATAAGTTTCGTATGTTACCGATTTTTCGTTTAAAATATCTGTATCAGATTTCTCTATAGTACATTTTACCAATGAAATCAGCATTTAGTATCAATAAAATTAATCATTTATCTCTTTAAAAAGAAATTAAAAGAGCAGAATTGTTTAAAGGAGCCACTAAAATATAAGAACGGCAATAGGGTAAAAGGTATGTGAATATTATTAAATTACTAACATCACAAAATCTTCTGGACTGGGAGGCCGCAGTTTAGGTGTAAAATGTTAAAACCCGACGTTTTGGACAACCTCTTTGGTTGCCATCTAACTTCCTTTTTTTTTTTCTTTTTAAACAGTAACGGAGTCTGATAAGGACTCCAGTACTGTATCCCTATTTACATTTCCCCCGTAGGTTTTACTGATTACTGGTTTTACTGTTTCTTTTATAAACATATAACACCCATGCCAAAGACGGGACTCGAACCCACGATCCCCTGCCCACGAAGCACCAAAGCGAGACGCTTTAGCGAGCGTGGCCACTGGGACCGACTACCTTTGGCGCGTTTGGCGTTGACCTCTGCCCGAAACGGATTTGAACCTGTGGATGTTCAGTGTTGCGTGTTTTTGTGCTATCTAAGTCATTCTACCCTCCAGATGGCTAAGTAGGTTTCGCCTGAAGGCCAATATATGTAAAGAAGAAAGAAAGAAAACAAACCCTTAACAATTAACTCTGGAAAAGACGGATTATTATTAAATGATTTGCTTATTTTAAAGATACCTTAACGCATTTTGAATTTTAACCATGACTCTTATTGTAAACAGGGAGCCAAAATGTTGTTTTTGTTACGATGAATTATCTGCGTAAAATTCTTTTATCAATATCTAATTTTTCATAGTGCACCACTTTAAGTTTGGTGAAAATCTATCAACCTAACAACACAATTTTTATATTAGTGTATACTATGCACGCCATTTTCTTGCATGCTCTTCATTCGATAGATTTCGTACAATTTCGGAAGCAAAACAGCAACATTGACATACGAAGTACGTTATTCACTCAGATATTCAGTTGCTTTAAGGATAAGGATGTGGATCCTAAAGTTCTCTCACATGCGCCATCTCTCGTTTAATATAAGTTCGCGGTACATTAGATAGCGTATTCACTATAATGGCTGAGGCCTTCAAAGAAAGAAATTTTCTTTGGTTGACCGGCGGGTGATCTCCCGTTTTCCCCTCCAGATAGTTTTACGGTAAAGCCTGCGGAATGTATTGGTATAGATTCAGTCATTTAGCATTCAACAATCACGGTCCATATCGACCTCTTGATTATTAAATTCGAAGTTATAGTAAGCAAAACAGATGGTCACCATATCCAAATATTTTCGAATAAAGCACTACATATAATCACCAACATAACCCTATGAATCATATATGCTCAATTAGAAATCATGTGTTACAAGTTGATTTAAGACTTTTCACAAGACACGTTTAGATTCCAAACACTTCTCAAATCTCATATATCCATAGACTATAGAATACACCACTGGCCAGCAAGGGTCTCATCAGCCAATTCCATTAGAATACACATCCACAGAGAATTTACGTCATAATGATAATCTTAGCACAGCTTGCGTTAATATGTATCTTCATTTTATTTCCACAAATATAGTAAGAGAGTATTCCTATTAGTGTAATCTTCAGAGCAAAATTTCCTTTTCATTGTGGTTACAATAGGTTGGTTATCTGTTAATGAATGACATATTTAAGCTGTTCCGAATTAAAACTGACAAGACTCTCTAGATCTTCCTCTACAATAGTATAGAATACGCTAGGAAGAAGTTGGCACCGAATCTGAGGTTATTGTACCACGAGGAGACGCCCCCGGGTGTGAGGGATGAGGTACACAGCGCCTGGTACCAGGAGCTACGGTACAGCAATGACAGGGGTCTATAGCTCCCATGTCGGACAAATAGATCGGGGTACCCATCCCTCATAGGTTGAATTCGTAAAATCGGTAAAATCGGGCGATGTAAGAAACCTACCCAGCATTCGCTTGGTGACCCGAGAACCCCACGAAAAACCTGTAGGACAGATAGGCCGAGCACAATATGCATCCCGAATGCGGGCCATTGAGGAAGCTGCCTAAGCCATCCATTTGCTAATCTTCCACAGAAGTCAAATGTCGGATAACTCTAAGTTTTAAAGGCCTCGGACACATTTTAACGCCATTTTAGTCATTCATTATATTACATTGGCTAAGGAATAATACCAGAAACCTAACAAGCAGTTTCATAGTTTAATTCATTCCCTGCAGAGGCCATTGACCACTCTCTTGATGTCAATGATATCCAGCGTTTTTAAATTCTAATGTATGAAAAACGCATTTTTGTATTATATTAATAACGTTTTGGTTCTTGTAGTGAGGAGAACTGCACAGAGGTTAGCTGCTCACCGAGTTTTACTTAGGAATTAAAAACAAAGACATGTAATTCCCAGATTTAGGAAAGTGATAAGTCTACATAACAAAACTCCTAAGCGAAAGTGACGCATTCTAAGAAAGGGAAAACTGGTTGACATTGTGGAGTTATTTTGATGTGCTCCAAGCAATTATCTATGGTGTGTCTTTTAGAAAGCATACATCCCAGCACGCTCAGACAATTAGGTTCAAGCATTAATATTTAACATTGCATGCACAGAACCTTTTATCCAAGATATTACAATGAAGTCCTGCAGATGTCTTTCACAATCACTGGTAATGATTTACAATAATTATTATCTCAGTTGCAATATTCATGTCTTTATGTCAATTCACAGAATAGCAGTACAGAAGATTATTAGTTTTTCTCGGTTCGTATAATTATTTTGTGTTTACGATCTTATTACGGATTATAAAATAAATAAGTTAAAAAAGCATTATCACACCTAAGAAAAATAGCAGTATTGCTGGAGTATGATCACCTTTTCTAATATACCACTGTAAAATTATTCTCCGCCTTGGTTATATTATTTTAAAAAGTGAGAACTATCTAATTAAAAGTATTGTCTCAATTGAGAGAACTTATTGATAGAACATTTCCAAATGTCACTTGAGTAAAGTTTCGCAGATGAAAGATCAAATAGATCCTACGGAAATAAGTGACAAAAATATCTTAATAGCAATTATTTTGATAGTTTTTAACGCCCGCTTTAACTACTTGAGGCACCACAGGCAACTCTTAATAACAACGGTGATTACGAAGAGAAATACAGTAAGGTAAATAACGTTTTGTGATGATCTCTTTGCTTATAATTTAATTATACCAAATCGTTCGATACTTTCCAGGTGGTTCTCGTACATAACATAAGTTTGTCTTTAAGGGTCTAACTCTGTATATAATGAAGTTTGTAAATATACTTATTTTTAATTCATTCTTCTTAGTTTTTCTCTATTACGTTATGCAGTAAACAAATATTGCAACAAACGTTTTTATTGACTCAAAATATAGTCACAAATGAAGCTTTAAATTCATTGCTGCAAATAATTCACTCAACGCGTACGATCCAAGGCTAGCGCTCTTCTGATCGCTAATAGTCCAGTCTCCCACGACTCAGCACAATTCACAATGCAATACCTAAGTGTAGTTCTTTCTCTTTATATAGAGAGAAGATGATATCACAAACTTTCTGGAAACTTGTCGAAACTACTAGAATCGCAGCTTGGAGAAGCATCTTGGATATCGGGAAGAATCATGATATCGTAGGAAGAGTCTCGCGTTCGCGCCGTTGTTTACGCATCCAACTGCGATGTCTTACATTCCAGCATCACCGTCACATACCAGAGCGTTCTAAGAACGATCACATACCGTACGACATTGTCACACTACATATTTACTACATATGGTAACTGTAAGATTCCAGGGAAAGGAAAAGCATGTACAGCAATAAGACACATGAATTTTATTTAATGTTCCAGACTGAAACAGACAAAAACAGTCTTTTACTGCTATCAATTATTTGCACTTGTAGATTTTGTTTTGACACTCTTCACTCATATTTTTTTATGATTTCAATTGTAGGAAATATATAATTATTCTATTTTAATATAGGGTAATTTTTCTGAGTAAAATACTATTCAGATTCTTTGCTGACATACTTAAATGATGGCTGAAACACTATGTGAAGTGTGGTACTTATCCAACTTTATGCTGTTCAAACGCACACACGTGCACTCACAATCGCACATTGCATTATTTTATTAAAACGTTGATTTTTAAATCAGGGCACCCCAAATCGTGTACTTATGGTGAAATATGAATATTTGGGTAGAATGCAATATTTTCTTTGCTTACGTACGTAAATGGTGGGAAATAACGAGTTAATGTAGTCTAATAAAATCCAACTTTTGCATTTGAAGAGTAATTATTAGTTATATTATTACGTTAAATAATACATGAGTTTAATGTGAATAACTCATATTTTATGAAGATATATAGATAATTATTAGTCACAAATTGCATCCATTTCTGCTACATCATTGTGACAGTTCAAGATGTATATCGTCAAACCTATTTTTAAAGCTTTGAAATGGAATAACATTGATTAAAGATCTGCAGAGCTTATGGGATGATTTCAACACATATTGTGCTTCAAATAAGCTCAGAAGCACAGAGAAATATATTGGTACTTGTCATTCATGTAATCAGATAATGTATCGAAATAGCTTGATTCCCAAATAGCTGGATTCGACAACTCAAAGGAAATCTGTGACAACTTCAGAAGTGTGAAAACTCTCAAGCATCAAGACCAGGCGTCACCAACTCGCTTGAGTTGGTTAATACGGTCCTCATGACCTGGAGCCGCTACTTCTCCATCAAGTAGCTCCTCAATTGGCCCCCCAGGGACCTTACGAGGCTGAGTGCACCCCGGGCCACGTCTCCCAGCGGGGGAAAAATCCCCACGCCGGTACTGGGGGTCGAACTCAGGACTCCCGCTTGCTAAGCTGCTGCGTTAGCACCGCTCTAAGGAGACGACCATATGTTCCTATGGGAAGTATAAACATTAATGCAAGTCACATAATAGAGTAATTTTTGTGCTTATCGTGAACTTACAATACCTGTATTTCCCTATTTTAGCGCAAAGTGTTGCCTATTGCCACAGCAGCACATGCAACATTCGCTTCAGGATCAAGCAAATCGTTTCTCTTTGCTGTATTCAAAATGCACATACCAAACAGGCTGCCTTCCTCAGTTCAAAAATCTACGCACCCACAAAGCTTTGCGAAGAGACCAATACCCCAAAGATACCTGCTGACTGATATAGAGACCGCTTATGCATCTCTCACTGATTTCTTGCTAACTAATGTGGAAAGCTAAAACTGTCTGATTTTAATCCCTCATTCTGAGTTTTACATTTTTTTTTCATACAAGTCTTATGTAGGAGAGTAATTGAATAGGTAGAGTTAGATTGAAAAAGTCAATGCCATAGCCGTGATTTGAACCACGGATCTTCCGTCTCTAGCCGGTCCTCGAATCACTGAGCTAACATGGCAACATGCCAGCACAGCATTACATTTCTCAACTGACTAGCATGCCAACTCCTGTGCCACACACTGCTTATTTGGAAAAACAATTAAATTAACACAAATTTACCTAGTAGTTGGCCAAACTATGAAGCCCGGGACTTAGATTACTTACGACATTGTAAGTTGCCATTCCGGTATGTCTTCTCAAAATAATTTGAGATCACCTTGTGGTTTACCGGAAAACATGTGAGTCAGTTGCCACGGTAGCTCAATGGAAGAACAACCGGCTAGAAAGCCGGAGATCCGTGGTTTAAACCCTGGCTATGACATTGAATCTATCAGTCTGGCTCTGCCTATCTATTCAGAGTTTGCTTAGAAGTTGGTTATTTTATACAAATTTGAATGAAAAGTTATCCTATAGGCTAAGTGCAATAATATTGTCTGCAGCATTGTTTAGAGAATCAAAAAAGTACTTCAGTCATGATTCCATAAACCCTACTATGTGTGACAGATGAATAGGGCCCGGATTTATATACACTAAAACATCAAAAATATGCATGCAAGTTATGCACTAAAATGTCCAAAATATGCACCAAAATTCCAAAATATGTAAAAATGTACGGAAAATTATTCACTCACTATACAAATTAACTATTGAAAAAATAGCATCACAATGGGCAACTAAGTAGTCTTTCGGTCTTTTTTGAAGAGAAACTTTGTCTATTGTCTGCCAAAATGAGTCTGTATGTGGAGAACGGACTCTCTATATCAACGCACGTGATTGGACAGTTTATACACTGGCGCCGAAGATTCAGAGCATTCGTGTGTCAAAGAAACCTTAATTGCACACAAGTACTGATTCATTTATTGAATCTTCCGTAGTCCGGGGTTCGATTTTATTGCCCTTTCTATTCTCCGTTTAATATTCTGCCAAATTTCGCCTGGAATGGCGTTTAGTGAAAGAACTACTTTCTGGACAATAATGAGTGAATCGTGGGGGTGTGTACCACATGATTCCAGGCTCTCAATGGCTTTGGAAAGCTTAGAAAAATGTGCATTTATGAAATTTACATCCTGATAATTGTTATCACTTTTAAAGACAAATTTAGCATTACGGACACATGCAGTACTTATCTTCAAGTTTTGCAACCACTCCTTTTACTTCATGGAAATGTTCTTGGCAAAACGAAACTCCGAGTCACCCACCCAGTTAGGAGAGTTACAAGTGGCAGAAGAACTTCAGGAAGCCATTATTTGTAGTACTGGATATGAGTTGGTGTTTTTATAAATACTTTTTTTCCTCCCACTTGCAATTAAATCCATAACAGCTGAGTTAGACAGCTTTTTCTAAGGGTTGATTCATCTGAGATATTTTGATTTACACAATATTTTTCCACAAATCATCGCAAAGTTGGATTATTTAATTTATTCCATGGAATGTTGCTGCATACTCAAAACCTTACAAATAGCGGCTGAAAATATGCTAATAGAGGATTTGTGTTTTACCTGCGTAAGAAGAAGTTGTGAGGTACTGTCCTTACTTCCCTTTGCTGAAATGTGTGCAGCGGTTTTTGTGTGTTGTTCCAGTTGAAATTTCTTCTCACACTTTATTTCTTTCAAGCGAGCATTGCAATATGCTGTTGTTCTATTTGTTAGTAATCACCATTTCCTGACACTCACTGATTTAATAAATCTTGTTTGCGGCTCTTTTCTTTCACAAACAAAAAGCTAATTGCACTCTATCATTCGCAGAAGTTAATGAATGCACGAACATGCATTTCTCATGACCACTATCTGCTGCGCGCGGTAGAAAAAGGTATGTAGGAAAATCACACTCCCTGCCCCTTAAGTTAAGTATCTGCTTCTATTGTAAGTTCTGAAATTAAGGTGCTGTTACAACTAAAGGGATTCACAAAACCTTTTTCTTAGACATTTTTGGAATTCTATCATATATGTCAAAATAATCTGTCACATTTAGAATATGCAGCAACACTTTAAATATGCATTGGCATATGGACATTTGCGCTTTCAAAAAATCTGGGACCTACAGATTAAACAAGGTTGACTTTTAAGACACTTACCCGGAACATACCCCACGTCTCAGAACTAAAATTCGCTTGTAGCTGACACAAACATTTTATGCCTTTTTAATAGTCTTTTGGTGCTAAGCAAACATAAATACAACGACCCAGAATTTACTGAAATATAGATACAGAATCTTCTCGAAGAGTAGTCTATCAAAGCCTCTTCCAATGCATACCCAATTGCAGCATACTGGTTTACTGAAGGACAATTTAACGCGAAATATAATCCAATATTATATATTTCCTTTATTGATATTTAAGGTACCATAAAAATTATTTACGTTGTACCTATAAATTGGTATTATATATGTATATATAAGGTATAAAGAACTTATAACTTACATGGGAGGAAAGCAAGAAAGGGAGAAAGAACGTTCTAATAATAATTACATAAGATATTCATGCAACTTTCTCGAATCCGCCGCCCTCAAAGTCTTGCTCGATAGCTTGGTTGATTGTATGACGAAGTATGTCCAATGTCCATGAAAGATGGCGCAATAAACGTCTCAAACAATGAGCAATAGTGATCGTTACAGCCACAAAATTAGTTTGGGTTCTTACTACTCTGGATTTACCTGATGAATTCTTCTATTGTGTTGAAGAAGTTATTTCAAAATTCCACCTTACCCCGTAGCATATATTGGCGCTTCTGTACCATGACGACCAAAATTCAGGGACGGTGGCGTACAATTAAGAATTTTACTACAAGTGTGGGTTGTCAAGTGAAAATTTGACTGAAAGTGTAAAGAAATTACTATAAACCTATGTTTCTGTCATTTCAAAGTAAAATTAATCCAATATATAAAATACTTCGGTTGTAATGAATCACTTGCATATTTTGGGTAAGTTTAGAGGTGTTTCGGCATTAATATATTCCTAATAATATGTTTTCAGGCGGCATCCTTAGAAACATTCTATATGACAAAGAAAAAATACTCTATAATTTAATTTTTAAAATTAATTTTCCATACCATGTTAAATTTTTATGAGAAAAATTAATAAAGCTAACACTATAAATAAAGGTGTATACAATATTAGCTTTTGTTCCGTGGTATATACCAAAATATTTACGAATATCGCGGCACTAATTCTGTGAGCTCTCTTTCACTATAGCTTCGATGTTTCCGAGTTGTTCAATGCTGAAATGAATTACTATCACAGCTTCTGGAAATGTAAACACATTTTGAATAGCTACTTTAAAAAAAAGGTGTATGCATGTAAGTGCGTAAGAGTAGGAGCAATATTAATTAAATAACACATAAAGTGTAAATCTAGATCAGGACAGTTAGCCTCAATTTTCGTTATGATTCGGTTTCCGGTTTCGTGTTTTTGAAGTCTAATTGCAGTGAGTCACGAGCAGTTTAAATGTGATTTAATACGCTTGCCACTTGCACCTGATATACGGCTAATTCAAATATAATGTAACGTTTCCTTCAAAGAATTGCGGAGCACATGCTGGATGTATTTTCTTCTCGACTAAAATAGTTATTTATATAACTAGTGTATACTATTACAGTTATACTCTTACTGATCGTGACAGGAATAGATGTTTTAAGAGTGTTACAATGGGATTACATACGTGTTACCTACAACATATTACGTAATTTTAGCTTTCAAATAGTAAAATAAAGAAAGTCCAAAATTATAATGTATCAGAGATAACAGATTCTGCTTGACACTTTCCTCATTAAGAAGTAATAAATGTTTACGTAATTATCAGCTCTGAGAAGTATGCCTGTAATGTGGTTTCATTAATAAAACTAATACAGTTCTCGTTCCATAAAATTTTTCATATTGCTTTTGATTTTTCTGAAATTCGTAAACTCTCAGCACTCTTGGTTTCGTTCAAATCAGGAAGGAAAGTACGTATACGAAGCTCTGATTAATGTGTAAATTGTTGTTGGTTTGGTTTTATAATGAATTTAATGAGGTGATTCTTGTGTTTGTATGCTGTGCCAGTAATAGAATAATTTTGCACTATTTATGCCGTCCTAATAAGCTGTTTTAATGCTAGGACTGCATAATTTAATTTTCTCTTACCACCAAATTGCTATAGTTACCAGGAGACTGCTGCATGGTTCACTCGGCTGGTCTCAGCTCCTGTAACGTTCCTAAAGGTGAATTAAAATTGCAGCTGACTCAAAGCGCTTCGGTGGAAAGCACAGTTAAACTACATTGCTTTGGACAATCTAGCTCCAGAAATATTTTCTACCAATACTTATGATATTGATAAATGAACATCCATGAGATTGAAGCGGTGGTTAAGATAAGATACTAGGCATTCAAGAGAATGCGTATCGATTCTAGGCTATTGCAGTAAATTTTTCTTAACTTGAATTAGCATTCCATATCTCCTACATGGTCTAGAAGTATGACTGTGCAGGGAATGTATTTAATAGTTGTACTGATCAGAATCAAACGCCGAGTAATACCTAGAATCCAGAGAGCAATACCACAATTAGGCATTTCTCAAGTCAAAGCGCTCTCTATATGTAGAAAGTTTATTTGTTCCATTCACACCTATTCTACACACAATAAATTATTATAACAAACATTTGTTCTTCTATCTACTTCATGCTAATTCAGATAAAATAAACATTAACAGAAAATAAAAAGAATAAATAAAAATGAAAAAGCACTGCGTACAATATAAAGAAATATATGAAAAAGTCGATAGTAACGAGATTCGTGTGAAGACATTTCCCTCCTTTATTTCTATTTAAAAAACTTTGCAGAAATACTGTAAATACAGGTTTTTTTAGGTGTAAGAAGGGATAAAAAAAGCTCAAGTGATACTCATGTATTTAAAAGTCCATTAGCATATATAATGATTTGATAATCCAAACTGCTTTCATGAGATTGCGAGAACCATTTAAATACTGACAAAACAGAAATGTCTTTATTACGTACTTCCTGATAGGTAGAATTGAAATGAGGAATACAGTAGGTAAAAGCGATAGTCAAATATTTTAAGAGCTGGTCGCTATGTGATGGTATCGAAATTCTGAGGTGTTTTTGTGTACTAAAATTGTTTTTGCCTATCCCTTATAGTTTACCAGAGGGCTTCAGAGACTATTCCCACAATATTCCGGAGATATATTTTGTTTGTTATGGGAATATCTTAAATATATGGCATTTTAATCAATTTCGTAGGATAAATATTTGAGAAAGTCCAACTTTTCAAAAAATTGATTTCCATGTAAAGGTTAATTTGAGGTTAATCAATTTTCTTTAAAATCTTTGTACTGTATTCCTGGAAGATTCTGAAACTGAGCATCAGATTTGGTATTTAACGGACTTTTCTTTTTTGAGTTACCTATGCTTTTGTCAGACAAACACATTCAAACATACACAGAGAGATGGAACTGTTTCTTTAAATACTATTTGAATTCGAGGTTCCTGAAAACAAATATTTCTAGTGAAATATAGATGGGTCAAAGGATGGCCAAAACATGGCGGCGGGGGAAGAGCTGCCATGGAGAGTCCCTAACATATTCCAAACAGTTTTTCAGGGAGCGCCAGGGGATCGCGCACAAGCTTTGACCCAACTCCCTGAGTCTGCAGACGACTTCCAACTTCATTCCGCCAGAGCGTATTCACCACCACGGAAGGGCGCCACCATTGCAGTCCTCTTCGACTCTTACTACCCTGAAGGGACCGCTTAGATGAAATGAAGGGACAGGAAGTTCAGTGGAATAAAGAACCCCCTGAGAAAACACAAAAAAACAAAAAAACAAAAAAAAAAAAAAAAAAAAAAAAACATGGATTAGAGAGGTCGTTCCCACGACCCCCCGAATGCCAGTCTCCGACGAAACGCCTGAGCCGCCTGAGGTAGTCCGGCAGTTAGGACGAGTAGAATCTACACCACTGAATGCTTCATTCTAATCCTAACTTTGTATAATTTTTCGGAATTAAGATAATCTTAAATGTATTTTATTAGCAGAGTTTTATAAGAAAATGAATATATGAAAGTTTGTCAATTTGTTTTAGGTAATGCAAATGTGTATCTTTTAAAATGTGTTTCGTCTTATGTAGTTCATATCTGAATAATTTGGTCCCTTACGAATGATTTTTTTACTCTTATTTACAATATCAAACTTGTCATGGCATTTCTTACTCCAGTAAACTTTCGGTTTGTTACCCATATCCTTTGTTCCTTTAAAATTGCATATATAATAAAGAGAACAAGGCATTTTATCCAACCTCTACACATACTGGAACTGAAACGAACTGTCCATTGTTTAGGATTGCAACGGCAAAAATTTTAAACACACCCAATAGAAAACGGAAATATCTGATGAGAGTCCTCCATTGTCTCCGTTTGCTACACCTTTCGCCACTCACTTTGTACAAAGAAATAAGAGATAGGATAGAGACCGATAAGGGTATTATACCTACAGTAAAGGAAAACACTATAGAGAAGGAAAAAACCAACTTGTTTTTATTTGTTTATCTTTGTATTATATAATTTTGTTAATTTCTCTCGACAGTACCTACATTCGTGATCGGCAACCTAACACAGAGGAACGGTCACCATTTATATTTAGTTGAGTGAATTGCACAGAGAATATTTAATCTGGGTAATACTCGGCTTAGAAGAATCAAGTTCAATTATATATCTCTTCGGCCATTTTCATTCACCATATCTGCAGATCTGAGTGCTTAGAACAGACTCTAACACTCAAAATCAGCTTTTCATAAGGACACTTTAAAACCCCTTATGTGCTGCAGATACCTGAAAACACGTGTGTAAGATTGAACTATATGTTGGTGAGTCTTAAAATGATTTAGACAAAACATTTTACATGCACAAACATTATTATCCGTTTCAGAATTCGGTGAAACGGTTCTGGCGTAGCCCTTAAACATATTTCATTTCCGTTATATCAAACATAATCGTTCCTTAATAAAACAAGACGTTTGAATGTCTTTGAGTTTTGTATATAAGTAATTACCACGAAGTGGCAGTATTTGCTTTAAGAATGCAATTGACCTATACCCAAGTGTTTCTACCTTTCTACTTGTGCATTGAAGATTCTAATTGCTACTTTTCCATCTTCTCTTGCACGCGATTCACTTTTTGTCGGCTGGCATAGATAACCAGAATAAGCACGTTTGTGCAGATGGATATTCATTTTTGATAACCTAAAGTTTTACTTTCTGTACCACTTATCTAAGGCAGAGAAGACGTACATCCTATAAAAGGTTTTTTTTTTTTTTTTTTTTTTTGAAAAGGCACATTCTATAAAAGATTTGACCAATCTCAGGTTTTATTGTTAGAGTGAGAAAAACGCTGCATAAAGAGCCTGCAAATCTGTATATGCGTGTGTTTGTGTGTGTGTGTGTGTGTGTGTGTGTGAGGGGGTGGGAGAACATAGAACAACATAATTCAAAATTAAGGCAGGCACAGTTTAAGAACTCAAAAGAAAATGTTTTCAAAATTTACTTAACCCTTTACAACTATATTATACCTGGAACTCTTTTATTTGTTTAACTATCTCTTTTTAACTATTTAACCTCTTGTAATTATGCTGATGGTGCAATATTTACAAAATAACGTATTTTCTTCAACACACATCTTCGATGCGTTAGCAGTACATTGCTTATCCACAAAAAGTTGTTATTGTGCAGGTATAATGAAGGTAGACCATTTGGATAAGGGTATACTCCGTAATTGAGTGTGCAGGAATGTCTTGTACTTACAAGTTTTGCAGATCTCAATAGCACTATTTCTAGTTAAAATGTATCAATGGAAAGTTGGCGAAAGCAACTAGCGTGTACCTCTCTCTGTTTATCAGCGGAGACGCTGAGCGGGTAAGAAGCTCTTTGAGAGCAGTAAAACGAAGGTCTCTCACCGACGAATTTCACATGAAAGTGTTCCGTTGAATTTTGCACTCCCTTAACGTACGAAAGGTATCTCAAACCTGTCAAATACGGGTCAGTTGGACCACCTGGTACAAGGATCAATCATTACGTAAGAATGTTGTTACAATTCAACCAACTCAAGATTTTTCTTTCAAGCATAAGTAAGAACCTTAAGGGAGCCCTTGCTAGATACTTATCTTTCAAATTCCAGTCTTCTTATCACTCCAGTTTTCTTTTCTATATGTTGATCTGATCGTTTTAACTTTGTAATTTAATGATCTTTCAATGTTCGGTTTAATAAATCCTTACATTACCTACTATTATTAATTAGATAGTTTTAACCTTTACTATGCCAAATAGTATTTATAACTGCAAAACCGAGTGAGGTAGCTTCTAAGTAAGTGTATCACTCGAATTTGAGGGTTCCCGAAAGGGAATTGTTTTCTTTTCGGGAGTTCCCCTGGTCGTAAAACATCTTATGCAGTTTCTTACATCCCATGACGTTTCAGTCGCTCCATGGCGCTGTATTATCATTTGATTCATCCTTCGCCCCACCGATTTCTTTCAGGGTAGAAGGTGTGGGGATTTTGCCCCAGTGCGGCGTAGCAGATAAAATGATGCTTTCTGGAACTCTCACTGCCTCCCGCCCCTTGAGGCCTGGGACCATGTGGTGCGGTGACCGCCGTCTGCTTGTCTTACTTTTGGGGAATCTTGATCTGGTAGCATGTAGGAACTCTTTCATTACTGTGCCACCGCCCGGTGTCTCCTCTCATATCATCGCTTTCGGGAGGCCCTCCTTGGGGACAATAGGGACAAATACCTCACATCCATCCTACCTACCTAACTGAAAACGTTACGTTCTTTGACGTTCCTAATAATTTTAACATATTTGTAAGCAGTAAGCTTTCGGAATGTTTAGTATCCCAAATTTCGTTTCCCACGCTATCATTCAAAGAGCATGTACTTTCAGTAAGGAGAACTTCCTGAAAGACGCACTTACATTATATTTTAGAGAAGACCAAAACTTGACTGCTTGGATAAAGTAATAAATAAATTAAAGTCGTACAATATTCACATATCTTGTGTTTTAAGTTGAAAGAAAATTAGTTGATGTATAAACCATGAGTAGGCCTTGTTGATCTCACTTTAGTTCAGCTACAGTTAAGTATTATACAAGTGGAATAGAAGTTCTCATTTTCATCAGTTTTTTTCAGAGCAAAATAACATCATGACTACCACATGAAAATAATTTTAAAACAAATACCTGTGTTATTGGCCTCTTATTTAATCATATCAGAATGCACACTATCGTACACTAACCTAATTTACTATGCTCACAAATAGGTATTAGCCTTCAGCTTCTGCAAATTTCCGAAAAAATTATACTAACATCCATTTTCCGGATTACATAAATTTTCACAATATATTATTCTGATTTAATTATTCCTAAGATCACATTTTCCGTCATGAATTTTGCATTCGTTTTAGTGTCTTACTCACATATCACCATAATTGGTGCATGGCAATGGAGGGAACTATTGCAGTTTTCTAACATGGATTGGCAGCGAGAGTTAACTGGTTTTTATAATGCTTTTCTGCAGTAGGATTGTTATGAACAGTTTCATATATTATTCCTCAAAATGACCTTACAAAATCTGCCTCTTGAAATAGATAATCCAACAACTTTATCAATAGGATCTCTATCTCAAATGTAACAGGTCATGAGTTCGAATCTCACTTATGGTGAGTTACCTGGATAAGGTTTTTTTCGGGGTTTTCCCTTATCCTGAGAAGACAAATGCCGAGACCAAGGACCCGAGATCATTTGAGCATCATTTCAACAATTTCATTCATCGTCCGATATGACTAACCAGGTTAAAGGATGTTAAGCCACACACACACACACACACACAATAAAAACTTGTATTAATAAATACATTAACACTAATCTTAATTCCATCAATAGTTGTTAATAATTGTGTTCATGAAAATACTAAGGGAATCAGTAATAGCAAACTCAGGAAGAACAGGAATGAAACTACTGCTAAATGTGTACATTTATTACAAACAAAATAATGTAAACGCGAATAAATTAAATGAGAATTTTAAATTACTTACAAAGAAAACTTCTACAAAACAACACCGTTGATTATGGACGGGTCTTCAAATATTGAAGGATGAGATTGACGATAAAACATGGCATTCTTATCTTCCTTTGGAGAGTCTGAGGTAGTAAAATAAACTCTGAAAAGATAACCTAAGAATCTCCAAAGTTACACATAGCTCAATTCTTGTGCAATGAATAGCCTTTAAACAGAAGCTAAAGCAGAACTGTAGAGTAGAATTTAAGAAATCATTTCGAATAGACAGTAGACGCTATCCCTAAAACTCAAAGCCTAGGCGAGGTTTTGCAGACACCCGGGGGAATACAAAAGCTCTGCAAGGAGAGAGTATCCAGTATTTTTCCAGTATGATGAATAAATGAAAATTGTATGAATTTCACTTCGAAGGCAAGACCATCCATTTAAATGTAATTAGTTATTCACTGTACTGGGCATAATTGGAGGAAGCGCTCATGCTAACGATGATGACGATGCATTCATTTTTACTTTCTCTACACGTACTATGTACATAGTGTACAGAGAAGTTATTGTATTCCATACCGAGATTTCACCGGAAATACATGTTTTGAAACACCTAAAAGCTTCTTTAGAAAAAGGTCAGTGTATCTGTCTGGCTGGTATTTAAGTTAAGCATCTCTCAGGTGTGCAACACCAAGATTTTCAAGAAAAATCCCCTCACGCCAAACTATACTTTACATAGAAACATTTTCGAAAATGTTGATTTTCTTAAAAACATCTTAAACGATTTTGATTAAAATTTACCTGTATATATTAATTTTTCTGGGAAGAGCCTCTGGTGATCTCATTATTCTGGATGCATTTTTCTGAATTTTGTATAACTGGTAAACCGTCAGAGACAGACAAAAAAAAAAAAAAAAAAAAAAAAAAAAAAAAAAAAAAAAAAAAAAAAAAAAGCTTACAACACAAAAAATGTATATTTTGTTAAAATACATAATTTATGTCATATAGTGTTTGTTTTTTTGCAAAGCTAACCGTTTCTGAGTTAGTCCCTGTGATTGGTTTCAGCTTTTGCTTATCTCATACGAGAGTTTTCTAACTCCTGGCAATACAAAAATGACACAGCAACCAGCTTTTAAAATATTTGAATATGATTTTAGCTTAGAGTATTTCGCCTCTCTTACAAGGAAGCAAGTATGAAGACCATTTCGGCTAATTTTATCTCTATTAGCATGAATTACACAGAAAAATAAACTTTTAATCAATAATTTGTTGCTGAGATATAGAGAAAGTTATGTGAATGGAAAACATCAGTTTTTTTTTTCTTAGAACGAACTTAGTACACAATTGTTTCTGAGGAAATGCTTAATTCAGCGTGGTGATGTAGAGACAGCTCGAATATTGTGTGATTTCGAAACGAGCATGGAGAAGTTTTCCTTTGATGTTCTTTTCATCTGGGATTGACAATACAGAGACGCAGCTAAGTCAGAATATGACAATCACATGAAATTACAAACGCATAGCCTTTTAGCATTATTTTTAATGGGACAGGAGGACTGCTTTTAAGAGTTTACAAGGATGTATTTTAATAACTGTTGCTCTTACTTGATTATTTCAGGACGAAGAGCTCAACTGGGAAAGTATACCCTAAGTGTTGAAAGTGCGATGGAGAGGATGTGCTAGCCAACAGTTTATATGAATGTCCTATTGTGCAGTCCATTGTGAGTAACTTGTGGATTCTCTGAGGCACCTTTTAGAATGGTGCACTCACAACATTCTTCTTTAAGGAGACTATTAACTTCGGCTTCAACATTAGATATGTTAGCCTTTCAGACTCTGTACCTGATTTGCAAACAGAACACAACAAGCTCTTCAGTAACATACAAAATGGCAACTTGTACAAGGAGTATAACAAATCTTTTATTCATTTTAATTCTTTCACTGCGTGTGATGCGCTCTTTCACAGTCAAAATGCTATCTTTAGGTTTCTTTATAATTATTAATGACTATTTCAAATAATAAAAAAGACAAATAAAACGTTTCTGAAAATAAAATATTATTAAAACAAATTATTACTTTAGAATATCAAAATTATAATCAGAGAATTTGGATGTACTAAGTTCTTCACTGAAGTAAATTTTTTCAGGGCTAGTAGGCCGTGATCGAAATGTAGAATTTACTCATAGTGTTTCGCTCAAAACTGTGTTGAGCGAAACGTTAGGAGCAAATCCTATTTTTTTGACCACGACATACAAGCCCAGGAGAAATGTTTCTTCTGAAGGGCATTAATTGTTTGGTTTCCTTCGTGCTCTTTGCTCTGAGTTCATCATACGAAATGTATCTGAATATGAAAATTTGATTTTTCGGAATTAAACAGTTTGGAAAGAAATACAACTACCGTATTCACAAAATGAAAAACACGTCACATTTCGTTCCTAAAAATATTCGTTTGAGAATAATTTATCCATAATAATAAAAAATGATAGAAAATATAATATAGTAGAAAAATATATATCAGATATAAAAAAATATGATAATACTATCTGACTACTGTACAATAGATTTATACTTGTATATTCTACAAGCTTTTGATTTGGGTATAATGTGAAGCATTCATTGTCTATGGAATTTCTTGACCTCGCCTTATTCCTCAATACAATATTATTAACTATTTGGGGCATTTACATAAGTAACACAAATGATTCATAACAAGGAATAAAGAGAACTACGATTAGGAAGAAGAATGTAGGAGGGTGAACTTGTGCTCTCCAAGTCAAAATTATTTAGCCATTTTGTTGAACAAAAATAAGTTAATGTTTCTGTATTTGAAAAAAATACACAATATAAAATTATTTTAAATTTTTTTTATACCATATAGAATTTTATACAAGAAACATGGAACTTTATAACACAGTATTTTTGAGAGATATTTCTATATAGATTAGTAAACTACCAAAGTGTTATTTACAACAAATTCTACAGACAAGGTCTCGATAAAATATTAAGACTAAGAATTTGCCATTCAAAACTAATAAATCTTTATTTACTGTCAAAACAAAAACAGCTATGTGTGTAAGGTATTTTACATTTAAAGATATTATGTTTCAGTGCCCAAAATACTGTTACGTCATCAAACAGCATACAATTTCAAATAACATTGCATTAATACTTACAGACACAAAAAGATTAGTTCGTGTATTAATGTACCTTATATAAATCAATCTATTGATATAACTGTATACAACTCTCAAGTTTATAATTATTATTGCTATGGTGTGTGTCTAATTTATTTTTAATTCTCACTGTTCGTTTTAATATCATTGTAACACTTTAATATCGTTTTGTACTTGAAATACTGTTAAAAGACCAATCAATATAAATATTTAGTGTAATTTAGTATATTGTAATCCCTCTATGTACACTGTATTTGCCACTAAAGTTATAATTTGTTATTGTATACTACATGTATAGAATATTATATGTGTTTAAGACCGTATACGTAGGATTTCTGAGACCTACAATAAAGCGTATAAATAAACAAAAAAGTTATCTTTATATATAAAATCAATTTAAATTTGTTACATAGGTTCATTCGTTGCTAGACATAGGCGAACAAATGCTGTCTTGCAACAAATAAAATGAAACATGTTACTAAACACATATTAAACATTGGGTGATTTACCAATAAGCATACAGTGAAACTAATATTAGGAATAAACTTCTACGTAAAATCAGCCCAGCTTTGTTTCTCGAAAAACAGGTTCTTCATATCACATTTTATTATAGGGACTCGTTACAATCTAAACGTTTGTTTGATAATATTTGCAGGGTCGTTGCGGAGAGAGAGATAGAGACAGCGAGAGAGGGAGCGAGCGAGAGAGAGATCGAGAGAGAGAGAGGATCACCCTTACTTTTATAAATGATAATGCGTAACAAAATAAAATTGTCAGGTAATTTATTTATTGTTTTCCAAGTTAAAAGACAATCTGATGTGTTCCATTCACACGACTTTCTCGACTTCTGTGTAACAAATTATTGTTAATAAGCTTATTCTTCTATTTATTTCATGCTAATCGAGAAAAAATTAGCAGAAATAGACTCATTATTTGCTTCCTTGTAAGTAGAAGTGAAATATGGGAGTATCATAGGTTAAAGTGAAGTCAAATGCTGCTTACTAGGTGACTAAATTTCCTTTGTTTGTATGGACACGAGTTGACAAATTCCTGTATGAGAAAAGTATAGGATTTTAAAAACTGAAACCAAAAACAAGGAATATATAAAAAACGATCAACTCATCGAAAAAATTTAAATAACATAAATTGTGTGTTTTAAGGTGCTCTACATTTTTTGTGTGGTAGGTTGTTGTCCATTTCTTACGGTTTAGCAGTTAAGCAAAATTTTGTAAAATTCACCCAGAATAAAGCAGTCTTCAGAGGCTATTCCCAGAAAATTCAAGATATGCACATTATTTGCCAGGTAAATATCTTTTATATACGATATTTTAATCCAAATCGTTAGAACCATTTTTGAGAAAATCATAATTTTCAAAAAAAGTTCCATTTAAAGTGTAGCTGGGGGTGCGAGGATATTCTCGAAAATCTTCGTGTCGCATCCTTGGAAGATACTAAACTTAAATACCAAGTGTGGTATTTAACGGTCTTTTCGTTTTTGAGCTATGCTGCCCACAGACACAGACACACGTACACACGGACCTTTTTCCAAAAATGCTTTTATTTGGATTCTGGGGGACCCAAAACATGTATTGCCGGTGAAATCTCGGTATCCAACCATACAATACCTTCTCTATGCACTATGTACATAGTACGTGTAGAGAAAGTAAAAAAAGACTCGGATACATTCTATAAAAAAAAGATAGAGCGGCAGAATCTGAAGATTACTTCTATGATCTGTGGTGAGCATGCTACATCTAAATTCGGAGTACTGGGGATCGATTTCGGGCTAAAAAGTAAGACTTTTTCTTTAGCCAGGATTTCTCCCTATCCTCTCTTAGTCTGCTGTCCCCATAGCCGCACTAGCTAATGTGCCTAGCTTTGGTGCTTCCTGACACAGGGGATCGTGGATTCGAGTCCAGATTTGTGTTTGTAAATGCGTTAAGTCTGTGGTTAAAAAAAAAAAAAAAGCCTGTAAGTATGAATGAGAATGCGAAGGTGTATTGTGTGTGTGTATGTGTGTGGATTTAATGTAATACCAAAAGTAATACGAAGATAAACACCGCCAAAATACAGAATATAATTTCTGATGGGCAATTGTTGCAAAGGTAAAAATGTTATTTGTTCCACACATATACCTGCTCTAGCTGCTCCTTAAGCAACCCTGCCCTCCAAAATGCTAATATTCTGCTATAATGCTAATCGGGATAAAAATTAGGAATTTTTGTCTTATTACTTGCTTCCTTATAAGCAGAAAGGAAATAAGGGAAAGCAATAGTCTAACCTATTAAAAGCTCATCATTATATATAGCAATTGAAATGTGTCTCTCTTGTGCATTCCCGGGTATAAAAAAAAAAGAGAGAAAAACGAAACTGCACTTCCCGCTTAAGAAAGTTTAAATAGTTTAAAATTGAAACCAGCAACAAAGAATACTTTGAAAGCGGTTAACTCTACAAAAAAATAAATATGATATTAATTGCATGTTTTAACATCTATATTTTTTGTGTAGTAAGTTTTGTCTGTTACGGTTAACAGTTATACAAAAATCATCCAGAATGAAGACATTTTCAGAGGCTATTCCCAGAAAATTTAAGATATATATGTTTGTTTCTCATGAAACTATATTAAATTTAAGGTACATTGATCAAAATCTTTAGAGCCTTCTCTGAGGAAATAAACATTTTCATGTTCCATGTGAAGGTAGTTGAGAGAGAGAGGATTTAGCTATGCTATCCACAAACAGACACAGGTACATAAAGACACACACGATGCTTTTTTTAATTTTTGGGGGGATTCAGGGAGTCTGAAAACATGTATTTCCGGTGAAATCTCTGTATCGAATTTTTGGGTTGAAGATAGGATCTTTTCTATTGTACATACCTGCTAGAGAAATAAAATATCTGACCAAATAACTTGAGATGTTAAAGGCGACATATAAATGCCCCTCCCTAAATAAAGTCTACTCCATATGCGTCCTTACTGCTAAAATTACTTCACGTTACATGAAGATGTATTTACGCATATTTGTAAGAGAGGGCGGACTTCGCTTCGAGATGCCAAAGAGGAAGCAACAACGCAGACCAGCAGCTCCTACAGCAGCCACCGCTTCTCCGGCATCCGCCGGTAGGAAGTGCTCGCCGGCATCTCCGCCACCTGCCGTTACGCCGGCAGTGAGCGCTGCACCTTTGCCGCACTCACCATCACCACCACCGCCGACCGCCGCTGCTTCACCGGCAGCCAACACATCGCTGACACCGCTGAGCTCCACGCCGCCGCCGCCCCGGTACAGTGCCGTGGTTAGGGGGGGGTCCCTCGGGATCTCACCACCCGGCACCTCCTCGCCGCTGCACAATCTAGATGGGCTTCATGTTCGAGGACCACTAGAATTATCTGTGACCGGGGCCCGACACCACTAGTAAGGGTGGAGCTACAGGACCGATCAGACCTGGAGGCTGCCTTGCCGTCAGGGTTGCCCTTATTAGGGCGACTTCTGCACGTTGAGGCAAGCAGACAGGAAAGACACCGGCCCTGCCGTCGCTGCTGTGCCTACGGGCACAGCCAAGAAGACTGCTCTTCGCCGCCGAAGTGCCACTACTGTGGCACCAACGCATTCACTTCGGAGTGCACTGGGCACGACCTCCGCCGCCGTCGCCGGTTCTGTGCCACCTGTGGTGTTACGGGACATTTCACCGGGCAAGCCCAGTGCCCCAGCTACCCAAAGAGCAGGCACTCATCGCCTAAACCAGCCCGGACACCATCATCTACACAGCAATCTCCGCAGACTGAACAACCAACACCGACCAACCTGCAGAACGAAATCCAGGGCCTAAGTGAGGCCATTCAGGACCTCCACGCGGAGGCCCTGATTCTTACGGCTAACCTGACGGCCTTGGAGGACAGGCTTCAGGAACAGGACAGCACCACTTCACATCCAGAACTTCACCAAGCAATAGCAACAGCAGTCACCGACATCCGACTCATCTTCAGGGAGGAGGTGAGAGCTCTACTGGAGAAGTCGGCACCTCAAACTTCCAGATTCAACATCCAAAGTAGACGCCAAGGGCTTAGGCTCGAAAACGTCCCAGGATACGACGACTGGCTCAACAGAGTCAACCAGCGCTAACTCCATCCTTCACCCTAGAATTCCTTCATTCCTCTCCCCGAATACTCCGCGGTGGCAGTCTGGGCCTTGGTCAAGTCTGCCTCCCGGTCCTCATTTCACCCCTCTGACTGCACCCTGCAGTCAGTTAAATTATCGCCTTGAATCCGCGGGTGCAATCATGCGGTACCGTCTCTCCTTTCTTCCTTCTAATACCGGTGGAGGGGTTTTTTAGTCGGTATGCCCACATGGAGACCCCGACACTCCGGGCTTGCCCGGGTTAGTCCATAAGGTGGATTTTTCCCCTTCACTCGAAATTAAAAAAAACAAAAAAAAAAAAAACAAAAAAAAAAACATATTTGTAAAACTACAACCAAATTCTCTTATTAAAATTGGATTTTTAATTTGAGTAGGTATATATTATATATGATTGCACGAAATTCTAAATAGATACCTTTTAAGCGTTTGTTTGTTGTGAGTGTGCGAGTGTGTCTCTGCGCGTGTGCGTCTTTTCATGCCAGGCTTGGCGAACCGATTTTATTAAAACTTATATATAATATACCTGGGGCCTCTAATATACTAGGTTGTATAACGTCTTAAGTACTCGTCCCAAAGGAGATAGACTAGTGGGGAGAAAAATACAAACAAATTAAATATCTCTCTTATTGAGTTCTTTTAAGCATGCTTCGAATAGTAGTTTGTAGACATAGGCTTCTAAGAATTTTGTAATATGCAAAGACGAATACTTAGGAGGGCACTATTATTTTTCCTTTATGCAAACCGGTTATCAAAGGAAATGGCGTTGTGATTAGTTTTACTACTTGCTTTCGGGTGTTATAGTGTTTAACGCCCAGTTTTACTACATATATCACCGCAGGTGATAACTTGATGATGCAAGATGGAGCACCGGTGGAATGCGATGGCAGGGGAAACCGAAGAATCCGGAGAAAACCCGCCCCTGCGCCGCTTTATCCAACATAAATCTCACATACGATCGCCTGGAATCGAACCTGGGCCGCCTCGGTGAGAGTCGAGTGGTCTATTCACCCGGCCACAGCGCGGCTTCGCTTTCGGGAAATCACTCACGGGTACCAAGCACCTGGGTCGACTATTAGCCTGAAAATTTTTTCGGAATTTTTCTCGTTTGCTAGGGAATGCTAGCTTGAATAATGAACTGCAAAATTTCACTACCTTCCATTACCTTGTTGTTCACCGCCGTTACAGGTAATGAACTGATCATCCAAAACTAAAATTTTTAAGAACAAATAAAAACATTGGTTTCATTAATAATACTTTTAGTTTATTTTTGTACTCATTGATTCTATTTTTATGAAGATCATTATAATTTTCTTTATAGTTATACCTATTATAATTGGAGGATTTGGCAATTGATTAGTACCTTTAGCATCCTGAATGGGTTATGATCCAAGCATTTTTGCTCCAAGACAGGCAATACATTGGCTTCTAAGTCATTGGGATGTAAGTTCACGAAAGAGGGGAGTAGTCCGTTGAAGAAGAATTAACTTGATTATTAAGAGAAAGAGTGTCGCTGAAATGCAAGTATAGTGAAAGAGCACACATTCGTGCGCCAATAAAACGTTTGCATATGTTTTGAATGTTATTAATACCAGAGAAAAACAGCTTTATTTTCATGTAAGTCATTTGGATGTAAGTTCACGAAAGAGGGGAGTAGTCCGTTGAAGAAGAATTAACTTGATTATTAAGAGAAAGAGTGTCGCTTCCGTTGAAATGCAAGTATAGTGAAAGAGCACACATTCGTGCGCCAATAAAACGTTTGCATATGTTTTGAATGTTATTAATACCACAGAAAAACAGCTTTATTTTCAATTTTCAAAACATCTCTTGACATGTAAATTGCACGGAGATGAGAGTGATGACAGTGACGCTTAGGAGAGATTGAAAGTGAGGGAGAAGGGAAATATAAAGACAAGGAAAAGACAGAAAGTATATTACAATAGGGAGAGAGCATAAAGAATGAGAAAGATGGAGAAACAGCGACATACCCGCATTAAACTCAATAACGCAAGTAGATCTGCAGGTTCTAATACTTTAATACTGGATTATTTTTATGTAATTATTTATTTATTAGCGTATTTCATCCCTTCAGGTCTAAGATTTCTAACCCGCTGCCAGATTGGCTCAGATATAGTCTTTAGGGGAGGTAATTCTAAGGAACACATCATTAAAACTATGCAAATAAGACTATCATTACTCTTTAAGAGAAAAAGTATGGAATGGCAAACCTACGAATATAAAAAAATCTTATGTGTTCCATTCCAACGACATTCTCTACAAATTCTTGTTACCAAAAATGATTCCTTTATGTACATTGTGGTAATTGAGACAAACATTAGCAGAAATGGTTGTATTAGTTCCTTCTAAGTAAAGGGAAATAATATAATACACTAGGCTAAAGCGAGAGGCAAATAGTTTAAAGAGGCGGTCGTTGTGTGAAATAATTACATAATTGAAATCCGATTCACTTTGCACGGCCAAGATAAAAAACAAACAAGAAATGAAGAAAAAGATAATTTCTCGTTTGAGAAAAGTTAGAATTGAAACCAATAACAAAGATTATCTCGGAAACAGTTAACTCTATAAAAAGAGGCATGTGACGTAAATTGGGTGCTTTAAAGAGATCTGAATTTTTTGTAGAGTAAGTTTCGTCTAACTCATACAGTTTACCAGGTATGAAAAATTCATTCAATTGAAGAAGTCTTAAGAGGCGATTCTTGGAAAATTCAAGATATGCATTTTATTTACTATGTAGAGGTCTTTAATATATGGTATGGTATGTTCAAATAATATTTCATGTAAAGGTTAATGGAGGCGCGATTTTGCTGAAAATGTTCGTGTCGCATCCATGGAAGATACTTAACTTAAATATTATTTTTTTAGGTATGCTGTCCGCAGCCACATATACACTCATACATACACGCAGCTTTTTCTGAAAATGCTTTTCTTTATTTAGGGGACCTTAAAACATTTATACGGTGAAATCTCGACATCACGTTTTTGGTAGACTACAGTACTTTCTCTACCTATTATATGCATAGTACGTGAAGAGAAAATAAAAAATGTATTAATCTGCATAAATGACAGTGTGCTGAATTAAACATGCAGAACTAGAATAGTAGAGAGGTTTATCCTCCAAATTGGAATAAGAACCAAATTATACCTGCATTATAATGCACGATGCTGCCATGAGACCAGAGTTAGAGGTTTCGGTGTCTAAACACATTAGCAAACTTAGATAATTATCTGTAAAGTTTTTGTTGATGTGTAGCGTAATAAGAATGCAAATGAATTACCAAAAACCGTGACAAAGCAATGTATCTGATTGTTACGCATTTTGACCAAGCAGTGCAATAAAGGCGGTCGGCGATTACCCTATAGTTAATGACGGTACTAATAACCGCTTCAGAATTAACGACCTCGTTATGGATTTTATTCAAGCTATGACCTCTTTTGTTTTGTGCTAAAAAGATGCTGATTTAAGGAGAGAGAGAGAGAGAGAGAGAGAGAGAGAGAGAGAGAGAGAGAGAGAGAGAGAGAAATAGATAGTCATGTCGTTCTAAAACTTAATCAGATGCTTCTAAAGTGCCAATGTTGTAAACATGTTACACTAATAAGGAGTGCCAGAGTGATCTGATATTCCACCACATCACGCCTAAAACGTGCTATAAAATAGACCGGATTCTTAGGTTAGAACCTATTACTTTCATTAACACGATGTGCATTGTACTTAGTAGATAGAGGAAATGTTGTATACCACCCAAAATAATATTACCAGAATTCACCGGAAATACAAGTTTTAGGGTCATCGGAATAAAAAAAGAGAGGAAGCGCGTGCCCCTGTGTGAGTACGCGTGCATGCATGTGCTGTGAGCACATAACTCAAAAATCTAATGTGTTCTATTCACATGACTTTTTCTGTATCTCTCCAACAAGTTATTGTTAGAAGGCTTATGCTTCTATTCACCTCATGCTAATCGCGAAAAATTAGCATAAATAGTCTTATTACTTGCTTCCTTGTAAGTAGAAGCAAAATAAGGGAGTACCATAGGTTAAAGTGATAGTCAAAATCTGGTTGCTACATGACTGAAATTCCTTTGTTATTATAGACAGTAGTTGACAAGATTTTTAAAGCTGAAACCAAAAAATAAGGAATATTTAAAAAACGATCGACTCCATGAAAAAATGTATATAACATAAAGTGTGTGTTTTAATGTGCTTTAAATTTTTTGTGTAGTAAGTTTTTATCTATCTCTTACGGTTTAGCAGTTATGCAAAATTCCGTAAATTTCATCCAGAATAAAGTAAGCTTCAGAGGCTATTCCCAGAAAATTGAAGATATACATTTTATTTGTCAAGTAAATATCTTTAATATACGATATTTTAATCAAAATTGTTAGAGCCATTTTTGAGAAAAACAAAATTTTAAAAAAAAGTTTCATATAAAGGGTAGTATGGGGGGATTTTTCTCAAAATGTTCGAATCGTATCCATGGAAGATACTAAACTTAAATACCAAGTTTGGTACTTTACCGACTTTTCGTTTTTTAGTTATCGTGTTCACAGACACACGGACACGATGAGAAAAGGAGAAATAATAATATGTATTGTTGTGCGTTTTGCAACCCTTGAGAAATATGCATTCTGTGACAGTGCTATATGTGACCACTCTCAAGTTCACTTTGGTTGGTTTGCAATGATGGAGCTGGAATGTGTAAACAAGGAAGTGCGGCGCGATGATAACAAGATACTTTGGAACATGAAATATCTGGATTCTTCCATAAACATCCAGTAGCTTCGACAAGGTTCCAGGAAGTTATGTTACGTCACTTTATATCTATAAAGGGAGCACGAATTGCTAACCGGAGTATTGTAGTGTGTTGAGAGAATTGCACTCAGTCGTGAGTGACTGAAGTGTTAACGTGAGCCAGGATGGCATGCAGCGTCATCACTCGAAACGTCGGGTCACTTATTTGCAGCAGTGAATTAAGAACTTTATTTGTAACTAATTTTTAAGTCAGTAAATATATTTGTTATAATACTGCTATGGAATGTAGTCCGTATTGAAACACAGCTGTTTATGTTCGTAATGTAAAATTTAGCCGCTGCAGTATGGTTCTGGATTTTCTGCGCATCCCCCAAAATATGGCTCAACTGCCAAAAATTAACATTACAAATACTAATTATCCATTTTCTAAATAAGCACTGCTATGCTAAATTATAAAATATAGAATAGTCTATTATGTAATATAGCATGTCGTGATATAATATTATAGAATATTCATTACATTTAAGTTCAATTTTCCATGCCGACATTTGCGATATCGTAACGATGTTTTCTTGGTCAAAGAATTTTTAGTTCACAAATTTGCGCCTGTGCGCATCATGTATCAGCCCATTGCCCATAGATAAACATCATGGGACGAAATCATGAACTGAGGATGTGAAAATGTAGGAATTTAATCCGGGGACCTTTACTTTAAAGCTTTGGGTACTTTTACTGCAAATATGCATTACATGGGGCCAAACGATGTTTTCCCCTTACGCCAGAAGCCATGCTGAAATTTTTAGGTGCGAAAAAAGTATTATTTGCCGCCGGATTTGAAGACAAACACCTTGCATATTTAAGGCGCATTGTAATTCACCTTAGAGGGCGAATATATTAAAATATCTATGGTATATAATGTGATGCAATAAAATGTTTTTTTTTTGGTCAGAGTCTTTTGAGAAAGGTGAAAGGGCAAAGGTAGGAGGAAATCAAGGTCGGCTATGTGTATTGGCTGTTTTTAGCAGCCGGTTGCGCAGCCACGTGCCATCATTAATTCCCCCTTCCAGCGTTTCAAATGACTCTGAGCAAAGAATACTATTACATAGTACAGTAAAATGTAATATAGTGAATCTAATTAAGCTCAAGGTTTTTTTGAAGACCATACACAGGAAAAATGCTGTTTCTTTTGTTGAAAAATAAAACAGCCAAGATATTTGCTGCAAGATGATAATGTGTCATTGGTTACTAGTTTTGTGTTTCTGAAATTAACTGATTACGCTCTTTATACTGTGTTTATGTTTGTTCATTTTAAATTACCCAAAAACCTTCCCTAATAACAACTGAGTGGATATTTCATAATAGTGTAAAATGAAGAGTCTCCTAAGCACAAACGGAAGAAGCTAACCGCTTATTCAAGGCTATATTAACTGAGTAATGTATGGAGGAAATTTTAGAGAACTTTTAATTTATAGTTCTAAAGTAAGCGGTAATATTTTATATTGAAGCAACACGATGTTACAATCACCACTGTTTTAAAACATTTTATTTGTATTCGTTTTTTAGTTTTTTATTCTTACTTTCTCTAAACGTACTATGTACGTTCTCGATACCGAGATTTCACCGGAAATACATGTTTTAAGACTCCCTGAATCCAAAAAAAGCCATTTTAGAAAAATGTCCGTGTGTGTGGTGTGTGTGTGTGTGTGGGGGGGCAGCATAGTGCAAAAACGAAAGGACCGTTGAAGCCCAAACTTGGTATTTAAGTTTGGTATCTTCCAAGGATGCGACACGAAGATTTTCAAGAAAATCCCCCCTCCCCAAACTACCCTTTACATGGAAAAAATTTCGAAAATTTTGATTTTCTTAAAAATGGCTTTAACGATTTTGATTAAAATATCGTATATTAAAGATATTTACCTTACAAATAAAATGTATATCTTGAATTTTCTAGGAATAGCCTCTGAAGACTACTTTATTCTGGATGAATTTTACGGAATTGTGCATAACTGCTAAACCGTAAGAGATGGACCAAACACACAATTTATGTCATACACATTTTTTTCGTGGAGTTGATCATTTTTAAGGTATTCTTGGTTAATCGTTTTTGCTTTGAAAAACATACTTTTCTCATACTGGAATTTGTTAACTCCTGACCATACAAACAAGGGAACTTCAGTTACATAGCAACCAGCTTTTGGTTACCATTTTAACCTATGGCACTCCCTCATTTCTTCTACTTACAAGCAAGCAAGTAATAAGACTATTTCTGCTAATGTTTCTCAATTACAATGAAGTAAACAGAAGCATAAAATTTGTTGCAGAGTTGTAGAGAAAGTCATGTGAATGAATACATCAGATTTTTTGCACATAGAATGTTAGGGGTATGAGTGAGTAGATTTAGCGTGCTGGAAGATCCAAATATGACGCATAATAAAGACAAACAACAATATCAATTATCTTGAAAAGTATCGGAAATAATTAAACATTATTGAATTCAATATCTGCATAGTCTAGCAACAGAGTAGGATTAATAGCCAAATGCTTTGTTTTGTTTTGTTTTGGTGTGTGTTTGAAATCCGGTCTGCCACGTGCCTGTGTCTATTATCAGCTGCTGCCATGAATAAGGTGCGGTAGTTTTATTTCAGCATATCCAATCAAGACCTGAACTAAAAGCTACGCAAAAGGCTACGCATAAGATTTAGTTTTTTGATGAATAATAAAACAAATTCAAATGTGACCTCATTTATGTGTATCGTGGAATAATTAAATCAAGGAACATATTTGCTAAATAAGAAATGTATTATTTGGTCAATAACTGTAACATCAACAATTAATATGTTCATTTAGAGTAAATGTTCAAATTAGAATCTATGCAGACATCGCATTTTCTTAATCAAAATGTCCCCACTCTAGTTTGAGCTTCTGCATTCTGCTCAATCTTTATCGCTGTTTCAAAAACACGTGTGCGAAAATCATCAATGATAGCGTCATGTTAAACTTTACTCTTCAGATGTCCCGAAAAATAATAATCTAAAGGATTGAGTTATACCACAAGCATAACTAAATACTCTTAATTTATGAAGACTGCCATAGTTCTGAATACCTTAAACGCATACGAAGGTTGTTGTGCAAGGTGTCGAGGTAAAACATTAGTCAACATTCCATCATTGCCAAACGTATGACTACGACTTTATACCAGTGGATACTGGAATCCGATTATTTAATATTATTTAGTATCCAAATGATTTATTTTTACAATAAATGGTAAAAATACGAATAATCCATCTTAAGCAGCCCTACCTTGCTATTTTAAGTGTAGAAATAACAATACAATGGTGGTGACATATTCGCAATAAAATATTTCACCAAGTTTATTTTTATTAATGTAGCCATACCCTATAAAGGAAAGTGGTACAGGAATTTATGTTTCAATTTAGCGTCTGGAAGTTGCTGTTAAAGTCGGTACACTCGTACCACTAACACCTTGTAATTTCTGTTTCCTATGGCGAAGTCACAAACACAGGGAATTCCAAGCAGTATAAGATTACAATAGTCTCCCTTATTATTAAACACAGGCCCTGAAATTACTTTGTTTCACCACATCTACTGAATGCTGATTATCTTTGACACAAGCAATACTATTTAGATACGATTTACAGAATACGAAAACACAACTCAGCTGTAACTAATCTAAATAAAGTAACTTGCACTGCTATAGCTGTCAACGTAAGCAATGCTTTTCACAATTTATTTCTACTCCATTTCTTTGAATACAATTTTTCAAATTTATCGCAATTGCACCAATCTGTTTTAGGTTCGAAACCTCGGTCATTTTTCAACCCCTGACAGTATGAATAAACCAGGACTGTCCTGCCAAATACTGGATGGATGGTAAGTCTGAATGTAATACAATATAATTTATTATAATATAGTATTATTTGTTTGTTAACGATGCTGTCCTCTCATCAAGGGAACCTGGTTCTATTCCAGGTGAACGCATGTGGGATTTGTGGTGGATAAGAGCGTAGGGACGGATTTTCTAAGGGTTCTCCGGTTTCCCATGCCATCGCATTCCACCGGTGCTCCATCTTCAGTGCATGTATCATCAGTATCACTGGTTTCGGTGCCATTGCGCTAAACACTACAACAAGATACACACGCTGTCAATTATCAGAATCATATCAGCGTCGCCGGTGGGCTGGAACTTCGTCCCGCAAAAGTTCTTTTATATCCCAGTAAATTTATTGACATGAGGCTTTTATCTGTCTGGGACGGGTTTGAAACCGCGACCTTAGGATCAGAAGGCTCTGGACGTTAAAGGTTTACAAAAATAAAGCATCACAGTTTTCTACTCAAGTAAATGTCTTCTAACAACAATTTAGGTTCTTCATTTCTTTCCTACTTTCCTCTTTCTGGTTTGAACGTATTTACATTTGTCTTAAATGTCTTCGCTCTTAACGGTATCTTTATTTGCTTCGAGTGTTTTACCGCTCTCCTTTTTAACAGTAGCAAACAGTTTATATGTACTCAATGCTAATGTATTTTTTCCTTGTGCTTGTTTCTGCATTGTTCTTCTTTCATTCATTTTCTAAAACGTAATTTATATACTACACTCCTCCTTTTTATTTTCCATGTTTATATTTTAAGAATGCTCATAGGTATGCAAAGTTTCAAAATTATAAAGTTACTGCTGGATTCATTTGGAGTTTTGATATAAAGGTTAATAATACAGTTTAATGAATACTATTTAAAAATTAACAGAAAGTATAATTAGTTCCAGAGGTATTGATTTTCACAATTTGCAAATGATAATAAATATTTGTTAACGCCGCAGTCAATTGCCAGGATCACATCAGCGCAGAGTGTGCCGACATTGGTTTATGCAGCAGTTCTTTTACATGCCAGTATACTTACAAGGGGCTTAAGGCCACTTAAAACCATCATTCTGGGATGGGATTTGAACCCGCGATACTGAGGTATGAATTACTATCCCTATCATGTACATGGTACACGGAAATGTGCTGATGTTAGTCTCCTTTGGTATGTTTCTTTATTTAATGTCAACGAAACTTTTCACTATTTCTGTTCCTCATCAGTCCTAAGTTTGCTAATATCCTATTAGTTTGTATTCAAGTTCCACACACAAGCACACTCAAGGCGTGGCAAAGGTGAGCAGGGCAAGGGAAGGGGTAAAGAAACTATTTAACCCAAATGGAGCATTTGTCATCACCATCTCCTAGCAGAATGGATGCTGTTATAAGACGCGTGAGGTTATGTATTAATTATTAGACCATTAGCTAACTTAAGTTCTATAATCACTGTGTGTTTTACCCCTTATAATTATCTACTTAATGAGAATGCTTTTAAAATTGTTTTGTATGCACGGTATATGTTGCTTTAATTCATGGCTTCTTATTTTGTAATAAAATGCCATGATTCCAATAAACGTGTTTAATGTGGAGCTTATGTTAATAAACATATAATAAGTCAGATAAATTTACTTCATTCCCTATTCCCTTGCCCATTATTAGCATATTTCATTCATTCAAAAAATATTGCCAATAAGTATTTTGCTCCTTTCCACAACAAGGGCGATAACATGATCAAATTAGATGAAACGTATTATTCGCAATTATATGTTTTATAGCATCTAAAACTGTCTGGGTCTTTTGTTCGCCTCCGCCAACACGAAACAAAGGGGCAAGCGCATATAACTAGTAGATAAGTAGAAAAATGCACGTGACTGAGACACATAACATTTTTATAATAAGTTTGTGTGTGTGTGTCTAATTCTAATAACGAAATGTACGATGGATATTACATGTGTTATTTAAGTTCAACGTCTTACAAGTTGCCAAACTTTTCAAGGAATTTCTCACAAAAGCTATCCTCTGCATCGAAAAATGTTCGAAATTTTGAAATTTCTCAACATTTTTTGTATTGACCTCTCTATTAATACCTTATATTTACTATACTTACAAGCTGTATAATATATATGTATATCTTGAACTTTTCTTGAATTGTCCGTGAAGTATCATCATTCTGAAGGAATGTTTTATAATGGGTAAAGCATAAGTGATAAACAAAGGCATACTACACAAATGTATATCTCTTTTGGATTAAATTAGAATAGATTTCGTTCATGATGGCCAAGCAGACCTTTTCAAGTGAATTAAAACTTAAGACCGGTATGAAATATTAAAAATTATATCACTTGGTTGTTATAGCTTATGTCTCTACACAGGGCTTAGATCATTTTATACAAATGCATCGAAATTCAATGTTAAGATCTGCATTCTGAAAATATTAAATATGTCCCTGTTAAAATTTGTCAATGTAATTTTTACTTTCTCTACACGTACGTAGTGTATAGGGAAGGTATTGCACTCCACCCAAAAGTTTAGTATCTTTCAGGGATGTGGCACGAAGATTTTGAGAAAACTCCCCCCACCTGAAACTACCCTTTACATGGAATCTTTTTCGGAAATTTTGCTTTTCTCAAAAATGGCTGTAACGATTTTGATTAAAATATCATATATTAAACATATTTAGCTCACAAATAAAATGTATATCTTGAATTTTCTGTAAATAGCATCTGAAGACTACTTTATTCTGGATGAATTTTATGGAATTTTGCATAACTGCTTAATCGCAAGAGATGAGGAAAACTTACTACACAAAAAATGTAGAGCACTTTAAAACACAATTTATGTTATATGCATTTTTTTCGTGGAGTTGATAGTTTTTTTTTTTAGATATTCTTTGTTTTTGATTTCAGTTTTAAAAAACTTATACTTTTCTCATACAGGAATTTGTCAACTTCTAGCCGTATAAACAATGGAACCAACTTTTGACTATCATTTTAACCTTATTTCGCTTCTACTTACAAGGAAGCAAGTAATAAGACTATTTCTGCTATTTTTTTCTCGAATAGCATGAAGTAAATAGAAGCAAAATTTTAACAATAATTTGTGGCAGAGATGTACAGAAAGTCATGTGAATGGATCACATCAGGTTTTTAAAGTATATATTATTGCTCTTAAAACTGCATATACGAGGTACACATTTCAAATTAAGTAGCAAAAATGCATGCAATAAATATTAATTTTCTAGTCTATTTAATGTAACAGTTACTAAACATAAATAACTTCACTTGACTTTTAGTGTGCGTCATATCGCTTAGTGTTTATATTCTAACTTATATTTAATGGATGTCAAAATTTGGTTTTAGATAATAGTTTGGATACATAGACATATTAAAGGCATTTACTTATATTTAAAGAAAGGGCGTCAAAATTTTATATTAAGGTTCGTAATAGAAATATTAAGTATGTATATTAAATATATTAGTATTTCTACCCTCTTCATGCTGAAGTACATACATGAGATTACAACACTGTGAGTTGCAGTGCTAGAATGCATGCAAAACACAATATATTTCGATACACAATATGACTTTATTGCAGCATCAGCGTTTCCGAGATACCCTTTAATGTCAAGATCTTTGTAAGTGCTCTCGCTGTCCCAAGTTCTCGCAAATCATGGAAAGGCTAAAAGATTTCAGGCCATCTTATAGCGTGCCACTTTTAAACATCTGGCCTTCGATTAGGTTTCTTCTCCGCCTTGTACCTAAAAGAAAATGTGTAAAGAAACTGTTTCTCTGACAGTTTATCTGTGCTAACCTGGAGTAGATAGACACATGAGTATTTACAAAAATAGTTTGTAGAAGCTTCATTAAAATAAGAGCAGTTGTAGCGATAGCCATGTGCATATAACACATGAAATTTGTTACACAATTATTAATATTTAAGTTAACACATGAACAGAATAAAAAAGAAAAAAGCTATTTGTTTTCAAAATCGGACGGTGTAGGGAATAATCCTTATTCATTTGAAAACAAATTTTATAGAAAAAGTTAATAATAAAATCACTATTCAATGGGATATTTTTACGTTATAGCTTGTGTTGGAATGTCACAATCTTTGACCGAAAACCTGGAATGTAAGATGTATTATTTAACCTATTTACTTCCTGTATTGAGTAAACTGCGGCTTATGTTTCAGATTTGGTCCAGTCATATGTTTGTAACTCAGTTTATCACTTTAATTTTATATTTGTCACTTTATTATCACGAATTTCATTTTGCCTTTCGTCAAAATGTCTAAATTCTAATTTAGATCTTCAGTTGTTAAATTTTTGTCAGAAATTAAGACACTAAAAATTAGATTTTGCACTAGAAATCTATTTCTTATAAATTTTAATTGTGTAAAAGCTCATGTATGCACTCATCATTTGATACACATCCGACTCCTTTTGCCTCTCACTCTCATTACGTGCGTGTTGCTTTTGTTATGAATACGAGCATCTTGTTTCTCCTTCCTCCATTCGGAACCTTAAAGAGCTGGAATTAGCATTATTAGAAACTTTGACTAGACAGAGAAATCTCATTTGCATTATAAAATACCTGGCATCTAGGTACCTCCGAAAACACTTAGGGTCAGAGGGGTGCCGTCCCTAAAAATACAATGTTGTTTCATAGCCACATAAGTCTTTGTTTTAGGTTCCCCACGTGCAGGAAGTGGGTTACTAGACACACTGTGCTGGAGGGAAGATCTGACCTCGACATTGTCACAGGCCCTTGACCTCCCTACGGTCTCCCATTTTATCCCACAACATGGTAGTGAGCATCCTCCCACGTGCGCCGTGATTATGCTACATCCGTGAGGTCCCGGCAGGTGCTAAGCTTCATTCACTTGTTTCCCCCCTCCCGCTGCCCCTCCGCCGCCGTGCTGCTTACCATTGGTTGCTCCAAACATTTTTGTCACGATTTCAAGAGTGTTGTATGGGAAGATGGGGATGGGGTGTTATCTTACCTACTGACCGTCATTTCATCTGCGAGGAGAAGGAGGGTGTGGAACCTACAATAAAACCCGAGTCTCAAGACTTGCACACCACAGTCCTCCAGGTGTTGAGGAAACTTACACTCACTCTGCAGTGCAGAACCCCAACGGCTGGGGAAATGGCCGTGTGCTCCAGAGGATCCGTCATCGGGCTGCTGTTGTGCTTAGCTGTTCTGTTCCTGTCGGTTCAGGGACTGTCCATCAGTAAGGACCACACTGAACAGCTACGAGAAGCCAAGTTCATCAACTTCAAATCTCTCACGTCGTCTCTGCGTAGCGATTCCTCCAACGAAATAGACTCCGATGTTGCCACCCTGAAGAGCAGCGATGACGCGGTTGTTGCGGACGATCCTACCTCGGTTCTTTCGGAGATGTACACAGACTGTATCTCAGAGTTCTCATTTGCCTGCGTGCAGAGGAAAGTCCTAGTGTTCTTCGACAGACTCGGACGCATGGAGAGTTTTAGCGTTTTGGGAGATTTCCTAAAAGTAGTCAGGACACGCAAGGACAACTCCCCTGCCATCACCGAGGAAGGTCTGAAGGCCAGACTGAGCACAGGGAGTGCCAGGAATAGCGAGTCCGACATGGATACCCTGATAGATCTGGTGTCGGACAGGTTCTTCAACAGCCACGTGCTTCGAGTTCAGCTTCCCACGTGGACAGAGGCTTCTGTTCCAACAGACGCTGGCGAGGCTCGAGTTGGGACCATGGTGGACATTAGCCTAGGAAACGGCAATGAACAGGAAGGTAACCACGTTTAACTTTTATTTTCGTCATGTTTAACTTAGCCAAATTTCACATTTTAATTTGAAATATATTATGTCAATTAATTTTCAAAAAATAATAGATAAATAATTTGCTAAAGATAAAGTCTAAAATTTGGAAAAAATATAAATGAAATGCAGTATCTATTATATTTAAACATTAATTTCGCAGCACATCCTAACATAATTTAAATAATAAGCATTTAAATCTAAGAAATTACATTAATTTATGTTCTGAAAATGATTTCTAAGAATAATAGATAAGTAATTAAAAAAAAAACAAAATAGAATGCAACGCAGGATGAGTCAAACTGCGCTTCAGGCAATTTTCCAATGATTATTTACAATGTAGTGCAAAAATAAAAGGTTGTTTGTTGTTGTAACTCTATAAATAGGACTGCTGTAACATTAAAGACTAAATATCCGGAAAAGTATTACAATTTTCTTATAGATTTAATGTTATAATAGTTTTAAAAATTACTTTACAAAACCAAAATTATTCCCATGGGTTGGTGGTTAAAGTTTCCTAGGAAAATAAATAAGGAGAAAATTCATAAATTCACAAGATATACCTACATATCCAAAAGCGAAAAAAATGCTTTACAAAGCAGTCTGAGTTTTATTGTTACGCAATGAGAGTGATAAATTGGAACTCATTTGCTAGTCATTTTTGAGATGTTTACATTCAGATATTGTCTTGACAACTTCATTTATTTTTTTAAATTTCTTTGCTGCTGCATACCATGAGAGTACTATTTTTTTCTAAATGCTCATGATACGAAATTCTAAAATTTTCAATATTTGCTTATAGATATAGGGCAATCCAACAATGTTTTATTGAGCTAAAAGACTTACAATAAAATAGTTCGCCTTCGTTACCATTAATGGAATACTTTCAGAATATATGGTAGTAAATTAATTTTGAATCTCTATTTGGATAGATTAAGGACAACACTTGCTATTGGGATTACCTTTTCCTGAAGAAAAGCCTCTCATTTTACTCAAGAATGTTTAACAGCACCACATCTCTTAAAGTTTCTGCAGACCAGAGAAGCTATAACAGATTTACCAATTAGTTTATTTTCATTTCAAAGCATTCCAGTATAAGCAAAATTATTGAAATATAATTTAGCAAAATCATTTCAAAACATGTACAGAGACAAATTTCGAAATAGTTGTACCTGAAGCTTTTTCTTTGCCACTAGTCATTTTAAAGTGCAATTTAAAATTAATCTCCTATATTACGAATTTTTAAATGTTTTAATTTGCCTCGCCTCATTTAGCTTCTGCTGTGATATTGAGATCTTTAAAGTTTTTTTCTATGGTGTTTCAGTATGAAACGCATAATAATTCATACTTCCAGATACTTCAGAAGCCATGAAGTTGTTCTTGTTAAAACATAATTATTCCTTTATACAGCCGGGAATCGAATTAGTGACGTCTAGTTAGAGAAGCCAGAACGCTGACTGCAATAGCGCAGAGGCAGTTTTGATAATATTGAGAGGCGAAAATTATAAATTATTCATATATTTGAGGTATATGTGTTTTGCATTTCTTTATCTTCGTCTGACATTATTAAGTTTCTCCTTAAATTTAATTTCCATTAATATAGATTCTTTATTGAACCTCAAATTAATGAATTGGTGAAATCATCCTCAATAATCAATTCGGTGTTCATAGAGATTAAAGGTAGCCAACGCTCGTATTCTAAAAAATAAGGGAAAATAATACCAAGGTAAATCAACCGTTATTCGAACTGCAGATATTCTGAATATGATGGAGACGTGTTTCGGGGATGGTTCTTTGTTTGGAGCTGAAGAGAGTAAAATGAAAAGCGTCGAGCATTTACCGTAACAACTGTATTTTGGTACCGTTTAAAATGCTTTATCATCTTTAAGACGGGACTGAAATCAACTACATTTTCTCCTAAGGAGAACGGTTGAAAACTGAAGGATTTAAATTAGGTACAGAATATGAAAATAGATAAACAGTAAAATAAATTTTTATGCATTTGATTAAATAAATTATTTGAAGTACTAAATACTAAAAAAGTACTAAAATAAACAAAATCCCCCCCCATTTGAGTGGCAAATCAAGAATTAATATGTATGTTGATACATATTAATCCTTGATTTGCCACTCAACTGTCATTAAAGCAATAAGAAAAGACATAAAATAAGAGCTATGAGAAAGGACTAATGGAATGTAAGACGATTTAATAGTATCTAATACTGAAAATCTAATGTTAGTGAGCAAAGTTCAAAGGGAAGAACAACAGCAATTCTTTTTAAAGCAAAGCATTCAATATGACTATGGGAGTTAAAGGGGCCTATATAAACCAAACAATAAAAATATGATGTGTTCTATTCACATAATTTTCTCTACATCTCTAAATTATTTTTAAAAATCTTATTCTTCTATTTACTTAATACTAATCGAGAAAAAAATTAGGAAGCAGAAAGGGTGCTATTATTTGCTTTCTTGTAAATAGAAGGGAAATAAGGGAGTACCATAGATTAAATCGATAGTCAAATGTTTAAAAAGCTGGCTTCTATGTGAATGAAGCTCCTATGTTTATATGGACAGGAGCTGAGAAGCTCCTGTACGAGAAAAGTATATGAGTTTTTTAAAACTGAAACCAATAACAAGGAATATCTAAAAAACGATCCGCTCCACGAAAAAAATATATATAACATAAATTGTTCGTTTTAATCAGATCTACACTTTTTCTTAAGTAAAATTTTGCATATCTCTTATGGTTTATGAGTTCCGCAAAATTCATCGAGAATAAACAACTCTTCAGAGGCTATTCCCAAAAAATTGAAGATATACATTTGATTTGTCATTAAAATATCTTAAATATAAGAGACTTTAGTCATAGCCGTAAGAGCCATGTTTTAAAAAATCAGAATTTTCGAAAGTTTTTCCATTTAAAGGGTAGTTGGGGGCGGGGGAATTTTCATAAAAATCTTTGTGTTGCATCCTTGGAAGGTACCGAACTTAAATACCAATTTAAATACCATTTTTCTAAAAACAATTTTTTATTCAGGGAGTCTCAAAACGTATATTTCCTGTGAAATCTCGGTATTAAATTTTTGGGGCAATACAATGCTTTCTCTTTATACTATGTACATAGTACGTATATAAAGTAAAAATATAACTAACAATTGCTTAAAAGTCGATCTTATTGTATAAGTTTGAGTGTTTTATTAAGTTAAATACTTACTATGGAGATATTGAGATCGTGATCCAGTGTATAAAACAGTAAGATCTTAGTTATCTAGTAAATTACTTAAAGTAGAATTGCTAAGTTTGTTTACGAAGTAGATGCTGTCGAGCATGGAACTCTATGGTATGCATTCGGTTTCGTTCCACCCATGAGGTTGCGGATTTTAAATCACGGGTTTAACAGCAGTGCCATTCAGTTTCGTGATGAAAGTGATCAACTGAGAAAAGCAGCGATCTTGGTCATTTCTGGCTGGCGATGTGTAATGCAGACCATTTGCTCACGGTAGGTCGAATCGCCCATCCCTGTCATATCTAAGTGGAAGTGAGACCGGGTTGACAGAGTACACACATTAAAAATTATTCGCTTCTAAAACTATTCAATTCGCGAATGGAATTAGACCAATGTTCTTTGGGGATATTTTTGAGGACTACGAAGCGATGATTTAGCTCAGACGTCACCAACTCGTTTTATTTTGAGCCTTAAGTAAAGTGGGTAAAGAGATGACAGCAGAAATTGTCTCTATTCTTTGTACAGAGAGTGGTGTGTGCGTTTATAAAGTCGCGAGCATAAAGCAATCCAGCAAGCAATTCTGCGTTTGTACCTGCCTAGGAAGAATCTTTCTTACTATAGAAAGTGGCGGAATAAGTTTAATTTCAGTTTGTGGCATTCAAGTCTCCATTCAGAAAATTGTATTTTCAGTGTCATTACGCAACCCGTGCAAGTGAGAACCAAGGAGAAGAACGTTTCTTTAAAATTATATTCGATATCAATTAATTATCAAGCTTCCTGTTCATATTCATTTCTACAAATGTGAACGTTTTCATTACAAATTAATTATCATGCTGTTGGTGATACAATGTGATTCCGCCACAACATTAGCAATTATCTGTTCTTGCTTCCCGCACAGTTGGTTACGCACTGCATAGTAGGCGAGAGCATCGAGCAAATTGTTATCTTTGCTTTACTCAAAGAACAAACTACTGGTAGGGTTAGACCACTCGCCTCTCACCTTAGACTGCCCGGGTTCGATCCCAACTGAGATTTGTGGAGGATAAAGCGGCGCTGGAGTGGATTTTCTCCGGGTTCTCAGGTTTCCCCGATATCGCATTCCAATGGTGCTCCATCTTCATTCATTACCATCAGTGTCACCGCCTGCGGTGCCTTAAGTAGTTAACGCATGCTACCAAAAAAAAAAAATAAAACTACTGGTAACACCGGGTATAGGTGGTTTGAGTATTGGAGCAGTAAGCCAAAGCTCGGCTTTGACATTTTTAAAGCTGTTTCATGTTAAGAAAATATGTTGTTATTCATGTCTAACGTTGTGCTTACCAGTTCAGAAATACGTACTTTATTGGTTCTGTGGTTTGAGGTTAGAACGAAAATATATGGTGAACACTTGTGCTTTAGCTGTTTCATTACAGCGGCAATCCTCTCTGGTAGTGGACGTGCTCTGTACATAGATGAGTCAGAGCCCTCCTACCACGGGCATAGTAACTATGAGATTTGAAACAGAATTTCTGTGTTCCGCATTCCAAATGAAATGTAGATTCTCTGCTACCGCCTTACCTTCGCCTTCATATTGGCTTTGCAGCAACAGAATCATGCGTAAGGTCACTTCGGTGAAAATATTTCCAAAGCGCTAAACACAATGCCAAGAGATCAAAAGGAAGTCTTCTTCTTGTTCTTTTAAAGTTTAATGCACATTAAACTGAATGATCATATCGGAAGATGAATGAAATCTGTGAAATAATGCTTAAATGAACTCGGGATCCTTGGAGGTTAAAATTACTCGGCATTCGTCTTCTCAGGATAAGGGATCATCTTCGATCCCAAGCGACCGCATGTGAGATTTGTGGTGGACAAAGCGGCGCAGGGGTGGGTTTTCTCCCGGTTCTCCGATTTCCCCCACCATCGCATTCCACCGGTGCTCCATTTTCATTCCATGTATCACCAGTGTCATCGCCTGCGGTGCTTTGGCAGCAAAAGCGGGCGTTAAATACTATAAAAAAAGGAATCACCCCGGAAAAAAGGGTTTATCCGAGTAACTCATCCTACGAACACACGACCTCTTGAATCTGCAGCAAAAAGTACTTCTTACATATTTTATAAAACTCTAGTAAACCCAGGTTTGTTTGAAATAAAGTAAAATAATAAGACTTTACCAAGCTGCGCTTCCTATATAGAGGTGAATCGTTCTCTGACACGCTCCTCTCCACAACTTTTACGAGTTTGCTAAGGCTCGGTCTTATGAACACTATTGTAATCCGTCATTCCTTACTGAGCTTTTTCCAGGATTTCATCATTCCTTATAAATAGCAAATGTTTATTTTCCAAGTATATTTTCCCAATTATTATTTCCTTTCTTTATCGTTAGTGTTCTCTACCTGAGTATACAGTAAGAGTTACTAGAAACAATTCAGACAACTTCAGGGGACTGAAAAACTTGCGCATTCAATAGCAAGACAAACAATAAAAAAAAGTACTAGAAAATGTAAAAAATATTTAAGACAAAAAATAACCAGGTCCAGTTGTGGTATTTTTTGGGCATATTAAATAGGATGAAGATAAAAACACACTTTTAGTTTTAATTGCAAATTATTAATTAAACACTCGCTGTTAATAATAAACGTTATAGTTTACTATTGAATGCTATATTGAAGAGTTTAAAACAAAACAGTGTAATTTCTATCAACACTTCGGAGAAGGATATTGCATTATTTTCACATTTTTGAGGCATAACATTTTCCCAATAGATCTAGTTTTAAAATAAATATTTAAAATATATCGAAGTCTATTTATGAATAAATGAATTAATTACTTTAGATTTTGAAAATAATATTCAACTTGTGTATGTTCGTTATTAAACATTTCGTTTCCCAACTTTTTTTTAGAAAAAATATGTAATGCTTTTATCAACATTACTGCTACATCTAGCATCCTTTTAAACCGGAATGTATATAGAATTTTTCAGTAGCAGTGAAAAATGGTTATTAAACGGCACCGAAAGTAAATATAGTATATTTTTTCTAGCAGGAATATCTTCTAAGAACAATGAGAGATAATTAAAATGTAGAAAATACAAATAAACATATAAATAGCGGTAGTATTATTTCTTATTAAACTTTTCTGCCCTACAAGATAACAGTAAAAGTAAATCAAACCGAATACCATTTTGAGAAAGATAGAACTAGCATGTTGGATATTTTAATTTCTCCCGGGCTTGTAGGCCGAGGTATAAAGAAGGAATTGCTTCTGACATTTCGCTCAAAACGGTGTCAAATCCTGGTTGAATCCTCTGATGATGGTCAATACATAGATCCGGGAGTGAAGCCTAAACATACACATGCTATTTGAAGTTTAATGCAACAATCAATGAATATTACTATTATCCACATCTTAAATTTTATAGAGAGAAATTCAACAATAAATAATCTCTTATACAAGCCTAGTTTTATCCAAAATATATTTATATTAATTAATATAATTACTACACCCTTTGGATTATTTTTGTCACTCACTTTTAATCCCATTGATTAATAAAAATTCGCACGCTATATAGGGTCAATACTGCCCATTTTAACTTTGCAGCTTAACATTTTTTAGTGTGATTATTTTAAGAAAAATTATTATATAATTATTATATAATTATTTAGGCCTTTCTAATTCATGAATAAGATAAATAATTGAATACCTCATATTTAAGTAACATAATCGAAAGTAGGATTAATAGAATGCTTAGCACTTAGTTCATGTACAATAAGATGTAGCAATACCCATATTGCCTTTGTCGTCAGATTCTGTTACAGAAAAGTTCAGTAGTCCATGTGTATCTTAAAGGAAATATAAATTTCACGTTTTTTAAAAATCTTATCGTAAATGTGCAAATGTTACATTTGAAACTTCACAGAATTAAGAAAACATATGCAAGTTACATTAATACAGTCTATTTCGTAACTTCAGCTACTATGTTTTCTAAGTAAATGCTGTTTCACAGAAAATAACACAAAACGAAACAATGTGTATGCTTGGAGATGATCATAACAATTGTAAAATGTTATACAATGACTTGGCGCATTTCTAGCGCAACGTAAATGTCGTAAATAAAGTTCTCTCGGTGCTCAGTGACACAGTTTTGCAGTTCCGATGTTAGTTTGCTAAAGTTAAAGAGGTCACATCTTATAGAAACGATGTGCATTTAATACCAAAACGGCCTTTAAAGTTTTGATACTAAGGTTTCTATTCTATCATCACGTTTTTTTACCTATTCTTGATTAAATACACTAATGTATTGAACTTGGCCATTTAAGGACGTGTTCATGTTCTATATTGGTATAATGTTTTGTATTTAAGGTGACCATTTGTTGAAAATTAGAGCAAAATGACCGACAATTATAACCTAAATGTTTAAAACTTTATATTAAATACCAATCTCTAGTATAATTATTGAATATTTTTGTAATTTTTGTAAATTAGGCACCGGCCTTCAGATACCAAGGCTGCGGGTTCAAAGCCTGCCAAGAGCTATGGTTCCTTACCGCTTAGGTTAAAAGTGACATCTTTAGATTTACTGCCATGTAAATCCCTGCGAGACTTTTGGCACACCGGCGGTATAACCACAGCAATTGAAAGTGTCATTAACAAACATATTTTGGAGCGAAAATCTTGGATAGTTCATTAGCATATTTCATACTTTTTATATATTTCTCAAATTCTTTCCAAATTGCTTCGCATATAATAATCACGTTCTAAAATATTGATTTTAGGCAAAAGTAGGCACTATTTAGTGAAAAATACCTAGGCAAAATTTAAATCCAATTAGATGAACAAATTCTGGTGCGTTTTTCTAGGTGTAATGTTTTAGGTGTTGTTAGTATTCAAAGTAATCCTTGCGATATAATTTTAAGTTATCAGAGCGACGCATCTTAAATAGTTTTCCCGATGTTTGCTAAGAATTGCTAAGTAGTTATGAGGCAAATATGTTGCCCCATCAGGCTAATGCAAATTCTATATATACATATGGAAAGCTGAAACTCTCAAAAACTTTAATTCGGTAAAAAGTACTTCCTTTTAAAGCACACTAGCTTTTAGATTAATAAGAAACGTAAATATGAATTGATATTTAAACACTATAAAACTTTCATTATAAGAACATTCTTTTCAAATTATTTTAAATTTGTATGTTAAAATTAAAATCTAGGAATCACTTAGTATATGCACCAAACCTTGCAACTACGCCTATTTATATATACATAAGACGTAGAATATTAAAATGAATCAATATACTTTGAGTTTTAGTAAATACTCTGGTGGCCCCCTTAGAGTCCTTTGAACTTATACGATGCAGAGCTCGCCCCATTTGGTATCGAACTCGGATATCTCGGAATAAGACGCAAATACGCTTTCCCAAATAAAGGGATTATGGAGTTGCGTCTTTGTCTGTATCACCTAAATGTCAGCAATAAGGTGATGTACCTTAGAAATGTTTCTTTTTAATTTAAATCAAATGCGCTGAAACGAATACACAGTTCAGTAAACAATGTAACCAGCAGTTAGCAAAGTCTGATATCCCACAACGTTTACTCAGGTCAATGGGAAATATACACAAGAAAAATAATTGCGACAACACTAACAAACAAATGAGTGATCATTATGGGAGGGCTAAGTTAGAAGACATATATATGTAGAAGGCATCATGAGAAACTTCAGCAACTGTAGCATTTTTGTTGTTGTTGCTGAAACTGGCTTAAGCAGTCAAGGGTATAGCCAAATTATATACCAAGTGACCCAACTGCACCATATTTAATGTGTGCAGATATCTCTTTGGGAGTTAAAAGAGTTGCAGAATTCAACGGGGCCATTTCAAATTAAAACCGGTCAGTGGAGAGCTGCTGAGAGCGACCTTCGTTTTAGCCGCCTCAATGAGCGCGATCAGCGCACGTTTCCGCTGATAAGCAAAAAGGTGTAAAACAGATGCTGCTCAGCAGTTCTCTAATGGCCGGTCTTAATTGAAAAAGTCCCCTTGACTTCTGCAACAATTTTAATTCATAAAATGATAACATAAATGAATTTAAAAATTATATATAATCTTAACATTGCAATAAACCAAACGAATTAAAATAATAATTTCCATGATTTCGAATTATTGATACAAAACTTTATAAATCGAATACCTGCAGACGTCAATGCTTGGTAGTTGGGCACCTGAAATTAATGAGTAATTTTATTTATCAAAGCTAGAACTGCCACATACATTGCAATGTGGGAGATTCTGCAGTAGCACGAATTTTCTATTGAGATTCAGATTAGAAAATGAGTAATTAATTTATCTGAAGTACTATTTTTGTATCAATTCACCTATACTGAGTGTTGATCACCCTACTGTCTTTCAATATATCATTTTGCTATATTTCCTCTGCAGAGGAAGAGTACGCAGCAGGATACAATGGCAAGACTAAGGTACACTACATGTTGTATAATATCCGTTATCATAAGGCAGGAGCCAAGGGTAGAAAATAAAGCTCCTTCAAGCTATAGAACAAAAGTTGTGCTACGCTCACACGCCATTCTCTGTTCATGCTTCTTAAACTATTCTTATAAAGCCTTGCCTGTATCTGCTTCGTGTTAATAGAAATAAAAATTATTCAAAACTTTTTATTGCACATTTCGTTATAGATGCAGTGCTATAACAGCAGGCTTAAGCGTGCCGCTATGCGATGGCTTTGAAATGCCATGTAATTTAAAAGACAGCCAAGAAAGAAAAAATAAGTAATTGCAAAAGCAATACGTTATGTGGGCGAAATATAATTTTTTGAGTAGTGCATTTTTATCTGTCCTTTACGAGATACAAATGGCATAAAATGCATTCAAAATGAGGAAGTTTTCACTTGCTGTTCACAGAAAATTAAAACCTTTTATTTGTCATACAAATATCTTAAACGTAGATCTTTGAATAAAAATTGTTAGAGAAGTATAAAAATAATGAACATTTGTCCATGGGAAGAATAATTTGGAATAGGAGCAATACAATGCTTCCTTTACTTACCTAAATATAGATTAGTATGAAAGAAAGATAAACGCAATAATTTTCAGAAACTTTTAATAGGTGTAGCACACTACGCAGCGATAATTCTTATACAACCATTAATAGTGACTGACTCCATAGCTCGTCAATCGAGCGCCTGCCTGCTGCGTGAGGGTTTCGGGTTTGATTCCCGCCTGAGGGTGAACATTTTTCGCTAGCCTATCATCCACAGAGTCTAGAATTATGAATGAAACTGTAAATGTGTGTGTGACCTAATCTACAGAAACCCAAAAATATAAAATCAATTGAGAATGTACACGAGTTAGCACCAGTTCCGAAAGGCAATATGTACCAAAGGCTGTCGATATGACCGTTGTAGTTAAAAGCGACATATAAATGGTTAGAACATATTTTTAAGCAAGTTCACATATAGAATAACTATTCTACTATGTTACGATTAAATTTAGTTCACTTTTTAAACATTAATTTTTCTCTTTATGTGACCTGCCCTAAAGAAATGAGTTTAAAGTTTTAAATAATTTGAAATGCCTTTAAACAAACTCCTATTAGTTATATATTGAGATATATTTAAATATTTGTTTGTTTTGCCTTCAGAGCCTTATATATATATATAAGATATGAACTAGGTTATTGAAGCCTTTCGTGAGCAACTTGACATGTTGAGTTAAAGCACCTCCGAGTAAGAGAACAAGTCAAACTTTACACTAAGCCGTAGTGAAGCACAGAAGCTTAGGTCACACACCTTCGTAATATTCTTTGTTGCTATAATTACTGTTGTGGTCTGATAAATTTCAGAGTAGGTACATTTGAAATGATTAACGTTCCGCTATTGTTGTTTCCAGGGCGAGGGAAGAAGAAGAAAGGCAAAGGCATGAAGAAGATGATGGGCATGATGTGCATGATGATGATGGGCAAGATGTTGATGATGGGTAAGGCCATGCTGCTGCTGATCAAGATAAAGGCCATCAAGGCTCTAATCATTGGTTCCATCGCACTGCTGCTCTCAAAGATACAGCTCATCAAGAAGCTCATAATGAAGAAGGGCGGAGGCGACGACGAGAAGCACATCATCGTGGTGCAGGCAGACCATGGAGGCGGTCACGGTGGCGGTCATGATAGCTACGGTCCTCCCAGCGGCGGCGGCGGCGGTGGTGGCAGTTGGTCAGGAGGTGGTGGTGGTGGTGGACATGGTGGTGGTGGTGACAGCTATGGCCCGCCCAGCGGCGGCGGCGGCGGCGGTGGCTGGTCTGGAGGCGGCGGTGGAGGTGGTTGGAACAGAAGGTCGGTCAGAAGTACTGAGTACGACCCACACTGGCTTGTGTACAGAGGACATATTGCTGACAAGACTTGGTGACCTTGTGACCTGACTATGTACGATAGGCAATAAAGGGTTACCCTAACGACTGGCTCAAGTGCTTCGAAACACCATTAATGGACTTTTAGGACTGTTATCGTAACTGTACAAAACACATACGTGCACCTACGCGAACCTAGGGACACTGGAACTCAACTTTTGACTATAATCGGTCAAAATATCCAAAATAGCTTTTATATAACAAATGGTTATGGGAGCTTTTTGAGCATCCATAGAGAATCAACATATATTTAAGGATCTAAAGCCATCCAAAGATCTATACACTTATTTCCATACCTACTATTTTATAAAATAACGTTTTTTTGAAAAATACACTTTTACACCTTCACCCATCTCAGTTTTTATTTAAATAAAATTAAAATTTTACGGAATTTATAGAAATATTTATAGTAGTAATATATACAAACTTATTCTAACATAAAATTGTACAGTTTAAAAAAGCTTTTATGAAAAAAAGATTAATTTTAGAGGTTTAAATTTTTAACATTAAAAAATTATCATACTTCGTAATAGAAGTTATTGAAACATCACCGCATAAAGTTTATCACATGTTGTAGCACGTGGAACATTTTTGTGCTGTACATTTACATAATAGCATTTATGAAATAATTTACACTTTTTAAAGCATTTATCCAATTTGAATTAAATTTGGTATTTATATTAACACAAAGCAAAGTAAAAAGTAATTCAGTAGCATTTTCCAGAAGATCTATGCACAAATATAGAGATTTTGAATTTTAAATCCAGTGTCCTTAGCATGATAACTGCCCCTACTTTTTAAAATGCCAAATACAAACTGTTCGTACCTTCTCAACCAAAACAGCCTCTAACGGAGAGACTATAGACAACAAGAATATCGATTACAATGTAATCTTTATTTTATATTAGTAATTCTATATCGTAAACACTATTTTCGAATTTCTAAAGGAAATTCTAAACAATAGTGAATTCACCGCCAGTATCAAGAGACAATTGCCAGACAATTCTTCTTAAAGACATCGGTTAAAGCTTTATTTTTCTGAAAATTTTTCTTTCTCTCTCTCTCTCTCTCTCTCTCTCTCCTGTCCACTTATTGAATTATTTAGCTTACGATAGTAATTAGTTTTGCCGTGAAAGAGAGGAATAAATATTACAATACTACTAAACTTGTACTTCAGTGGCAAAACCATTTAAGTGCGATGTACAAACTTTAAAACTAGAATACTAGCCAAGGAAGCGCCATAATTTAGAATAATGATTATTTTGACGATGACTGTAGTGCTCACAATAGCTGAGAGGACTTTATTGAGATTTGGGCATTTTTATTTTCTAGCAGACTGACGAAAAGCGACTTTTTGAAGTGTTCTAAGACATGAGCGTTCCGAAGTACCAGAGGCTGTGATTCATTCATGACACTAATACAGTTCAACAGAATACGGGTTTTTAACATTTTGCAGCGACTTACTATCAAACGGACTGCACGATTTACATACGAATTAAACGATACGAAACATATTTACACTGTGTATACCAAACTCAACGATGAACTTCTTTAATTAATTTATTTATTTATTATATTTGTAATCATTATATGTTTTGTACTCATACTGTTGCATTATATCATGTACATTAATGAACATTACCTTGTGTATTGATTTGCAATAAATATGTTTTTACAAAATGTCTCTTTTTATTTGAGTATACATTTCTTCCTTTTTCTTATGGTGTATATAGAACATGTAGCATTTTTACTAACTTTAATTCTAATTATATGCAAAGAAACTGAGATTATATATCATATTTTAGAATTACTATATATGAAATTAATTTCCAATCGCATTCTTTATGAAATTAATTTATAATCAAAATATAAACCTATCTAATCCTCTGCGGATTGTCGAAAGATAATATAAAAGTGTTTATAAGCTGCATTCACATGGTTTTCTCTGTTCGCTCGTTGACACTAAAGCATATCCTTCTGAGTATGCATGTTCCTCGAAACAAACTTTCAACACATGTTTACAGATTTCCTCTAAATAAAACAAGGATATAGTAAACTAAAACAATAACCAATTTTTTATAATGTATATTCCTGCGTAATGATCCTAAAATACCTTTCTGTTTGCCTGACCTCAATGAAAGATCAATAGCAACTTACACGAGAATATAAATATAAAGATATTCAAAAATAAATAATTTATCAGTAATCTTAAACCAAAAACAAAATATTTGACCTAAACTACAATTTTATAAATTGTGTTTTGTCTTTATCTTTAGGTTTACCTTTGTAAATCGAAGTCATTCAGAATGAAGAATAGTGTATAGAATATTTGTAGAAAATTTAAGTTATAAGTTTTATTTGTCATGCAAATATACAAAGCTTATAATGCTTTATCAAAAAATCCTTCTAGCAATATTTTAGAAAACAAAATATAACCTAAAATTAAGTGTAGTCTGGAGTGGGAGAATGCTCTTGTAAATTTTGGAAGAAACTAAACTTATATATCAAGTTTAGTAATCATCCACATTTTGGTTTTGGATTATGTCATTCACAGTCAGATGCACACGTACATACATGGACAACTTTTTATATTCATGGGACTTTTAAACGTGTACTTACTCTAAAATTGTATATGAAAGTTTTTGGAGGACTACAATAAAGGTAGAGAAAGTAATAAATGAAATCGTACATTACAACATTTAGTAGCCTAAAAGTTTGTCAGTCTATCTAGATTACCTAAAATCGAATCACTTCTTTACATAATGACTAAGGTATTTCCATGTATCTTCCTTAAGTTTAAGTGGACCCTATACAGAAACCTTCATCTATCTTCTACGTCATTTATTTACGATATGAGCATACATATCTATAACGCGCACAGTACGCTGATTTATTATACCTCTAGCTACTGTTTGCGTGCTGTGGAAGTGCTTTGCTTATATGAATTAATTGACCTGAGAGTTCCATTTGCGCACCCTGTTTTTGCTTCCATTCCTGTAGCTCAGCTACCTACCGTGTTATCCACTTAGCTACATTGTGACGCGGAAACCACACACCAAATGAACGTTCCTCTGTGCGACTGGAGAAAACAAGTCGTTTGGTAAGAATAAGAATCATAACCTTGACTCCACAAAATCTCAACATTAGCAGCAAACAATATGTTTTATTAAAGATGTGGGACAGTATCATTCATAAACATTTGGTGTTTTATAAAATTATAACAGAAAATAAGTAAACCCTATAAATGTTATCATACTTGAATAGCTGTATTTTCTTTAATTAAAAGTACTAAGGATAATCAAATAATAATTTTAAGGCTATTGATGAATCATTTATATTGCATTACAGTTTATAAAACATGCATCAAATTTTGTATTGCTACAGGGTTTAAGTACCATGATTTTGCAAGGTATTTTGGGTGAAACGAAGGCATTGATTCCAAAATGAGTTATTATAACTCAATAAATCAGTAACCATATCCAAATGCTGCATAAGTTCCCGTACAGAGATTATTCATTCATTGATTTGCCTTTATTTCATTCCTTACTTAAGAGTAGTTTTTGCCTGCGGAAAACGTGATTACCATTTCTCCCTCTATGACCTCATTAGCTGAATGCAAAAGAGCACACCTGACTTGATGAACGCCCCAGTCTCCAGGCTTCGTGCCTTCTGTAGCACGTGAGGTTGTAACTTATGAACCCTAATAGGGGTCACATTCTTCTCAACGTCTTCTGTAATGAGCACAAGTTCCGCTTGCTTGTTCCACTATTTATCAAAAGGACATGACTTTTAAAAAGGAATGTTAAGTAGGCGCTCTTGTGAACACTGCCTGCAGGCAATGGGATATTGGGTCATGATGAGGCGAGAGTCCCAAATTACAGGACTGCCAACTGACGCGCTTGTTCGTAAACAAAACAATGAAAGCTGTGTGATTTATCGGCGTATTAAAATCTACTTACTGGCTAACACACAGATGTTGAAGCAAGGTTCCGTGCAGTAATGAGATCTCCGTAAAAGAAACAGTTTCGCGCATGACTGTGTAAGAGCTGGCCGTGAATAAATAGTGGATAGAGACATTTTAGGTAGTACTCATGAGTTTCAAATTTAAAAATATTTTTATATAATATATATCGTAGGGTGTTTAATTTATTCCTAAATACATATTATATTCAATGAATGTCAAATTTTTGCCTCTTCGGTAAGTGAAATATTATAGTCCTTGAGAGGGGGTGTGGGGGGGAGCTCCCTCATAAGTAGATGTACAAATATATAGGTCCTATTATTAAACAATAACGTACTACATTAACATATTAAACGATAATAGCAATGAGATAAATGATACTTTGAATTATTTATAAAATAACTTTTATTACACCAATTCTTCAGAAACTAACATAAGAGAATAAAGAATATTATGGTAAAGTAATATCCATATTAGACAAATAATGCTAAAATAGTATTTTAAAGAAAATCAACATTTAGCTATCCTCCCTTGCTTCGAGTTCTATGGTCATTTAAAAGTCAAGGTCCTGTTTACTAGCAAACTATTTTATAAAACAGCGTTTTTCTCAAAACAATATTTTCCCACTTTCAAAATGTTACATGCGGCTTAAGTTTTGTTTAATTGCAACTACTCCAGTGTTGTAGGTAACAAAAGTTGCCTAACACCAATAGTAATTAAAAAGAATTGGATACTGAAGTTGATAACATTTAAAATAAATTATCTCAATTTAGTGATCATAACTATTGAAATATCACCACGTAAAGCTGTTTTATGAGGTTCAAAGCTCTATTTCAAATAATGCCAACAATGTTCAAGTTTTGAGACTTGTGAAAACAATTATATTACATAATAAAATGAAATAAATAATTTATATCTTGCAAAGTATTTATTCATTTGAATGAAATTTGGTTTTCATATTAGCTTAACCGCAGTATACCCACAGCAAAATTATCAGAAAAATCTATACTAAAATATAAGCATTTGTTCGCTAATCATTTCCTGATAATTCCTTTAGCTGTGCTTTAGTGCTGCTTATTAGGTTTTTGTTGTTAAGCGAAAAAAACAGCTTTCATTTTATAATTACATATGACAAACAACAGTAATTTAATCTTAATTGTCTTTGTTAAATCCAAAGTTTCTAGCGAGTCAGTAAGGAATGAAAGGCAAAGGCTTTGTTATCATTCAATGACTCTTCTTTTTCCTCTTCTGGCTGTTCCACCTCGGAAATCACCCTACCATTATTTCCTAAGATGTCTTGTACCTCGCAACTCAAATGGCTTACACTGTTCATCACATAACTTTCTAATCTCACTTTCAGATTCTCAAAAAATGGGGAAGAATTAAAGGAAAATTCTCCTCCATCGCAAGATCGAACCGAGACTTCAGGATTAGGAAGGCAGAACACTGATCACTTGACCACAGGGATCGTGCAACCAGTTTGGTAGTTCTAGAAGAATTCATACGTTGAAGATAATAATCTGGCCATTTTAATATATAAGCAATTGTAACTTACAAGGGCCATTGTCACATTGATATTGCAGCCTGAGCTGGGATTTTTTGTTGTAAAAGTAGATCGAAAGTAAAGTACACGCGTCTGTGTTTTCTGTCCCATGGGGTATCTCTTTGGCGGAAAATAATTTATAACACTTTAAGTTAAAATGACTGATTTTTAGGTCTTCTGCCAACGATCAGCAGCCTAGTACTATACCTGGTGCTGATAATGAACTTTGCCGGGACCTAAGCTACACGAATCTGAGCGCAAGACTACATTCAACATAATTTACAAACATTCTTCATGTCACAAAGACATGTCACAAATCGGCTGCAATTAGTATCATTGTTCCTAGTGATACCTCCAAGAAAAACAACTGAAGAGAGAAAAACTGCACCTTTTGTGAGTTCTCTCGTTTAGTGCTTTTTAAATTCTGATATATGTAAGGTGCTGATATTATTAGTGAATCATTCTAGTATGTAAATATCTTGTTCGTATCAAACTTGATCTATGAGAGAGATAAGACGGTTATTTTTATTTCGATCTACTTTCTCTACAGACAGTCGCAACCCGATCTGTAACATTAATGTGAGAATGGGGCTGTTTAGAATATGATCACGTAAAGAATGATAGGCATTTGTCTCAGAAATCTTATTTTACCTTATTTTACGCTTTCCTGTTCTATTTAAAACTGAAGCATTACTATTGTATAATAACATAGAATTTGCCACAGACTTATAAAATATCATTACTATATGTTTCCAAACTTTCCTTTCAATTTTCAGTCAATTTTTTACAATGTTCGTACTAGCTATAAACTGCGTTAGGCTCATAATACAGTTCTATTGCACCTGAAATTTCCCTCCGTGTTCCCAAGATCGCGGGTTCAAGCCCGGCGGAGGACGATGGATGTTTTCGGACGTAAAAATCTTTAGCATGGCTTCCTTCGGAAGGGAAGTAAAACCATTGGTCCGTATAGTAGATTTATAGACTGTAAAAGAACCTCAAACCTGATAAAGGGAACTTTTAGCAAAAATTAGCAATCTTTTACGCCCAACATAGAATGGGAGGCTGAGAATTACAGTAGGTAAAGAGCGTCCATAAATAAATCTCAATTTTTATTTCTATTGTATTTAAAAGCTGCTCTAATTGCATACTATTTCAAAGCTGGACTATACACTATTTCACAACGTGCAAACGTTAACAGCTTTTCCTGTATTTAAAGGTGAGCTATGGAAATGAAATGGTTTATGTAATGCTATCACCAAGATAAAGTTCAAGAATTCTCTAACTACTAGAGCTGGAGCAATAAAGTTGTTAAAAATATGGTATTCCTTCATCATGATTTCAAAATATGAGCTTAATAATGAAATGTATAAATATTATTAAATGTATTTTGCAAGAAAGTGTAGTTTCTAATCGTCCAGTTTTATACTTGTCACAAATAAATAGAACTATTTAATGAATGTATAACCTTCCTTCAGCTAAGCAGCAATATCAAAAGGTCGTCATGATCATCAATACAATCATAGTAAATTGTAGGCATATTATGTACTGCAGTTTAAAACTGTTAAGTTTTGTTTTCTTTAGCACGGATAGTAAGTAGGGAAATTAGATTCCATTTAAAAATTCTATATCGAGATTACACTGAAAATACATATTTTGAGGACTCCTGATTCCAATAAAAGGTAATTTCAGAAACAAATCCCCTTTTTGCGCCTCTGAGTGCGTTTCTGTGTATATGTGTGCATATGTGTGTGTATGTGTGTGTTGGTTGGTATCTAATGTTGAGTGGTTGCAAATGAAGCCATTCGCTCTCTTGCATTCCAGTATTTTGATTTTATATTATCATGTTGGGCAGCGAAGTAGGTGGTTTCCATCCATGTATTCTTTAAGTGTACAGAAAGGACACAGAGGACATCTCATTATACCAATCCTGAAAAAATATTTGTTGAGTCAGTCATGGCCTGTTAAGAGTCTAAAAGTTGCTACAGAGGATTTTCTTGGTATTGTAGTGATTCGGTCGTGTTATTACATAAATTTTCCCTTGGTTTTCCTTTTGTTTGTAATACATTATATTCTTTATTTTTGTTATTATATGTTGATATAATGATTCTTTTGATAGGGCGATTATTTATTGGATCAGATGAATTTTAGGTAATTTTAGTACCTTTCTTGGCTAGAAAGTCAGCTGTATTCCGCAATGTACTGGTAGCCATTGAAATGTTAATGGATAACTCAAAAATAGAATCGATTAAAGGCGAAAATGATCAACAAAATTCCCTAACTCCAAATACCCTTTCTGTTTCTGTGGAGCATTTTTCGAAATTTTTTCCTAAAAAATGCTGTAATGGATTTGCTTAATGTTCATATATTACGGGTATTTACATGTCTTTGAGATTCACTTCATTTGGAAGAATTTTGTATAATCTTACGTAGCTAGTATACGTTAAGTGATGAACAAAAACACAGTCCACAAAAACTACAGATCCCTTTAAAACACATTTCATTCCAAAGAGCATTTCTTGTGGCATAAGTAATCTCTTAAGTTTCCAATTTAATGCTCGAATTATTCAATACTATGTCATTCTTTTAATGCCCTCTGAATTTTCAGTTTGTCTCGCGAATAACGTGGAGAAGTATGGGCTAATAAGAACACATAGCTTTCAGTTCTGAAACATATAACGATCTCGATTCTTAATGTATCTATGATGAAATGAGTAGTGCAGCTGTTTCTGTGAACATTAATCTCCATTAAAATAAAAACCAAGAAAAGATGATGTATTCTATTCACATGAATTATCTACATATTCTGCAAAAATCTATTCTTAAATATCTAACGTGTTCCAATCGCATGGCTTTATCTAAAAATCTGATGCGTACTATTTACATGACTTTCATTACACCACTGTAACACATTATTGTTAAAAAAAAAAAGCATATCGTTCTATACACTATACGATAGTAGAGATTAACATTAGCAGAAATTATCTTAATTACTTGCTTCCTTATAAGTAGCAGGAAAATAATGGAATACAGTAGACTAAAGTGATTCTCAAACCTTTTAAAAGATATGTTGCCATGTGTTTGAATCCCGTTTCTATGCATGACCACTAGAAAAAATTTGAGAAAAGTTGAAGTATTCTAAATCTGAAACAAATAACAGGGAATATCTCAGAAATGGCCAATTCCACGAAATAAACTAATATGATATAAACTGTGTGTTTTAACGAGGTCTACATTATTTATGCTGTAAGTTTTTGTCTATCTCTTAAGGTTTACCGGTTATGCAAGATTCAGTAAAATTCATCCAGAATAAAGAGATCTTTAGAGGCTATTCTCAGAAAATTGAAACTATACATATTAGTTGTCATGTAAAAAACTTAAATATTCGACGATATTTTAAACAAAATCATTAGAGCCAGTTTTTAGAAAATCAAAACTTTCGAAATTTTTTCCATGTAAAGGGTTGTTTGGGGTGGATGGATTTTTCTCAAAAGCTTTGTGTTGCCTCCCTGGGAAATACTAAACTTAAACACCAACTTTGATATTTTACTGAATTTTCGTTTTTGAATTATCGTGTTCATAGACACATAGACACACACAGACCTTTTTCTGAAAATCCTTTTTTTTTTTATATATATATAGGGGACCCTAAAACGTCTATTTCCGGTAAAATCTCGGTATCCAATTTTTGGGTGAGTGCAAACCTTCTCTATACACTATGTACATGGTACGTATAGAGAAAGTAAAAATATTGTTACAAAATATTATTCTTTTATCTGATCCTGGTGGTAGAGATAACCATTAAGAAATGGTGCATTAGTTCCTTGTAAGTAGAAAGGAAATAAGGCTGAAGCGATAGTCAAGTATTTTAAAAAGCTGATCGCTGTATGAAACAATTGGAATTCGATTCCCTTTGCACGGCCCGAAACAAAACGAAACAGAGGTGAATAAAATATGATCTTACATTTGAGAAAATTTAAATAGATGCAAATTGAAACCAATAACAAGGAATACCTCGGAAATGGTTAAATCTACAAAACAATGTTTATGACATAACCGTGTGTTTTATCAATATCTATATTTTGTGTAGTAAGTTTTTGTCTATATCTGACGGTTTACCTGTTATGCAATGGTCATTGAGAAAGAGGATGTCTTTAGTAACTATTCCCAGAAAATGCAAGATATACATTTGTGTGTATGAGACCGTCTTAAGCATATGTATTTTAATAAAAATCGTTAGAGCCATATTTGAGTAAATTAACATTTCAAAATGTTTTCTATCGAAAGGGTAGTTGGAGGGATTTTCTCGAAAATCTTCGTGTCGCATCTTCATTTAAATACCAGTTTGTTAATGAATTATGCTGTTCACTCACATATTTTTTTAAAAATGCATTTTTTGGGATTTAGGGGATCCTTAAACATGTATTTCCGGTGAAATCCCGTATCGAATTTTTGGCTGGAAGACAATACCTTCCCTAGCTGCTAGGTACATTGTATGTACATACGTAATAGAGAAAGTGAAAAAAGAAAAAAAAAAAGCTTATAGATCTGAAATATTATACCTTCTCTCTAAAATAGAATAAAAAGAAGGAAATGAGGAGGGAGAAATGTTAAGAAGTAGTATACACTAACAAGACTTATTTGGCCTATGGAAGATGTTAATATAACATAAATTCATTGTATTCATTTTTTATTAGTGTCCCTATTAATAACCCCAGTACACTCAGCTTGATGAATGCAATCACTTCAGGGATGTTTAACGGATTCCACGGTTTGTTAAGCTGACATCTTCTCCTTGTTAGAAAAAGGAATTAATTCCCTGAAATTAGCAGTTTCATATTATTTAATTATCTAAATACCATCCAGTTCAACGGAAATTTGCAGATGCTTTAGGTATCTTAAAATATTTTCTTTATTTAACGTTGGCAGAAGTTTCTTATTATTAGCAGTCCTGGGTGAGCTAATCCTTCATCGCTTTGAATTTAAGTCTAATACACACATAGGTCCATTGAAAAAGAACCAGGCCTAGGAGAGCAGCGAAAGTTAGGAAGTGCGGAAAAAGTTCAATTGAGTATCTGGAAGATATGCTTTGCAACGGCGATCCACTCCAGTGCCTGGATAAGTTCAATTCATATTTGTTTGATGTTAAAAACCTATCATCGAAAATTAACCTATGCAAATATGTGTTTTGCAGGCTAAGAAGCTAATTACAAGGAGGAATAAGACAAATAAGGTGGAAGGGTTGGGAATAGGACACAGAGTATAGTATTTCCTGAAAAAAATAATCGTTGTGCAGTGTATTGGCATGTATTCACTGTTCACTCTTCACCTTTTATTAGCTGAGTCATATAAAGTATACTTAAGGTTAAGATTACTTTTTTCCGAAACAGATTAATTAAGGTATGACAGATAGTCGGAAATAAGATAACAAATACAAATTTACCATTTTGAACAAAATAATCGTTATAACCTAGATAAATAACATTTTCAATACATATTTGAAACTTCAAGCCATAAAACAAAAGAAGCAAATAGTTCAATTCGCCTTTCATAAAGCTATGTTAAGCAATGATTGCTTTATTGATGAAATTAAACTTCGCATTTTTGTGTACTTCTAGTTCGAACATCTAAGCTTTCTCTTCTTTAAAATGTTCATCTCTTCAACAAGATCTGTCAAATTGCCTCTCTACTCTTAAGTGTTATAAACCGCCTTTTGCCTGGGAACGAAATTAAGTGAGAGTTCAAAATGTAGGTCATACACGTTTCACGACAGCAAGAGGATTTATGTGATGCTACAGGTCTATCGCGAGCTGCATATAACAATTTAATTGAGTCCAAGAGTGATCTATGCCAACATTTTCAAATTTTAAGTCAAATGTCTATGTGTTTAAAAAACGAAATTCACTGATTGCGTAGACGTCCTATCGGGTTACTACTGCACAATGACTGCATGATACCAACTGATGACTTTAGAAATGTTCACAAAGCCCTATCAGTTAGTCAGAAGCCAGAAGAACACGTCAGGTATGGACTTAGACAAAGGACAGCTCTCAAGATACAATGAGAAAATGCACGTATTTTACAAACCAACTGGAAGATCTCAAAGTGGTAAACATTTGGAAATACCATATCCAGAAAACTTTCCAGAATACTTCTTCCTTCAAATATGCAATGCTTCTATCCTACTGGAAAAATCAACATGGTAAAGTAATTTATTTAAATTTTGATTAATTGGCATAAGAAAATATTTAATTATTTTTTTTAAATCCAAAATAATTAAAGATATCTGCATGAAAATCAAATCCTGTGCATAATTGTATCACCGCAGTATGTAAAACAAGTAAAAAAAGATTGCTTGAAAAATCCAAGATTTGGAAATTTCAGTTAACGCATGTTATTTTCTTCGTTTTCATATGTGAACGGTTTAGTAAATATTATTATTATTATTATTATTATTATTATTATTATTATTATTATTTCTTTAAACAATTTTAATTTGTAATTTAAAACGTATACTTTATGCGCTTTACAAACCAACTGGAAGAGCTCAAAGTGGTAAACATTAGGAGATACCATATCCAGGAAACTTATCCAGAATACTGCTTCCTTGAAATGAGCAATGCTTCTATCCTACTGGAAAAATCAACACTGTAAATCTAAAAGACCTGATGTCACTTTTGACAAACATAATCCGAAATCACCATAATGTGTGTTATGCTCTTCTAAAGAATAATTCCTTGGACGTAACAAAAGAAGCTCTAAATCCCGATATCTGAGGTACATGAGAAATTAATTGTGTTTTAAATTTAACTCTAAACGCTTTTAATATTATTGGATAAGATTGAAAACATATAAGTTGAAAATAATCAATGATGGAATTATAGTGGTAGATATTTAGGGAAACAGGGATGCAGACACACAGACGTACAGAAAAACAAACTGACTCTGACATTAATATAATCATTCACTGTAACAATGAACATTAAGTTGTAATGTAAGACAACTAAAAGATTTTAAAACAGTTTTATAATAAAGAGACATATTTTAACGCATGTTATTTTCTTTGTTTTCAGATGCAAACGGTTTACTACATATAATTATTATTAACACAATTTCTTAAAACAATTTCACTATGTAATTTAAAACGTATACTTAATTATACTTTATACTGGGTAATCAGCAAAGAGCAGACAAGTGTCAAGGTTCTTAGGCGCTGGTGATGAAGCACGAGGCTTCAGTGTAATTTTCAGCCTTGTTTCTTTTCTAAGCTAATGAATATATCCGGTTTTACAATGTAGATGCAGTTTTCGACTCCCATAAATATAGTTCTTGAATTCTCACCCTCCTCTGTTTTTCCATAGATCTACCTCGATTCGCCATTCCACATTTTTTAGAAACTCCCTGAAATCATGCTCTGGTAGTGTCAAATCCATTACTTTATTAGATAACCATTCATCCGCTATTATTTTAGTATGAAAGTATGTTAATTGTTTTAGATGCATAAAATCTAAATTTGAATGTTGTACATTCATATGATCCGTTACAATCATATTTCTAATTTTGTCTCTCTCAGATAATTTAGCAGAGCGTTCCCAATATCCAATGATAAATAATTTAATGTGTTTATTAGTACAATTTTCTGTTATTAAGCCTGATTAAGAGTAGAGGTTCTGAGTCAGTGAGAAGCTATTATAAGTGATCTGCACGATGCCTGATATGAAACTCAGGAAGTGGATGATATGAAGTGACAATATGAAAATAATCTGAAAATATTATTCTCTTTTTAATTTAGTTTTCATCTCCTTCAGGTTAGCTTTTATTCTTTTCTTTCTAATTTGTGGTAATCACTATTTTAGCTGTATTAACGATATTCACACAGAGCCTTATAAACACAACGACAAAGTGATTTCCGAAATATTACATCAGTGTCTTTATTGGACAAGTGGCAGTGGGAGTGTAATCCCACTATTAAATAAATCCTGTGTTTCTCCAAGAAAGGACCTGGAGCTGCCAATCCGACGGGCCGGCATCACGCCCACTTACGTACCGCAGAGAAACGCGATCATCCAACAGATACAGGGCGTTAAAGAGTTCAGCATCTCACATCATTTATACTCTTTATTATTCGGATAAAAGAAAACTGCATTAAAGGGTTTAAAATAACAGAATGTTTGGAATGAAAATTAGTCATATCAAATAATATATGAAACTCAAGAGAGATGCCGCACCGTGGCCGAGTGGTTAGACCACTCGCCTCTCACATAGATTCGATTGGGTTCGATCCCAGATTTGTGGTGAACAAATCGGCGCTGGGGAGGTTTTCTCCGGGTTCTCCGGTTTCCCCCACCATCGCATTCCACCGGTGCTCCATCTTCATTCATGTATCATCAATGTCACCGCCTGCCGTGCCATAAGTAGTTAAAGCGGCCGTTAAACACTACCAAAAAGAACTCAATAGAGTAAGAAAACTTTGAAGCAGAAATATGATAAAAATAGTCCCTAATATAATAATAAGAAACTTGCAGATAGAAAGTAAGTGCAGTTGTAATAACAAGGTAGAATGATAGGTAAAATTACATACAACGCTTCTTTTGAGGTTATATAAAAGCAAATAGAAATGTGCTTCTAAAGTGGAGTGCTTCCTGAGGCAATGGAAGAATGATTCTGCAAAAAGAGGGTAAAGTTGTCTGAGAAAAGGAGGGATCTGGTGGACAGAGTAAATACACGTAAACATATGTTATGCAAATGGACGTTCGCGTTGCTATCATCGTTTGAAACTAAACAAATATCCCGAATCCTTATAATTATTCAACACTTCAATCGCCCAAATTGAGCATAGCTAGTTTCAATAATGTCTACGCGAAAAAGACTAGCTCAGTCAGCGCCCAATTGACATCCTGGCATTTGAAGGATACATTGTTGATCCTATATAACCTTAATATATTAAAGACTTTAATTTTTCTATTCGTAAAAGTTTTATTGGATGATTTGTATGTAAGATATTATTAATTTCGCTCCAAACAGAAAAAGATCAACCAGAGGAGGAAGACAGAAAGAAACGATATATACATATATGAGCTCATATCCCTTAACGACTAGAAATGGACTTGTGGAGGACACAGCGGTGCAGGGACGGTTTCCCCCGCCATTACATTCCACCGGCGCTACATCTTTATTCTATGTATAATCAAGCCTTTGTTGCCATTGCAGTAAAAGCGGGCGTTAAATACTGTTAAACATATTCCTTAATATATTAATAAATACCAGCTTAATACCATTCAAATATATACGTTTTAATTGGTGTTTGAGGTATAATATCCTTAATATATGGACAAAATTTTCCGTAGACCTCTAGAAGCCAAGAATCATAGCAGTTTTACCCATCAATGGAACGCTTCAAATATCACTGTAATTATTGTAAACATTTTATAAGCTGTACTTTAAAATTAAGTTCTAATCATAGTATACAATCACTCCATTCACAAATCCATTTCATACCATCGTAATCTTCATATATTATGTATTAAACATTACACTTTTCACTTCTATCTCGTTTTACTTTCTCTACACATACTATTTGTATAGTGTATGGAGAAGATATTGTATTCCACCAAAAAAATCAATATCGACAAAAATAATTTTTTGAACAATTTTTAGAAATATCCTCCCACCCCAGACTACAGTGTACATGGGACAACTTTCTAAAATGCTGTTATTTTTAAAACGATTTTGATTAAAATACCGTACATTAAATCTATTTTTACATGATAAATGAAATGTGTATCTTGAATTTTCTGGGAATAGCCTCTGAAGACCTCTTCACTCTGAATAAATTTCCCATAACTGGTAAACCTAAGAGAAATGGTCAAAAACTTACTGAACAAAAAATGTAGATCTCATTAAAACACACACTTTATCTCATATATAGCTTTTTTGTACAGTTAACCATTTCCAAGATATTCCTTGTTATTGCTTTCAGTTTTAAGTTAATTAAGCTTTTCAGAAACTAGTGATCATATGTCATTTCATCTATCTTTTGTTTTACTCTATTCTACTCGAATTTCAATTGTTTCACATAATGCCAAGATTTTTAAAAGCTTTTACTATCGCTTTAGTCCAGTGTGTTGTCTTATTTCTCTTCTACTTAGAAGGAACTAATACAACTATTTCTGCTAATGTTTATCTCGATTATTGAGATGTAGATAAATATCTTTTGTAAAAATATTTTGTAGAGACAGTCGTATGAATGAAAACCATTAGATGTTTGTATTTGTTTAGTTTGTTATACTTTGTAGTTATCTATCTTTATGTAGTTTACTGAATTACTTCTGTACTTTAAACGGTATACTTTAATGCTATATGTTCTTTTTATTTTATTTTGTGTCTTTTGACAAACCCCATTGGTGAGAAGTTTACTTAATATAAACATGTTTAAAGGAGTGCGGTTTAAAATAAATAAGACTGACTATGTCAGAAAGAAATTGCACACAATTTTGAACACCAATGTTACCGCAAATTAAGAGACAATGTAAAACTATTGGTTTTATGTGAGTCATAAACCTAAGTAAGTTTGATACAGGAAATCAGGTCATTATACTCAATAAGGTCTAAACTGACATCCTATTGGGGTCACCGGAAACCGGTTTTCAACTAACAATATTGTTACGTTACGATCTTCCTAGGGTAAGCGACACAATGATGCTTATCGTTGAGTCAATTTACTGTTAATGAAACGAATGATTGCATTAGAATTTATTTCTACAGCGTATTGCAAAGGTGTAAAACAGTACAAAACTCAAGTTAGATGAGATTAATAAACACTTAAATGCAGGACGACATTAATTAGTGCAGCGAGCCGCTTGTCGCAAACGGGAGGTCAGGAATTCAATTTTAGATAGCATTCATTGCTAACTTCATAAATAGGTTGATGTACTGGGAGCGCAGAGCAGTTTTTGATAATATTTTGTGATTTTTTTAAATTACTGTGTGTTTCTAAATTTATTCTTTGTAGATCAGTTTTCACTTACTGCTGTAAAGAACATGAACAAGCGTTTATTGTAATGGGGAAATTGTGCTATTAAAGCCTTCTACGTTAACACAACTTCCAGATACTTTAATTACCTATTAGCATAAATGCTGCGTTTGCGAGTTTACGAGCGAACGTTTCAAATGTAAATGTAAATATTGGAAAAGTACGATTAAGGTACTAAGGTGTCCACGAAACTGTTGACATCCGCCCTTTCTACTCATCGTTCGCTAGTCCTTTATGAGAGGCAATGCTTGTTAAACTCGCTGTCTAGTCAGTCTTTGTTCAAGAGGGAAAGAGGTCTTATCGTGGATTATACAGCGCTTAGAGGGAATGGAAAGAATTAATCATAAAGAAATATTGACGCACCACGGGGACAAATGACTGGCGGAAAGCAGAAGTAAATCTGAAGAGCCTGTACGAGTATATCATATACTGAATTAATGAAGTATTACTGCATCAAAAAAATTCTAAAACGATATTTCATCAGTAATACACCTTGTGAGACTCAGAACCAAACATTTTTTTTCTTTCTCTACACATACTATGTACATAATGTATAGAGAACCCAAACATTCAATATCGACATTTCACCAAAAATATATGTTTTGAGACACCTGAATTCAAAAAAAAGTATTTTTAGAGAAATGTCCGTGTGTGTGAGTGTGTTGGTAGCGTAGCTCACCAACCTTGGTATTTAGGTTCAGCATCTTCCGAGGATAAGATACGAAGATTTTCAAGAAAATACCCCACTCCAACTACCAACTACATGGAAATATTTTTTAAAATTTTGATTTTCTCTAAAATAGCTGTAATGGTTTATATTAAAATATCGTATATTAAAGTTATATACAGAAAAATAAAATGTACATCTGGAATGTTCTGAGAAAAGACTGAAGACATCTTTATTCTGGATTAGCTTTGCGGACTGTTGCTTAACTGGTAAACCATAAGAGATAAACAAAAACGTACCTAATAAAAATTGTAGAGCTCGTTAAAACACACACACACACACACATATATATATATATATCCATACAAACAAAGGGGCTTCAGTCATAAAGTAACTAGATTTTAAAGGATTTGACTATAACTTTAGTCTATGATATTTCCTTATTTCCCTTCTACTTACAAGGTAGCGAGTAATAAGACCATTTCGGATTTTTTTTTCTGGATTAGCATAAAGTAAATAGAAGAATACGTTTGTAACAATAATTTATTTCCGGGATGTAAAGAAAGTCGTGCAAATGGAGCATATCATATTTCAGTGAAAGGTCTCTATGTGTATTGTCTGCCTATATGTGTGAACACTTGGGCGGGAAAATTAGGCGGATTATGTGATTTCTTTTATCTGATATTGAAGCGATACCCTCTAGTCTTATTGGAAACAATTTGTTCGCCATAGACAGCAAGGTCTGATTGTTGACGGTCAACTAACAAAATACAACCGTTCGCTAAGGTTCGATTTTGCCCGTGTTTCCGAATATTTTCGAAGAAAACCTTCCAGTATCAGGGCGGTGAGTATGATATTCCGGATTAATTCTCGTGTTTTAAAATAGGTGTGTTACTGGGGATGAATATTTCGACAATTATATCCAACAAAATAATTATATTTACTCATAAGGAAAGTATACGTGTGGCATCACCTTTACACGCGACATTTATTATCGATTTTGAATTCTCATTTCTGCAATAATATAACACTTACAGAAAGAGATTTATAATATACAATTATGTAAACAATTGAATTTCTGATACTCTTTTTCCTTTTGAAATGAAGTAAGATTTAGCCACGTCACATAAACTTAATGTCTACTTGACGTTATACAGCATATGGAATCGTGAATCCTATTTATGTACATTCAAAAGCTGAAAAAGTTGTTTCTATGATCCTTAATTGTAAATTACTAGAAATTAAGAATATAACAATCGACTGACTCCGTAGTCGTGTGGTAAGCGAGCAGAGCTTTGACTCGGAGGTCCCGGGTTCGAGAGTCTGGGTGTATGTATGTGTGAATGTGAGATTAAAAACCCAATGCAAAGAACCTACAGACAACGAGTTGTTTCAAGTGCAAAGCCTCCGATATGACCTTAGATGTTATATAAATGAAACAATAAAAAAATATAAGAATGTTAGTGATAGTTACTTTACATTTCTAGCATGTTAATGCTTGATGATATAATATCTAACTGTATTTAACAATTTTATATTTCTTAATTTCAAATATGTGAATTTTACTGGTAAACATTCTGTATTAAAGCATGATTCCATTGTTATCTAATGCATACCTCTAATTACATGCATATTAACTGTTCTTAGCCAACACTCAGTGGTTTCAAATTAAACGCATGGACTTAAATACATCTACAACTCCATAAATTTAAAAAAAAAAAAAAATCTAATGCTGTACTTTCACATGCTATTCTCTACCCATCCTTACATATCTATTCTTAAAAAAAGTTTATTCTACTATCTAATTCACGTTAAGCGAGATAAACATTAATGGATATGTTTTAATACATATTTCCTTATGGATACAATGTTTACAAGAAACTATATAAGGCTTAAGCTTAAGTAAACTCTTTACAGAGCTGGTCGCTGTGTGATAGTCTTCCAGGAGAAGAAAGCAAATAACGACTTACCATTTGAGAGAAATTTTGCAAAATTTAAATGCATAGCATGGTTCAGGGGAGTGGATAGTGTAATGAAAGAGATTACATTTTCTGTTTTTAACACAAAAAAACTGTTATTATTTCTGATTCAAAATATATGTGGTTTACTGATCATTTAACATTTTCATTTATTTTTAGGCGAGAATTACCTCCTTGCTGAGTTAAGGGAACACTATTAACAAAAATCCAAAACTTGGTTTTGACCAATAACATTTGGCCATAATTTTGTGCATTTCAATTTGAAACTGCAATAGTATACACTAATAACTTAAAAAAAAAAAAAAAAATGAGTGTAGTAATATTTTTCAAAATTTACAAAACAGGTCTCACACCGGGTGTTTCTACCTGCCCTGACATCATCCAGGCATGCCATGTCACCGATTATTTAATCTGGGCCTTCCCCATCCTAAACCACAGGCGAGATAGAGCATCCAACTGGTCTCTCCACACCCATGAAGAGCATATTTCCGGCGTGAATTACTAAACAGGTCTCACACTGGGTGCTTCTATCTGCCCCGTCATCATCCAGGAATGCCGTACCACCGATTATTTAACCTGGGCCCTCCCCATCCTAAATCACAGGCGAGATAAAGCACCCAACTGGTCTCTCCACACCCGCGAAGAGCATATTTCCGGCGTGAATTACAAAACAGGTCTCACTGGGTGCCTTCTACCTGACCCATCATCATTCAGGAATGTCGTACCACCGATTATTTACCTGGGCCCACCCCATTCCAAACTACAGGCGAGATAGAGCATCCGGAGGGTCTCTCCACACCCCACTAACAACATATTTCCGGCGTGAAAAAGATACTATTTTGGCGGCAGAGTGCAACTTGACTCGGACCAAATGGCTTGTTGTTTCTCCTTGCTTCGTATATTATTCGGAATAAGTGTAAACAGTCCGTGAGAGTTGACAGATATAATTGCTTTAAAATTTGTTGCAGTAGAATGTTAAATTTTGCATCGCCTATATCTTCAGTCGAGTTAACTGCGATTATCACGAAATACCTTTTTTGAAACATATGTTCCTTTTTTTTTAAAAACTATAAAAGCTACATGGCTCATATTTTGCACACCTGTGTGAGCTAATCTATCATATACACACTTGAGTTACATTTATAGGTGTAATACTTGTTTCAAAAATTGAGGATATTGCTTCAGAAATTTAAGTATAAATTTTGTTACAGAAAATAATTTTGTTCAAACCAGAAATATCATAAATAGCTCAATTCTCCTAGTTCAGTGCTATAAAGCACAGTGTCTTTATATGTAGTAAAAGTTTCAGTTTTCTACTAATATTGGTTTTTCAGAAAAGAGAACATAAAAATGTCCAACTTTTGCCATTTATTTAGCAAAAGATTTTTTTAAGTTAAAATGTTTTTCAGACAAGCTACAAAATATAGAAACATAAAAATTTAAAGGGATATACGCGCATATATCCAGATTACAGAGTAATGTTTTACATTGATCAATAAATTACAGCCAAAGAAATTCACAGATCTTAGGTTAGCTGTATATTCACATAATGCTCACACTACCCACTCCCCTTAATTCCATAAAAATTGAATATGAACAATCTGTCTATATTTTTGTGTAAGCAAGTCTCTCTTACAGTTTTCCAGTTATGCTAATGTCTTTCAATATGATGAGAACAGCACAGGTTGTTTCAGAAAATTCAAGAAGTACTTTTTATTTATGATTAAAATGTATTAAATATGTAATATTTTAAGCGTAGAGTCGAGTTTGAGAAAATAAAAAAATGACTAAAAAATGCATGTAAAGGGTAGTTTAAGACGGGGGATCTCTTTGAAAGTTTTAATGTCACACCGTTGAAACACACTGAAATAGCTTGGCATCTAACGGACCTTTTTCTGTTTTTGAATTGTACTGTACACACAGGCCTTATACTAATATTTTTATTTAGAGGATGTCAAAGCATATATTTCCGGTGAAATCCCGGCATAAGGTTTTAGGGTGGAATGCAACACCTTCTCTTCTCATGTACATAGTACATGGTAGAGAGAGTAAAAAGTAAATATCCGTTAAATTATTGGGTATTTTGTTTCAGCGGATTTCACGAATGTCACAAGAAGATTCCAAGAATATTTACCCTCTATTTTATAAAACACGGGTTCAAGGATTTTGATTAAAATACTCTACTTCATCGTATTTGCATGACAATAAAACGTATGTGCTGCACTTTCCGAAAAGAGCCCTTGGAATTCTTTTCTTTCCGAGTCACCGCAAAGAATAGACACAATGTTATTTCCGATAATATTGGTCTACTTAAGTAATATGTCAAATATATATTTTTGTGGCTTTAGCCATTTCTGAGTTATTTCTTGTTGTTGGTTTGAATTTTAAAATGCTTATGCATTTCTCAAATAGAAGAAGTTTATTTTTTTCTAGGTGATGCAGAAAACAAAATTTTAAAATCAGTATATTGTGACCCGCCTTTAAAATATTTGATTATCGCTTAAGATTGCTATATTCTCATATTCCCATCGTACGAAAATGGATATATGGATTAAGACAATTTCAGCAAATTATCATTTTAGGATGAAATGCATAGGAAAAATATTCTGTTTCAACACGTAAATTTCAATTATATTGTGAAAATATATTGAGAGTGCATAATTTCGTATGTCACCCGAAAAACGTTAAAATTATAATAATAAGAAGAAGAAGAAGAAGAAAAAGAAACAGAAAAAGAAGAAGGAAAAAAAAAACGAAGGAGAAGGAATTCTCGTAATTGCGGGCTGCCGGGTTAGCAAAGTACATGAATAAAATACCTTTATAATATATTTTATGAAATGCTAAAAGTACATGATAAATTTTGTTATTAATATCGTTGAAGCAATTCCTTACCCCATGCGTAGAGGTGATGACGAAGTAGAACCATTGAATGAGGAAGACCAACAGCTATGTCGTTTACTTTTTCTTTAAGCAAGCGGAACTTTTTCCTTGCAGGCTCCCTGGTCCAATAGTTCCATTGCGACGAATTTAAGGAATTAATACTGCTTAAAGTAAGACACTGATGGCTCATAGATTGACTGTTTTCATGATGTACTTCTTCCGATTCTACTGCGTGTTTATCGAACTTCACAGCAGGACAAACTGTACTAACTCGATACCTCTGAGCAAGAGTATTCGTCCATACTCAGCCACATACCGAGCTTGGTAGCAGCGTCACTGGACAAAGACCATACTTTCATTCTACACTTCATTTCCAACACTTGATGCATCCGTGATGATAGTTTTCCCTCAGAGCTGTACCGTATTGCACGTCGGATGTTTGTTCCTGTGAGTCGCGAATTACCCGCAGCTCTATTGGTAGAATAATTATCACATAGCTATTATATCAATACACCTGACGGTGCTGTTTTTCTCTGAATGGCGTATTTTAACGATATTTTCAAGATCACGTATTATAAGCTTAACTTAAAATGTTTTTGCAACAAAATAATATACCTAGCATGTTCTGTGGGTTTATCTGCATAATTAAATACAAAATATTTTTATCGTTATACGATTAGAATTATTACATAGAAGTTTGTATGTAATTTGAGGTATATTACCAATTTTATACACTTAAAGAATAGGTTATCCATTACAAGCTAATTTTTAACATTATATGCTATTAAATTAAATTGCCTTGAACGAAGGTGCTTATCCTAAAATGGCAACGGTTTCGCTGCTCCTCTTCATTTTAAAGACTATTTTGTTGCTTAGTATGGTTGTTTACGTGTATTAATTTAATTTTCAAGGATTGTTCCCCACTTATTTGTAATGCCCAGCATCTCAGATACTACTCATTCTACTCATTAATTTCCTAAATCCTTTATTTCCCGCAGTATAACTTTCTTTAATATTCTTGTATAAGGGTTATGAAAACTAGAGAGAGAGAGAGAGAGGGAGAGAGAGAGAGAGAGAGAGAGAGAGAGGGAGAGAGAGAGAAAGAGTAAGGTATGATATTCCTACTGATTTGGTACTGATCCAGGTCACTCAAGCGCTTTGTATGGGACTGGTTTTTGGGAGGTGGTCTTGGATTCGAGACCATTTCTTACCCATAGGTTTTTTTCATTGGTTTTACCGAGTCATCAAGCGAATGCTGGGGATGTTTCTCCATTCCCTCGAACTTCGTGTCCCTTTATTCCAATCAAACTCTTTCAGGGTTTTATTATCGGTGGGACTGCGTTGGTGGCGCCTCTCCATGGTGATGAATGCGCCTTCAAAATACCGCTTTTGGTGGTGGGGAGGCGCTGGAGTCGTCAGCAGGACTTGGGGGTTATGTCAGGCCCAGGGCGCGGTCCTAGCGTTCCCGCGTTGAGATGAACTACTGGACTAGTTACGGACGCACCACGGCGGCTTGCTCCCCGCGGTCGGTTTCGGTCGTCTATATGATACCCTACTATCGTCCTAACGTCCTGGAGTCTAACGCACAATAAACTGAAGTGAGGAATCCCCTCAGTAATATTTCAACCAACCAACAAACTGGTGGTACTTTTGGCCATTTCGAGGACTTCAAGAGTATTGTACTTTAAACATTTAGGAACATAAAGGTAAAAACGATATTAAACATTCATATACATAATATTCTTAAAAACTTTGAAATTACATTACGAAACTCCTAAGCGGAATATGAAACCAAAATAAAGTTCAAAGAAACCATAAACGCGATAAGTAAACTACACACTTATTTAAGAGCAAACTCAATTAGGTTATAGTAACTTCATAACACTTCGTTCAGCAAAACAAGAAAAGTTTTGAAGTAAGAATGTTCTGAGAGGAACAAGAGAGCAAAATTAAACTTTTTGCGCACAAAGAAGCCATAAATGTTATAAGCAAACTACACGTTTATTTAAGCAAACTCAATTTGTACGCAATAAAATGATAGCGTTATATTAGATTCCTTCTGTGATGCTACATGGAAACCTTTGTGTAAAGAATCTTGTACGAGTCTGAATGAAATTATGTTGAAAATATGTTAGCGCAAATTTTCGGAAGACCCAGAGTTGCAACCATGCATGTGCCTCTTCAATTGCGTTTACCGATAAAGAACACACTGCATACTTTCATTGTAACAAAGAGATTCTTGTTCTGATAATGCTGTTATTGTTGTCAGATCATAACATGACAATTAAGTATTAGTTTCAAAATAGATTAAAGGACCTATGCAGATGCATGCCTTTTAATTTCACTGAATCTTTTATACAGTAAGTTAGTTCATTAAGAAATATGGGACTGTTTCAATTACATCATTTTAATTATATTCGTGATTACTATTTGTTTAAACAGGATAAACTGCTATCAACACCAATTTATAATCACTATATCACTGAATGATGGTTTTTAAAATCGTGCTCGAACTGAAAAAGATGTTCATAACAAAAATCAAGTAAAATACTCGCCTATAACTGTAGAGGAAGAAACCACGTGGTTCAGCACACAATAGCTGCCGTACATAACACTAGTACCAATCTTTAGTACCAAACTTTCTCTAACGATGGGCTAAACTTTACCTCTCTTCTCCAAACTGAGAAGGAGCTGTGATTCTTTCTGTAAAATTGTGGATAACTCAGCACAAATTGTTAGAGGCACCATTATAAACGTAGTTAAAATATAGGTATTTCCCTGCAACTATAAAATAAATGTTTAATTGAACAGAAAATTCTGATAGGAACACACAGAAAATTGTTTATAATTTTTGGGTAGTTTTCGCCATTCAGTCTTCATATGTAATTCTTACATATGAAATTCCCTCAATAGATTTAATTTGATCCCTTGCATTATTCTTAAAATGGGGATGTCAAACTTATTAAGAATATTATACATTAATTTACATTTATTTCCTCGCTACTTAATGTTATACTGCCCAGTAGTTAAACTGTATGGATTTTTAAAAATTTGTAAATGAAAACATTTACAACGATAAGGAAGGAGCTTTGCGCTTATGTGTACATTTACCCTACCATATCTCTTAATAACTATTTCACGACCAAGGATCATGACCTTGCGAAAATTATAGCTCCTAAAACATGAAGGGATAAGTGCAGGGTTTCCTTGCTCACGACTGCAGTTGCTGGAGAGAAATCGGATAGATGTGACCCATTATAACACATCGCGGATATGAAGCACAATCATGCAAAACATATCCCCAAAGAAAATTTCAGTTCTGCTGACCCAGAACGTGAGAGCAAACATTTCGTGAAAGAAATCGAGAGCTTCAAGATCTCAGCGGAAGAAACTTAAAATAAACCAACACTATTTCGGCCGCTTGGTGCGCTCTTACACTATTAGTTCTACCTACTTCTTTGCAATCCTATTTGAAATGCTGCTCTCAATTTATATTTTTAAGTTTTCACGGCCGATTCTAATTAGAATATAAATATACTCATTTAAAATTTATCAGCAATAAAAATTTAGTATGTATCTGTGTGCATGTATACTTATATGTATTGCACTCTAAGAAAATAGACCTTGTATTGTTTAAATAAAATTAAATAGGTCAGTTTTTAAACAATTGTGTAAATTTGCTCAACTCTAGCTTTGAAATATAAAAGATTGATAAGGTTATTATAAAATGTTGCTGAAATTTGTTTGTTTTTCTTACAATTAATCGATGTCGCCCTTCATGTTTTAGTGGTTACCTTGCTATTCTCTAATACCCAAGGTTTGAGTTCAAATCCGGCGGAGGGTAATGTAAATTTTTCAGATGTAAAATTCCTTACCATGGCTTCGTTCGGAAGGGAAGTAAAGCCATTAGTCCCGTGAACCATAGCTTGAAAGAAGTGAAAGAAATGTCATCTATGGTCAATGAGTTGATCCCTCGAGCCAAGTGCACATAGGTAGATGAACTAGAAATTCCCTGATATCCACCCAGGTAATGTGACAGTCTGCATTACATTCAAGAGGTCACGACTTCGAATTTCGCTTAGGGTGAGTTACCTGGACCCCCCCCCCCCCACCAAGTTTTAACTTATCCTGAGAGGATGAATATTGAGGAACTTACCATGGACCCCAAGATCGTTTGAGCATACATATAGCATCAATGTCGTTCATCTTCTGATATTGCCAACCAGGTTGAATGACGTTAAGCTGCATAACAATACTGCATGGAACACATTAGATGTTTATTTGCAACAAATTATTGTTAAAAATCTTATTCTTCTATTTAATTCATGTTAATTGAGAAAAAATTAACAGAAACAGTCTTATTATTTTCTTCGTTGTAAGTAAAAGGAAAATATGGGAGTATCATAGGCTAAAGAAAAGGTCAAATGTTTTAAAAGCTGGATGCTATGGGATTAAAGTAGCTGTATTTGCATGGCCAAGAGTTGACAAATTCCCGTTTGAGGGTGTCTCAAAACATATTTCCCATGAAATCTAGATTACAAATGTTTGGTACCTTCTCTATACGCCATGTACAGAGTACGTGTAGAAAAAGTAAAAGGATCCTGATGAAGAAACTACGTAAGCGTGATCCAATATGCTCTGACATGGCGTGATGGAACGGACGAAATCATTAACATATTTAAACTGTTGTGATGCCACTCTAAATTTCTTGCTGTTCTAAAGGCTTTAATATAGAACTATAGACTTCATAATAATTGTATCAATGGTGTTCTGGCAAAGGACCCTGACCCACATTTTTCTGAAAATGTATGTAATTCTGACTTAGGGGAGCACAATTCATACATTTCCAGTAAAATTTCGGCATCAAATTTTTGGGTGGAATATATTACCTTCTATAGCTACTATGTACATTGTATATACATACGTGCTAGAGAAAATAACAATGTTTTTCATTTGAATAAATGTAACCTTAAAATGTGTATCTCCCTTGAAATCTCGGTATCAAATTTTTGGATGTAATGCAACACCTTCATTACCTATCTACTGTGTAGTAAGAAGAGGAAGTAAAACGTTGCGCATTAAGAAAACACCAAAGCATATGATAAAAATTTCGTAGAGATAACTTTAAACAGCGAATGTAATTTGAATAAAGAATGATTGAGATGATCTTATCGCTGTTTGCTCATTCACCGGTCAGTAACTGGTCAGTAAACATATGTAGCTTTGACCGCAATTGCGCTATTTTAAAGTTACACCTCAAAACTCAGAACACGCAAAGAACCAGAAACACGCATAAACAAGAGGTCACTAGGAAGAGTCGTAAAAAGCAATGAAGATGAAGAGTAATTATGATGAGATATCGCTATGCAGACGTAGAACATACATAAACATGCATACATGAGGTTCAACATGTTACAAAAATCCAAGGAAGGATATGGATTAATGAAATTAATATCCCCACACAGATTAGAACCAGCGTTTGCAAATGAAACCGATACTATATCATCTTTACTTACTCTAGCCCGTAAGTATAATGTACATAGTGGATAGAGAAGGTATTGTATTTCACCCAAAAATTCGATGTCAAGATTTTACCGGAAATATATGTTTTTAGATCCCCGGAGTCCTCAAAAAGCATTTTTAGAAAAAAAATCCGCGCGCGCACGTGTGTGTGTGTGTGTGTCTGTGTGTCTGAGGACAGCATAGGTCAAAAACGAAAAGACCGTTAAAATCAAAACATGGTATTTAAGTTAAGCATCTCTCAGACGAAGATTTTCAAGAAAATTCCGCCACCCCAAACTATCATGGACATTTTTTTGAAAATTTAGTTTTTCTCAAAAATGACAACTAATGATTAAACTACCGCATATTAAAACTATTTATATGACAAATAAACCGTATATCAGAATTTAGCATAGCTAAATAACAACGAAAGATATAAACATAAAACGTTATTTACAAAGTTACAGTACCTTACTCTATTTGTCAACACAATCTCCATTCTGTCAAGATATTTATAGTCACGTGCCCCTAGTTTTTCAATGCAGATGTTTTACTTTTCTACCGCCAAAGAACTTATATGTTTTTTTGAATGCACAAAATGTTCGCCCAATCGAATTTTAGAGGCAAATAACCAAAGAGTGAAATCTGCGGTTACCACCACAGATTTCTGAACATTGTCCATAAAATACTCCAGGACGATTAAATCCAAATGTTGCTTGATTTAATGGTCCTGGAGTAGCATCAGCTTCTACCCCAACACTGGGAATTAATGAACGAGTCTTCGGTGAGAAAATACCACATAATTTGCGGGTAATCAAGCAAGGACCAGTGTGCCGGCAAAGACCAGAGTGGAAGTTATGAAGGAAATGTTGAAGGAAAGAATTCAGAAAAACCGATATCTCACTTCGGTCACCATACATGACTTTTTGGGAAGAAAAGATTTCATCTTGGCTCAGATCTTTAGCAGTGAAAGAGTATTACGTACACATTAAAGCATCGGTACCACGTGACAATAAATATCTTGACAGTAACAGTTAGTTGAGAAGTAGAGCAAGGCACTGTAACTCTGTAAATACAGTTTTCTGTTAATACCTTTGGTTATTATTTAGTTACGCGAAAACAATCATTACTTTCTGGATCCCCCTCATATTTTGAATTTTCTTGGAATAGCTTCTGAAGACCTCTTTATTCAGGATAAGTTTTGCAGAACTGTGCATTACGGCTAAACCGTAAGAGATAGACAAAGAACTCCACAAGAAATATAAATCTTGTTAAAACACATGATTTATCACATAAAAGTTTTTTTATGTAGAGCTGACCGTTTCCTTGTTTTTTGTTTCAGTTTTAAACTGCTATGCCTTTCTCAAACGGGAAGGGAATTTTCGTTTCTTCTCTCTTCTTTCACTTAGCTATTCCTATCAAACCGAACTTCATTTGTTTTACATTTGCTTTGAAAAAATGTCGCTCTCGATTTTTCAGCTTCAATATCGTCTCTTTAATTATATGCCGATATTATTTCAATTTTTACATACTCTAACCAAAGAACATTTTTTCATGTAATGAGAATCAGGAGAAAAACAAAATTTGTTTTACAGCATAGTTTGAATTAATTTATAATGTAATGTACCTAACCAGCCATTCTGAATAACATTATTAGCAGGTTTATAAAATTGGAAACCAATAGCATACCACAGCACAAGGCTACATTGCTTCTCTCCTGTGTACTGGGATGTAGCAGACCGAGTAGTTGCATATAAATGCTGCTTTTATTAAAGGACTATTTTCAAGAATTTCTTACATGTATTTTCACTTCCAAAAACGTAATTTAAAATAAGACTAATTTTATTGTACATTTTTGCATATCTTGGGTTGTTCAGGAAAACGCATAGTTTTATTTTATTTTAATTAAAACAGCATAGTTTGACATTTTTGACATTTTCACATTTTTGTACAAATTACTAACTCGAGAAATTCAAATGAGAAACTGTTTTACCGTCCTGAATCACAGTACCTGAAATTCGAAAAAGAGCCCCAAATGCATTGTAGCATACTATATTTTCTTGCCGCGCTCCATAATAAAATTGGAAAAGGTCCATGTGTATATGTCTGTGTAAGCATAGCTCCAAAAACTAATGTCCTTTAAATATCAAAGGTGGTATTTAAGTCCAAGAATGCGACACAGAGATTTCTAGGAAAATCTTCCCACTCCAAACTACTCTTCAATGGAAGCTTTTTCGAATGTTCGATTTTGTATATTTAATGTGCATCTTGAATTTCTTGGGAATAGCCTGTGTAGTCATTTTCATTGTGATTGATTTTTGTATGACTGATAAGGGATACTTAGACACTTACAGCACAAAAAGTTTGATCACGCTTAAACAAAACACTTTGTTGGATACATTGTTTATAATTTTTTTAGAGTTGTCTGTTTACGAGATATTCTTTGTCATTTGTTTAAATCTTCCAATAATTGTATCAAATTAGAAGTTTTCATTCGTTTCTCTTGTTTTTTTCATTTACTCCGGTCATTTAAAGAGAACAGAATTTCGATGTCCTAGAGAGAGTATTTAGAGTATCTAAATAAAGACTGAAGAACACTGCACATTTACCTGCAGGTGGAAGCAGCATATGCTCTCCACACTGGGCTTTGAATGAGAATAGATAGGAGGTAGCAGTAACATCACCATTGTGGGCGGATAGCGAGTGTATAGACCCGCTCTCTGTCCACGATGTCAATCTCCGTGGCGTTGTTAACTTGCAATCCCTCAAACATTAGGGCAAATGCGCTCTTAGTCATCACATACCAACCAGGTATTAAAGGATTTCACTATCATTTAAGTGTAGTATATTCTCTTATTTCCCTTATTCCTTATTACTTTGTCACAAGAAAGTAAATAAAGACTATTTCTGCTAATGTTTACCTAGATTATCAAAAGTAAATAGAAGAATAAGCTTTAGTAAGAATGGTTTATTGTAAACTTGTTAGAAAACTTCAGGGAACGGAACCTATTAGATTTTTACATTCTCTACCATATGTACAATGTACATAGTGGCTAAATAAGGTATTATATTCCACTAAAATTTCTATACGGAGAATTAACCGGAAATAAAGTTTTGAGGTCTACTGAATAAAACATTTTTACAAAAATCTTCGTGTGTATTTTCGTGTATTTATTCCTGTTTGAGTCTTTGAACAGCGTAGCTCAAAAAGTCAGTTAAATACAAAAACTGGTATTTAAGTTTAGCATTTTTCAAGGATGTGACACCAAGATTTTCGAAAACATCCCAGCACTCCAATCTCTCCTTTAACGAAGAATCTTCAAAAAATGTGATTTTTTCAAAAGTAGCTCTCATGAGATTGTTTAAAATAGCATAAGTTTAAGTTGTTTTATGCTAATTAAAATGTATATCATGAATTTTCTGGGAATAGCTTCTAAGGTCATTTTCGTTCCGGATAATTTTTGCATAACGGTAAACAATAAGAGGTATAGATAATCTTACTACCCAAAAGATGTAGATTTTGATAAAACGTACAATTTATGTCAATTTGTTGAGTTAACCGTCCCCTAGATATTCCGCAGTTATTGGTTTTAATTTTAAAGTACTTCTATATTTTTCAAATGGAAAATTCGTTATTTAGTTGTCCGTCTACTGGTCAAGAGAGAGAACGGCATGTCAATGTATTCTCGTAGGCTTCCGCGGCCAGTGAAGTATAATGTGAGTATATCTTATAGCGACCAGCTCTAGAAAGCGTGTTCCCTTATTCCAACATACCTATGAGGAAGAATGTAATAAAAGTATGTCTGCAAAGGCTTATATCGATACTGGAGTAGATCGAAAAATAAAATTTTAAATAATATTTTGTTGCAGAATAGATAAAGTTATGTCCATATAACTCATAATTTAGTACGTCATTATGCTGTACGTCATTTCAGTTGTGAAAAAAAAAAAACTTATTAGACACCAATTTACCCTTAAAATGTGGTTAAATACGAGTATAAAATTTAAAACTAAATACAGCATGCCCAATTTAATTTTAAGAGTCTTCGCCTCTTCTTGGAGATGCACAAGTATGTATAAACGAGATAAAGTTCAACGCAGAATTATGTTTTTCTTTAGGTACACAAAAATTTGATGGAAAGTTGTATTTTCGACTAAAATTTTTACTCTTTCTACACGTACTATGTACATAGTGTATATAGAAGGTACTTGTAATGCACCCAAAAATTCAATACCGAGATTTCACCGCAAATATATGTTTTGGGTACCCCTGAATCCAAAAGAAGTATTTTTGGAAAAATGTCCGTGTATGTGTGTGTGTGTGTGTGCACTTGTGAGTGTGTGTGTCTGTGTGTCTATGGACATCATAGCTCTAAAACAAATAGACCGTTAGATACCAAACTTGGTAGTTAAGTTTGGTATCTTCCAAGGATGAGACACGAGAAAATTTTCAAGAAAATCCCCCCACCCCCAACTACCCTTTACATGGCACTTTTTTCGAAAATTTTAATTTTCTCAAAAATGGCTCTAACGATTTTGATTAAAATATTATGTATTAAAGATATTTACCTGACAAATAAAATGCATATCTTGAATTTTCTGGGAATAGTCCGTGAAGACTACTTTATTCTGGACGAATTTTACGGAATTTTACATAACTGCTAAACCGTAAGAGATGGAAAAAACTTGCCTCACAAAAAATGTGGAGCACTTTAAAACATACAATCTATGTAATATGCATTTTTTTAGCAGAGTTGATTGTTTTTGAGATATTTCTTGTTTTTGACTTCAGCTTAAAAAAAATTAAGCTTTTCTCACACAGGACTTTGTCAACTCCTGTCCATACAAACAAAGCAACTTCAGTCACATAGCAACCAGTTTTCGACTATCACTTTAACCTATGCTACTCCCTTATTTCACTTGTACTTACAAGGAAGCAAGTAATTAGACTGTTTCTGCTATTTTTTCGATTAGCATTAAGTAAATAGAACAATAAGCTTTTAAACAATAATTTGTTGCAAAGATGTAGAGAAAGTCATATGAAGGGAACACATTAGATTTTTACAAGTGTTATTCAACTTTTATATACAGAATTTCTCTACTACTGAGCGTAAAAGGTTATTAGTTTAATAAAATATTTGTGAAGTGCGCATAACACTACAGTGATGCAGCTCTGACATAAAACCAATAACTTAAACCGATACAGCTCAGCGAATGATTATATCTGTTGTAACCAATAAATCAATAACAAACCGTAAATGACGTTGTTTAATCAGTACTTAACGTGCATGAAACAGTGGCCTCCGAAATTGTACCAGTGTAATATTGAAACGACGGATGGTACGGTGTGCGTTTTTATTTTGTCAATCCATAACAACTAATCCCTTCAAAATTGAGGGCAAAATACTTTGTTAAAGGGGATGGAGTAAATTAAATTCAGCACACATATAAGAATGCAGTGTATGTTCATTCGATTTTTTGTTACACTCGGACTCGCAGTTATAGGGCTGCAAAATACGAGATGTAGTGACTGAACTTAAAATTGTTTAAGCATACAGGATGATTTATATAGATCTGACACCTTTCTTTCATTAATTGTTTCAAAACGTGTTATGCTAGTGACAACTTTTATACCTAAATTGTAGAGGAATTTTGGGAGATTATTTACCTCTATAGCAAATGTTGAAAATGTCCTCCATCCTGCATTAGGCACAACTCAACACGTCGTTCCATGCCACTGGCCACTCGTTGGAGGACTCTGTTGTCAATAGCTTGAATCTCCTCTCAGATCGTCCAATGTCTGGGGACTAATGTCATAAAAAAATGTTTTATCTAGACAACTATGATTAAAAAATATTGTATAGACGGGTGCAATTTTACTAAACCTTTAAAAATAATAAAAGCATTTCTATCTCTAGAACTAACATGAAAACATAGCTGAAATTGTTATTATTATTATTATTATTATTATTATTATTATTATTATTATTATTATTATTATTATTATTATTATTATTATTATTATTATTATACAATGATTGCTGTATGCAATTTTAAAAACTCAGATTGTGGATTTTGGTACTTTAATTCCTTAAAATATAACATATACTTAATGAAGATTTCAGTTTCAAACAAGTAATTCAATTCCCCTGTTTCAAAACAACCTGTATCTTTAACGAGAATAAATCGCTATTTCATTCCATTCATGCCTGCTTTCTTTACTTTTTTGATCTTCGTTAGCTGCCTTTGTCTTAATTCTTTCACAAGCAATCCTAGTCGTATCATCTTCACTGAACTCAAGTTTATTTATACACCTACTTAGGTACTCTTTAAATATGAGATCTGTTCCTTTCGTTACACAAAGTAGCACTAGCCAAATAGTAATTTTTTCACGTTTTAGACATGGAAGCGGACAACAATGATGAAAACAACAACTCAATATGCAAATTAGTTTACAATTCCAAGAGGAATTAAATATCTAGCATCTGCAGCTAAAAATGTAAGCCAAAACCACGCCAGACAGCTGCAAGTAGAGTAAGCGAGATCTAACAGAAGGTCGCTGGTGCACTCGTTGTAGATAATCAAACAATTCCTCTTTAATATTCAAGCAGCAATCCTTTAGTTCTAACACTGATTACAAATTATATTTATGCAATGTTTTCGCAACAATTCTGCCGAACAGTTTCCTTTGGACGCCACTACTGCACGCTCAACTGCTGCACACCATTCATTTCTAGTTGAAACCGTCTCTCGGCAGACGACGACATGTTGTTTGCGGTCCGAGGGCAGCCCAAAAGAGTGGCATACGTGTCCCACCATTGCTAGGGTTTAACCTCGTCCTGACGGGAATGTGGGGTTTACAGAATGTTGAATTTAGATATGTTGGGGTGTGAAAGGAGGTAGCAGGATTGCTCTTAACGGTTGCCAGTTATTGTGCAATGGCCTTTATGCACCGTTGGTGTAAGTAAGCTTGTTTCAAAACTTTATTAATTTTAGAGGTATCATTTTAATTTTGAGGTCCAAGGAGTTCTGGAAGGATTATATAGGAGCTCTGCCGTAGCAGATGGTGGAATAGTACTGTTGTTACCAGAGAAGCCCGAATGCCACCCGAGGAAGCCAATATCGGCAGAGACATGGTGTTCGGGGGTATAATATCCAAGAGACATAACGAGGGCGTTCCGATGGAATGGCAAACTGGCGTTGCATTTAACAGCGCGGCGCCTAATCTCATCCTTAATGTATGGTAACAAAAGACTTCGTGCAAAAACTATCCCTTTGAGGTAGTAGTAGATCTTGGCAGATCTTGTAAAAACTGTAAGACGAAGGAACAGAAGAAGTATTAGTACTACATTTTCGAAATACACACTTTATTAAAAACTCAAACCTGCCTACACCATGACTACCTCACCAAAATTTCTGTGTTTTACGCTACAAAACCTTAAAGTGCCTATTCATTTCTGACACATCTTTCGACCCTTCTCCTTGACAAATTCTAAGTATTCTGCTTCCTTTTTAATTTACGTATATGGGCCACATTATTTTCAAACATGTTTTAAATATCTGAGCTGAAACTAATGGGGTTTTGGTTGCATTCAGCAAAACATCTAATTAACCATTGTCCTCTGACGTTTATCTAATTGCTTTGACAAAGATAACTTGATAATGACACTTACCTATATCTATAATAACACTTTTATTACTTACTTTCTTACAGATACTAGGAAATATGAATATACACGGAGCTAAATTTTCAGTCATATCTTTCAAGTGATAGTCACTATATGATCTACTGATATTCTATTCTCTCTGCTTTACCAGGAGAAACAAAACTGAACAACAATGTTTACCTTGAAAAGTTGAATTTTAAAATTTAAGCTAATAGCTGGGAATATTTCGAAAGCTGCTAACTCCACAACTGATGTTTTAATGAAATCTAAATGTTTTGTGTTGTATGATTTTCTCTATCTCGTATGGTTTACTAGCTTTGCAAATATCATCCAGAATGAACAGGCTTCAGAGACTGCGCTTAGAAAATTCAAGATATTTATCCAAAAAAAAAAAAAAATGCTGATAACAATATTGATATTGAACTGACTTTTAGTTTTCGAAATATATTGTTCTCACACACAAACACGCACAAAGACATACAAGGACCATGTTTACCTTTTTACTTTCTGTACACGTACTATGTACATAGTGTATAGAGCAGGTATTGTATTGCACTCAAGAATTCGATACCGAGATTTCATTGGAAATATATGTTTTGAGACCCCCTGAATAAAAATGCGTTTTTAGAAAAATGTCCGTATGTATGTCTGTGTGTATATGTGTGTGTGTGTGTGTGTGTGTGTCTGTGGGCAGCATAGCTCAAAAACGAAAAGAGCATTAAAAACCAAACTTGGTATCTTCCAAGGATGCGACGCGAAGGTTTTCAAGAAAATCCTCCTACCCCAAACTATCCTTTATATGGAAAAAATTTCGAAAATTTTGATTTTCTTAAAAATAGCACTAAGGATTTTGTTTAAATCTCTTATATATAAGATATTTACTTATCAAAAAAATGTATATCTTGAATTTTCTGGGAATAGCCTCTGAAGAGTACTTTATTCTGGATGAATTTTACGGAATTTTGCATAACTGCTAAACCGTAAGAGAAGGACAAAAACTTATCACACAAAAAATGTAGAGCATATTAAAACACACAATTTATATTATATACATATTTTTTCGTGAAGTTGATCTTTCTTGAGATATTCCTTGTTTTTAGTTTCAACTTTGAAAAACTGAAACTTTTCTCATATGTCAACTCCTGTCCATACAAACAAAGGAACCTCAGTCACATAGCAACCAGCTTTTGTCTATCACTTTAACCTATGGTACTCCCTTATTTCGCTTCTACTTACAAGAAAACAAGTAATAAGACTATTTCTGCTAATTGTTTCTGGATTACAATGAAGTAAATAGAAGCATAAACTTTTTAACAATAATTTGTTGCAGATCAGAGTTTTATTAAAATAAGAACCAAAGCTTTCCTGGCGACGTGTTAATTCAAAATCTTCTCGGGCTTCTAGCCAGGTAAAAACTTGGCTTGACACCAAGCCAAGTTTTTACCTGGCTAGAAGCCCGAGAAGATTTTGAAGAATCAGAGTTTTATTGTTTATAAACTTAATGTAATTAGATTCGTTGTTGTACTGTTTGTTTATATACTTATTTATCTTTCATTGCATTATTCTCTATGACCTTATTTTGCACATATATTTAACTCTGCCACCAAGCAATAGCCACTTGCAGAGAAATAAACACATACATACAAATACTTATGTATTGTTCAATGTAATTTGCCGTAACACTAGAATTCTTTTTAGTATGTGTATTAAAAGTTTTTAACATATATCATGTGTTCCTGTATGATACGTCATCTAGGTGTTAAAATTATGGCATGTCTCCATAATTATCCTAAAATTTAACATTGCGACAGAAAATAATTTGTAGAAAACATCTGACAGGGAATTAGTAAATGATCCCCCTAACGCAGCAAACATGAACTTGCACGAGTGTTGCCGGCATAGTGTATTGACAACCAAGCTCTGGAGACCTCTGATCGCTTGTTAACAGTTTGCAGCGTAGCCACTAGATGTCAGCAACATTCGTTTCTCTTGCGTTGCTACCGATAGCTCAGTCACTGTAACCAACCCAATATTTTCTGGTATAACACGTATTTACAAGTTTATTAAATACTGCATATAGTATTAAACTCAGATTCTCTGTTCACAAAGCATATTGTAATCCAATCTGTTTATTTTTTAAGTGTGAAAGTAAGACTGATGAATCATTTCCGACAGTATTAAGCTTGACTCAACGAGTTAGTCCTACACCAACGCACCTTCGTAGTTGCAGTCGCGGGGCAAACATCTACACCAAAACCCCTACGAGGCGGAGTCCCAGAAGGCTCTGTATTATCACCCACCTTGTTTAGCCTTTTTATGGCAGACTTCCCTACGGTGCAGGGCGTCAACATGGCCCAGTTTGCTGATGACGTCCTGCTCTACCGCACTGACAGGAACATACGCAGAGCCTTCAACCCCATACAGAGACACCTCCGTCTCGTCCAGGACTGGTGCAGACAGTGGCGGATGTCCGTTAATCCGGGCAAAAGTCATGCTGTTCTGTTCACCAGAAAACGCTCCGAAATAAACCAGATACCCAACTTTTCCTATCAGGGCCAAAGGATAGAGTGGGCGAATTCCATCAAATACTTGGGCGTCATTCTTGATAAGGGCCTAACTTTTCGGGAACACGTGCGGGGAACGTCCGTGCTGGCCTCCCAGATGCCGGTTCACTTAAAGTTACGCCTTTTCAAGGCGCTTATAGTCCCCCTGATGCTCTATGCCTGCGAAGTGTGGGGTATGACAGCAGACTCCTGGCTTCTCTGGTTACAGCGGGTACAGAATAGAGGACTCCGGTCCATATATTCTGTATGTCGACGTTTCCCTTTGCGGCTACTACATGAAGCTTCGGCCCTCCCATATGTGGAAGATGTTATTAGGCGCCGGGCTCAAAAATTCTACGCCAGATTGGGCGAACATGAGAATGCACTTGTCAGATCTCTGGGGGAGTACTTACCCTCTGAACGCCGAAAGAGGAGGTTCCGGGTTCCCCGCATGGCTTGTGGGTACCCCCGGTAACAACGGCTATAAACCAGCCAACAGTGTAATAGCTGAACAAAGCACCCCCCCCCTCCCATTGGGAGAGGTCTATCAAAATTCACCACCATATTTAAACAAAATAAACACCAGCGGAGCAGAGGAAAGGATGCTGCTCCTGAAAATGCAACCGCTCGCGGAGCCTACCAGCGCTACCTCCTTAACACCAACACTCGAAACCTCAAAATAAAACCTCAACCTTCACCTCATTCCTGTGGTTAAACCCTTACCAGGGTAGGTACACAGCAACAACACCCAGGCTCACCACGAGCCTACCAGACACGCACGCACGCACAGGAGCGTTACAGATAAATGTGATAACACAGAAACATTTCTCGGCATATATAAAATAATAATAACTGATTATTTGAATTTTTATATTCATCTGACTTTCTCTACTCACTTTTTCGCACATAATTCCCACCTCGTGCCAAAAACATATTCTTCTATATATATATATATATATATATATATATATATATATATATATATATATTTATCATCAGTAAATATAAATTTTCATTGTATATTTACACAAGTCGTTTTCGGTATAAAAACAATACAGTAGACTAAAACTATGGTCAGATTTGGTGGGTTTGAAAGTCAATGCTCATTGAGCAACCAAAATAAAGAATATATAAATAGAGATCTTCCACCTAATAAACAATTTTAAGTTTTTAAACCAATTACGCAGAGGATCCTGAAAATCTTTAACATCAGTAAGCATTATGAACTCTATAAAAATCTAAAATTTTGAATGATTTGATTGTTTATTTTTTCCCTTCCTCTTCAAATTAGGCCTCATTAACCTGATAGGTAATTAGGAATAACAAGACATATCTCGGAAATGAAAACTAAATGACATAAATTGTGTGTTTTAACAAGATCTGCATTTGGGTGTAATAAATGTGGTGTAGTTTTTGCGGTTTACCGGTTATACAAAAGTCGTCTAGAATGAAGAGGTCTGCAAGGGCTATTCCCAGAAAATTCAAGATATTTATGCAGTTCATTTGTCATGAAAATATCTTAAACATATGTTTAATCAAAAAATGTTGATTTTTGAAAAAATAAAAGGAATTCAAAAATATTCCTGTGAGAGTAGTTTGAGTTAGGAGGATTTTTTTTTTTTTGGAAACTTTCGTGTTGCATTCTTGGAAAACGCGGAACTTAAATATCAAGTTTAGTATTTAAGCGACTTTTCGTTTTAGAGCTATGCTGCTCAGACACAGACACACACACACACACACACACACAAATGCACACATATATATACACAAATGTACACACACACACACTTACTCAAACACACACGAATACACAGGTCTTTTCCTAAAAAGGCTTTATTTGGAATCAGGATTAATATGGAATCAAAACATATATTCCGATTACTCTCCACATCGAGTTTTTGTGTTGAATATAATACTTTCTCTATCTACTATGTACATAGTATATGTAGAGAAAGTAAAACCATGATATGTTCCATTGATATGAATTTCTCTATTGTTTCTGCAAAAGATTGTTCTTACAAAAGATTATTCTTACAAAAGATTATTCTTCTGTTTAATGCCAGCCTAGATAAGTTTTAGCAGCTAAAAGTGACAATAAAACATTTTAACAGCTGGTTACTGTGCGAATGATTTTGAAATTCGCCTGTCTTTGCATGGTTAGAAGTAAAATAAATGAAAAGCGGATGACGATTTCCTGTTTGAGAAAAATATAAGTATTTAATGATTGAAACCATAACAATTAATATTGTAGCATTATCTACAAAAAATGTATATGACATAAGCTCTTTATTTTAATCTAAACGACATTTTAGTGTAGCAAGTAAGGTAATAGTAAGTAAAAAGTTTTCATATTTTATGCAATTTCAGTTATGTAAAAGAGATGCAGAATAAATAGGGTACTTCCAGAAATTTAAGTTATACATTTCGTTTTACATGTCAATATCTTCAATATATGGATTTCTTCCAAAATCGTTGAAGTAATTTTTGAGAAAACCGAAAATTTCGAGAAATATTCTATACAAAATGTACTTTGGAGTGGGCAAAAATTTTCTGAAAATGTTTGTGTTGCATCCTTGAAAGGTTATGAACGTAAATATCAATTTTGTATTTGACGGATTTTTCGTTTCTGGTTAAGTTGTTCACATGCACATGGACTCACACACATACACACACCTACTAGTTACGTAGAGAAAGCTACAAACCAAATTTTTGTTACTATTTCAAGTTAAGTAGTGCAGTTGAACTTGTGAAATCATCACAGATGTTGTTGTGATGTCATTCACGTAAGGAGAGTTATGGGCTGAGTTGGACCCGCGCACTGCCTGCTTTGCTCACAGACATAATTATGATGGCAATGTCAAAGTTGTTTAATAGCAGTCCAGTGAAGCTGGGAAATTGCGGCTACCACCATATTGCTACACTACAGTTAATGAGTACACAACTGCCTGTTCGTGGGAGGTTGTGGCATTTTACGCTGTTTCAATTCACTTCACATCGAAAATTACTTGCTTCGTTATTGATGATTTAGAAGCATCGAAAATATTTGTATCATACCCGAGTAAAATATTTTGCTTTCGAAAAAAATAAAAAATGAAACAAGAAATGTGAATGATTTTGACAAAAGCTGTTAACGTATTGCATATGTCACAACTTATTGAGTGTTAATGGAAATCATATACACATACACAGTTCTTATGCTTTTACTGTCTTATTTTCCACATCCAATTTAATTTATGAATCCTCATGCCTATTTGCTGGGAATATTGAAAATCGATACCTAACTGCAGCGTAAAATCCGTCAAAGTAATCAAATGTTTCTTGTACAAAAATACTTTTACAATATTTCGGTTTGTCCATGTGTACCTTGAAAATAAATATGACCAAAACTCGTATGTATTAAAAAGTAAATCAAATGGTAAAGGTAAGGCTAGACAACGAGACCTACGAAAACTATTGGCGCCATCCTCTATGAGAAGTGATGAAGTGAGTGAATCACAGGCGGAAAAAGCTAGGGAGCAGGCAGGCTACAGCTTGTTGTAATACATTTAAAGGAAAAAATCTGAGTTGTTACATTCACATGACTTTCTCTATATCTGTGCAACAAATTATGGTTAAAAAGCTTATGCTTCTATTTACTTTATGATGATAAAAAAATTATCAGAAATTGCCTTATTACTTGTTTCCTTGTAAGCAGAAGCGAAATACGGGAATTAGTTTAAAGTAATAATCAAAAGTTGGTTGCTATGTGACTGAAGTTCCTTTGTTTGTATGGACGGGAGCTGGCAAAGTATGTTTTTTAAAGGTGAAATGAAAAATAAGGAATAGCTCAAAAACGATAAACTGTACGAAAAAAATGTATATAACATAAATTTTTGTGTTTTAACGTGCTCTACATTTTTGGGGTGGTATGTTTTTGTCTATCGCTTACGGTTTAGCAGTTATGTAAACTTCCGTAAAATCCATCCAGAATAAAGCTGTCTTCACAGGTTAATCCTAGAAAATTCAAGATATACACTTTATTTGTCAGGTAAATATCTTTAATATAGGATACTTTAATCAAAATTGTTAGAGCCATTTTTGAAAGAATCAAAATTTTCAAAATATTTTCCATGTAAAGGGTAGTTTGAGATGGAGAGCTTTTTCCCAAAATCTTCGTGACTCATCTCTGGAAGATAACCTAAATATCAATTTTGGTATTTTATCGACTATTCTTTTTAAGTTATCGTGTTCACATACACACGGACACACCCATGGACCTTTTTCTGAAAATACTTTTTTGGATACAGATGACCCTAAAACATATATTTCACGGGAAATCTCGTTATGAAATTTTGGGTGGAGTGCAATACCTTCTCTATACACTATGTAGAGAAAAAATAAAAACAGCCAGTTGTACTTTAAATATAGGAGGAGCATTGCACATAAAATAAGAATAGCTTTATACTTGATTGTAACTATATTAATTTACCCAGATACTAAGTACTTACGAATGTAAGGTGACATTAAGGTGTTCTCTGAAGGGAGCAATACCGGTAGGTTCACCGGATAAAAAACATAACAATCAGTTGGAAGATGGAATGTCATTCCAGCATATTGTCACAGTAGCTCCAGGTTTAGAGCAACGTCATGGAGAACGGGAGAATCATGTTCAAATCCCTGCACTACATTTTTCAGCTGGTTCTAATAATAAGAATAATGATAATAATAAACATTACCAAGGTGTAATCTAAATATATGAAGAGCATTACCCATATAAAGTTACAGAGTCTCTAACTCTTGGCACCAGGAGCGTCGCGCATCCCTACCCCGCAAAGCAGCGACTACAGCACTATCCCAGCGCCAAGAACAGTTTTACAAAACGCATTCATCAGCATGGCACCTGCCAGCACACCCGGCACATAAACACCTCAAATATAAGAAAATTGCTCGAAAGTGAAATGATAGAAAGGATAACACCCAACACTCGCCGAAATCAAAAAGGGGAACCAATAAATGAGTATATCATAGTTCCACGAATAATGCGCGGACTTTGATTCGCCCTCCTCTCTTTCGTTTAACCCTAAATACACGACCTAAAAGAGGGAGGTGTGTATCTTCTAATTAAGAAAAAAAAGAACAGCACAGTGAAATTGGGTGTGATATCAGGGAGAATATTTTCACAGCGTTACAGTAATTGAAAATTGTTGTCAAGTAGCTATTTTCTCCGTACCCTTAAGTGAGCATAACAGGAGTTGTCATTAGGTATTGTGGCACATTGACGACACTCATGCCTTCTCACCTTACGATAGAACTGTCTACATTAATGTTCTAAGTTGCATGATGCTATAAACGTTTTTACAACAGCTGAGTTGAGTAAATAAACACCACTCTGTTTAATACTCTTCACTTAAACATATTGATTAGTTTAACTGACATTAAGAGAATAAGGCTTCATGGGGTTGTGCTTGCAAATAGATGTGAGCACTGTCAACATGATGCACAGTGACATAAACTGATGCAGGAGTCAGCCAGCAAGCACCATGATCACGTGAGTATCGTTTTTCGTGACGCATGACCACCAGTAAATTACAGGGTAAAGTCTTGCACAGTTAAAAATAGGAAGCGATTGTTAATGTGTATCAAGTTATGATGGGAGAGGAGGCCCCTATTAATTTCAAGTCTGCATAGAAACGTAGTGGCAGCCACCGTTGTGTAGTTTATTTGGTTCGTAGAATTAAATCTGAATTAGAATGTATTTAGTTAGGCGAACACTTGGTAAAGAAAACATCCTACAAAAGATTATTCATTTATCTACAACATGCTAATCGAGATGAATAATAACATAAATTGTCTTATTACTTGCTTACTTGAAAGTAGAACGGAAATAATCGTGAAAGGATCGAGAAGAATAATAGGAAAAATTCTCTTACTTCTTGCTTCCTTGTAAGTAGAAGGGAAATAAGGGAATACACTAGGCTAAATCGATAGTCAAATCTTTTAAAAACTATTGCTATGCGAAACAATTAAAATGAGGTTTTCTTAGTGTAGCTATCAGTAAAATAAAAGAGGTATGAAACGTAAGATGACTTCCCGTTACAGAAAAGTTTAAGGGTTAAAAATTGAAATCAATAATGGGGAATATCGTGGAAACAGTTAACTATGCAAAAAATGTATATGACATAAACTATGTGTTGTAACGAAATCAATATTTTTTTTGTAGTGAATTTTTGTGGATCTCTTACGGTTTACCAGTTATACAAAAGTCATCCAGAATGAAATGGCCTTTAGAGACTATTCCTTGAAAATGCAGCACATACGTTTCGTTTGTTATCAAAATATCTTAAACATGGTATTTTAATCAGAATCGTTAGAGAAAATCAAAATTTTCAAAAAGCATTACATGCAAACGCTAGTTAAGGGGTAGGGATTTTCTCCTGTTCTTGGTAGATACCTACTGAACTTAAATATCAACTTTACTATTTAACGGAGCTATGCTGCTCACCCCCCCCACAATCACCACTCACACGGACATTTTTCTTAAAATACTGTTTTCTTGGATTTTTGAATTCAAGGAGTCCAAATACCTGTATTTCCGGTGAAATCTTATAGCGAATACAACCTTTCCCATCTTCAATATACTTCAATAATTATGCAGTATATTATACAGATTTTGACATTATAAATGCACGTATATGTTGGATATTTTTTAAACACGAAACGATGCTTAAACGATGCTTACTAATAAATTCTATGGATGTATTTGTTGTGTCATTCCAGTTCTCTTATCCATACTGCACGGCTATCGCTTCAAGTCTCCCCCTCTTTCCTCTCACTCCTTGCCTTGCTCTCGTCTATTTGCAAGGATACTACTTAAGACATTCATCGTCTGATCATCTGCTATATACACTAAGAGAGGGCATTTACCACTAAAAATATGATGTGCTCCATTCACATGAATTTCTCTGATGTTCCAGAAATAAACTATTCTGCAAAATATTATTCTTTTATCTGTTTCACGATAATCTAGATAAACATTAGAGAGCTAGTTTTATTACTCGCTTCTTGGTAAGTAGAAGGGAATACAAGTGAATGTGCAGGCTAAAGCTATAGTTAAATCTTTTAAAACCGTTCGCTATCTGAAGAAATTAAAATTCGAGTCTCTTTTCTTGCTTGGAGTAAACTAAATAGAGACAAAAAGAAAGATGTATTCCCGTTTGAGAAAAGTTTAAGTAGCTTAAAACTGAAACCAATAATTTGGAATATCTCGAAAATGGTTAACTCTACAAAAAATGTATATGACATAAAATGTAAGTTTTAAAGGGTTCGACGTTTTTTGTATAGTAAGATTTTGTCTATCTCTTACGGTTTACCAGTTATAAATAAGACATACAGAAAACATCCAAAATGAAGACATCCAGAGGCTATTCCCAGAAGATTCAAGATATACATTTCGTTTGTCATGAAAATATCTTAAACATTTAGCATTTTATTCAACGTTAAACTCATTTTTAAAAAACAAAACTTTAACAAAATATTCCATGGAAAGGGCAGTTGAGGGTGGGTAATTTTATTGAAAATCTTCGTGTTATGTCCTTGGAAGATACTGAACTTAAATACCAAATATTTAAGAGATATTCCAAGGTCATGTCTTATGTTTTAAGCAACTTAAACTTTTCTCAAATAGGAAAACATCCACCTTATCGTCTCTGTTTGGTTTATTCCTATCAAGCAAAGAGAAGAGAATTTAAATTGATGCATTTAGCGACCGGTTTTAAAAGGTTTGATTATCTCTTTATCCTATTGTATTGAGTTATTTTCCTTCTATTTACAAAGAAGCCAGTAATAATACCAATACTGATAGTGTTTATCTTGTTAGTATGATGTACACAAGAATAATCTTTTGTAAGAAAAAATTGTTTGTAGAACAGCTAGAGAAAGGCATATGAATGGAACACGACAGATTTCTTTTTATGGATTCAAAAATCCTAAAGCATGTGTTTACAGTGAAATGTCGTTATCGAATTTTGGTGGAATACAATTCTTTTTATATCCACTACTTATATAGTTGATACATACTAAAGGAAGTAAAAAGGAAAGGTTGAAATGAACATCCTTTCGGACGATGAATGACGTTGGTGAAATGATGGTCAAAAATCTCGGGGTCCATGGAGCTTAAAGTTACTCGACAATGTCTTCTTTGGATAAGGGAAAACCACTGGAAAACCCCGACCCGGTAACTCACCCTAAGCGAGATTCGAACACGCGACCTGCTCAATGTGAGGCAGACACGCTACCACCACACTACCCAGGCGGGCCACAGTAAATTAAGGGGCTTAACCACTTCCCCGAGTGAGTAAAATCAAGTCTTGTAAACGCCCCACTTTCAATAGTTGTCTTTATGTGACAAGTTTTCTTAACATACGTGTCAGATTGACATACATTAGTTCTCCTGAAATGTTTAAACGATTTGGCATGCAAAAAATTGCGCTTAATGTTAACAAATAAAGTAGAGGGGATGATATTTATTCCTTGCATGGTTTAGGGTCCACATATGAACTAAAGATGGTATAAGCAGTATTCTCAGGAAAAATAGTATATTTCTCGGTTGGTATAAAGACAATGCTTATAATTGAAATCAAATGGTGTATGCATATCCTATGAGTAACTACATTACAAGACCGACATATTAAATTCTATGATTTGTCTATTTCTTTCGGACAAGAGAAAGACTTTTTTTTCTTCTTAAATATTCAGAGCTCATTAAAGTAATACTCCATGAGGTTGATTAGCACATCCCGGAGGGGGTTCCACACTACCACCAACTACGACTTCTTGAGCGTCAGATTACAGGAGGATTCGATGATAGAGCATTATCGACTGGAAGCTGAAACCGGAAATAGCTATTGAGGTGAGACTCTAATATAGACTAAGATTCTTCATCTCGACGTGGGGAGCGTTAGGAGCCCGCACCCAAAGTCTGGTCGAACACCGTTGGTGCCACAGACAACTCCAACTTTGAGAGCTGTGTTTCCAAAACCATTCACCATCTCGGAAGAGCGCCTTCTCTTCAGTCTTCACCGACACATACAATCCTGAAAGAGATCGTTGGAATGAAGTTGAGATGAAATGGAGGGACAGGAAGTTCGGGAGAATGAAGAAGCTAACCCGCAAGAAACTCATGAGTCAGAAAGGCTGGCCTCTAACCCTAGCTTTCCCTCAGTCTTGATACAGTAGTTAGCTTTTTATTTATTTGTTTATTTACTTCTTTCTTTCACTCCTTCATTACTTCCTGCTTTCTGTTTTCTTACTTTCTCTCTTTTACTATATTCCATCATGCTATGTGTCTAGATTTCCTGCCATCGTTTGCGTGGTCGCCCCAGTGATCTTGGTGATTTTACTTAGCTCATCATAACAATTCAAGGAAGCCTATCCTTCGTCATTCTTTATTTGTCCACTTTATTACATTTTCTATTTCAAATAAGTTTCTTGGTTCATTATGGATTTTCCTATCGTCCTTCTAATAGTTTGTAATATTTTCATTTACGCTATTCTGATATATTTTTCATTCTTTTTATTTCCGGCCTTTTATAGAGGTTTCGTGTATCCGGAGCTTCAATTGGGTGTTCTGCAGTCCAAGCTATAAAAATAGCAATTCAAATCATAATAAAACACGAAAATTATATTATTTTACTTAGATTTTGTTCCTTCATATGATATCCTTTAGTTATCTTGTATTAAGTATACATTGTTTTATCAAAATATTTACGTACCCTTTACTCTGATATTTGCACCTAATAATTAAATGTAATACCTGTTCTAACATTTGTTTTACTATTATTTTGTATCCCAAATATGTTTTGCTTATAGTGAGTGTTTTTTCTGTTGAGGTTTTCATGTTAAATTTTATTGCTGAATGTTCAAATGTATAAAGCAGTCTATGAACATTTTCTTCATTCTCTTCCATTAACACTATATCATCATATCAATTACTTTTATTGCTGAGTATTCAAATGTATGAAGCGGTCTATTAACATTTTCTTCATTCTCTTCCATTAACACTATATCATCATATCAATTAATTTTATTGCTGAGTATTCAAATGTATGAAGCGGTCTATTAACATTTTCTTCATTCTCTTCCATTAACACTATATCATCATATCAATTAATTTTATTGCTGAGTGTTCAAATGTATGAAGCAGTCTATTAACATTTTCTTCATTCTCTTCCATTAACACTATATCATCATATCAATTACTTTTATTGCTGAGTGTTCAAATGTATGAAGCAGTCTATTAAAATGTTCTTCATTCTCTTCCATTAACATTATATCATCATACCAATTACTTTTATTGCTGAGTGTTCAAATGTATGAAGCGGTCCATTAACATTTTCTTCATTCTCTTCCATTAACACTATATCATCATATCAATTACTTTTATTTATTCTTTTCCTATTTTATATAATCTCCTTTCTGGTTTCCACCATTGTCCTATCAATTGCAGCAGTTGACGTATTTTTCCATAGTTTGCCGAGACAACTACCTACTTTTTTTTTAACTACAGAATTTACGTATTTTAAATTTCAGGACCGTTTTAACAAAATTCAACAAAGGATATTTACAAAATGTTATAGGACTGGTGTTTTTATTGTACTCAGCATCGTTTATTCAAACAACTTTAAAAAAAGGACTGGTCATCCCTGTATATAGGAATTGATGAACGAGGAATTTAAATTCATCCGTAATTGCCTTTATTGGAAAAAAATTAAATTATACGTTTTTACAAAACTCAACATATCCATTTTTTCATATATGCTTGTTCTTCATTTTTAAGCCAAGTGTTACAAAATAAAATATAGATATTAAAAGTATTTTGTTTTAGTTCTACCCTGAGAAGCATATCATTACTATAGCTAGTACGCTATTTAGACATTTTGGGCATCAGACCTGTTATAGAGCAGTCATTTCCAATTATACTGTTCTGTAAATTTCTTTGACGACAACTTGAACAGGCAGCGGAGAGGGCACCTTACACCCGGATCCAAAGATAATCTTTTCTAATTGCCACCCCAAGAGGAATGAATGACGTGAGAGAATCTCAGTAAATTATAGACGCAGGCAAAAACGGCCAATAGAGCAGTACAAAGATTCCTAACGATTGCAACTTTGATGAAGCGGTCATATCGGCGGACTATTCAAAGAAGACTTCCCTCTGGTGGAGCCGGGGAAAATGAAAAGACTGCCTTCTGGCAGAGCCGAGAAAAGCGTTCCAAGAGAAAGCACCTACCAGATTTGTGAAATACCGCCCGACATTTTACAGACCTTGAACATACAGCCTTACATGAACCGTGAAGGAGAATAAAAATAATTGAAGGTGCTGGAAAGGAAGTGCATAACGAACGAAAATGAAAAATAGAATCTGGAGTATTTAAAAGAGCGCAGGGAGCTTTCATGTGTTCAACAACAAAAAAAAAAAAAAAAAAAAAAAAAAAAAAAAAAAAAAAAAAAAAAAAAAAAACTTATGTGTTACATTAAAATTATTACCCTGCCCCGCTATTATTTATTTTTAGAAGCCTGTACAAACAATCGTGATGCAGTTATTCTTTATCTGTTTCATGTTAAATGAGATAGTAGTTTGCATAATTAGTTTGCTACACTTTTCTTTATACCAAGGTATAAAGGAAAAATAATAATTAGCCTGATATATAAAACAGAGTGCTGTATATAAACCTAGGAATTTATTACTCTTTCCACAAGAAAGAGCCAAATAGATAGACACAGACAGCAGTTTAGAAAGTGACAACATTTACGGATAGCTTGAATACGTAAATTGTATTTTTTAAGATTCTGTGTATTTCTTAATGATTTTTTTTCGAAATAATCCAAATTGCCTCCCGAATGAGGAAGAATTTACAAAAATGTAAATGTCATGCAAATTGGAATATCTTAAATATGCTATTTTAATTAATATCTTTATACCAAATTTTGAAAACATCCATTTTGAGAAAAGAATTCCTGTAAAAGTTAGTTTAGTTAGTGACGATGCGATTGAAAACCTTCGTTTCGTATATTTGGAAGATACTGAAGTTAAATGCCATGTTTGTATCTATCCGACGTTTCGTTTCTAAATTATGCTGTTCAAATCCACAGAAAAACACACAAACATTTTCTAAAAATTCGTTTCTGATTTCAGAGGCCTATTAACAGCCATTTGTGGCGAAATCTGGATATGACTTTTTTGATGAAATACGGTACTTTCTCTACCTACTGGTTACTTAGTATAGAAATTAAAAGTATGACCAGGAGGTCTACACCTTCTTAAAACATATAAATAAAATAATCTAATATGTTCCATTACCATGAATTTCTCTATTTGTTCTGCGAACACATTTTTCTGGCATTAGATTAATATTTAATCTACATAATATTAAACAAGATAAATACTACCAGAAATGCTCTTAACTCATAATTCTTTATAAGTAGAAGGGAAGTAAGGGAATACACTAGGCTAAAACGACAATCAAATCTTTTAAAAGCTGTCGCTATGCGATTGTCATTGAAATTCGTTGCTCTTTCCAGGGCCAGGAATAAAGCAAATGATATAGCAACGATGAGGTTTAACCGTTTTAGAAAATTTTAAATATTTTAAAATTGAAACTACAAAAGAGGAATATATCTGTCATGGGTAGTTTTACGGAGAAGAAGTACAAGACATAAATTGTGTTTTAACGCGCTCTAAATTTTTTGTGTAGTAAGATTTTGTCTGTCTGTTGCGGTTTACCATTATGCAAAAATTGTACAAAATGAAAAGTAATTCGGGGCCTATTCCTAAGAAATTCAAAATATTATTTTATTTTCCATGTAAATATAGTTAACATACTACGCTTTAATCAAAATCGTTGGAGGTATTTATCAGAAAATCTAAAATTTCGAAAAATGTTCCATGTAAAGGATAGTTTGGGCTGGAGGATTCCTCCGAAAATCTTGGTACGGTATCCTTGGAAAATACTAAAATTAAATACCAAGTTTGGGGCTGTTTAAATGACTTTTTGTTTTTGAGTTACACTGTTACAGACACACTAGATCTTTTTTTTAAAAAAAATCATTTTTTTATACAGAGGTCCTCAAAACATGCATTTCCGTAAGAATTCCATACAGAGTTTGGTTGGGGTATCCTACTTAATTTACTCACTATATCTAGTAGAGATAGTAATAAAATAAGTTTGTACGAAATGACAAAACAAATTCCTGATGAAGGACCACTATTTAACTTATCACCATTAATGTTTGTAAGTTGTACTAAAATATTTAAGTGTTAACGCCTTACAGTTAGAAAATGACAATCTGGTGTGGTTCATTCACATGACGATTTATTCTACAACAAACTATTTTTACAAAAGTTTAGTACTCTCTATAATTCATGTTAATTTAGATAAACATTAGCAGAAATGGTTTAATTACTTTGTTATTGCTAAGTAGACGAGAATTAAGATAACACACTAGGCAAAGCGATAGTACAACCCTTTAAAAGCTGGTCGCTAAGTGATAACAGTGAAATTTACTTCTTTTTCCATGACCAATTTTAAAAGCAATGACTTCTCTTTTGAGGAACAACTAATAACAAGAAATAGCTCGAAAATGGCTTACTAAAAAGTCGCAAATATAGAACATAAATGCCGTTATTTAAAAATATATATATTTTTTACGTAGTAAGTGTTTTGTCTTTAATACAGTTCTTCGTCGCTTAATATTTTTCATTTTCTCACTTTCATACCAGGGTCACTCATCAGCTATCTTTCTGATACTGAGCCCCTGCTCCTCGACTAGCATCTGACCCCATACGCTGGCTTGTAAGTCCAGGGAGATACAAATTCTATAAAGGAAGAGAGTTTTTTACAGTGTTTAGAGGCCGCTTTTACTACCTTGGCACCGCAGGCGATAGGGAGGTAAACAGAGAAATGAATGGTTTCATAAATACCAGAGGTGTTCAATAAATCCTTAGAAAATCCAAGAAATTAACCTCGTAGCATTGAAAAATGTTTGTATTTAGTATAAGTGTATGCCTTCTCTTACTACATGGCAGCTAAATTTCAGCTACATCCATCAAGTGGTTTCGTTGTAATAGGCTTGTGCTTCCTTAGAATGGAAAAAAAAAAAAAAAAAAAAAAACGAGTTTCTTGCGGTGATTAAACACTATCACCGAAAGGGTTAGATTAAGTTTATGACACATCTTCTCCTGTATTTGCGACAATTTTCCATTGGATAAATGAACTTAAACGTGGTTGTACATCCACAAATGATGAATATCGTTCCAGACGTCCTGTAGAAAGGACTTCCTCCGAATTTATTGATAAAATCCAGGATATGGTTTTGAGTGATTAGCGAATCAAAGTTCGCATAATAGTAGAGACCACAGGTATAACGCAAAATACAGTGTTCTGAGTTTTTCATAAAAAATTAGATCTGGCAAAGGTCTTGGCGAAATTGGTGCCGCATTTGCTGACAATGAAGAATAAACGCAATCGTGAGATCGATTCGGAAGCTGGTTTGACACTTTTCCATTGCAATCCTAACGAGCATAATCGATACATAACTGTAGAATGAAACATGGATACACTACTACCCTCCAGAGACAAAAATACAGTCGAAAAGTGAGTTGTTAAAGGCTCCGAAGAAGCCAAAGGTGATGAAATCTGCAAACATTGGCCTCGGTTTTTTGGAGATGCAGGCGGAATCATCTGCATTGATTACTTGAAGAAAGAAAGAATGATAAATGGAGAGTATTGTGCATCGTTATTATACCGGTTGAATGAAAAAATCAAGAAAAAATGCCCTCATCCGGCCAAGAACAAGTTCTCTTCCATCAAGAAAAGGCCAGGGTGCACACCTGCGCAGTTTCAGTATTTTAGAATTATGATTCCAGGTAAAACATTCACCTAATTCACCACATTTGTCCCCCAATGACTTCTTTTTATTTCTAAACTTGAAAAAGTGGCTCGGGTATGGATTCACGTCTAACGAAAAGTTCATCTCCGAAACAGATACCTATTTTAAGGACCTTCCAAAATCCTACATTTTGGAAGGCTTAAACAGTTGGAGAAACGCTGGGAAAGGAATATAGCTAAAAAGAAAATATGCTGAAAGATAAAAATATACCAAAATTAATTTGTTTTCTGCTTTTTCTAAGCAGTTATTTAACTACCCTCACAAATATAGTAAGTAAATAAGTTTGCTTTTGTCTGTCTCTTATGGTTTATCAGTTATACAAGTCATTCCAGAAAATGCAAGATATAATTTTGTTTTTAAGGAAAATATCTTAAGATAATGATGTTTTTATCAAAACTATTAGAGCCAATTTGAAAAAGTACGAAATATTAGAAACCATTTTCAAATAAAAGTAATTTAGAATGCAATAGTTTGCGACAGTATATTAGCCCGCTGTGTATTTTATTAGTTTAATTAATATTTTTGTATAGGGTTCATATAGAAAATATTTGCTTCAGCAACCAAGACTACGCAGAATATAGAACGCAAAACCTTAGGGCAAAGAAGTTGCTATTATGTTCGCCAAGGTTTCTTTCTTTGTTAATGCTAGATTGCCTCTGTGGAGCAAATATTTTTGTGGAGCAATATTTTTAGCGCATTACAGACAAAAGTAATAAAGTAAAGTTTAGAGAAAGGTTAGTTCTCAAAAAGTCAGTAGTTCGGGACTTCTTCATTATAAAGTGCGGTCACGTGAGCTGAATACAAAGAACTTACCAAGTTAGACATGTGACAACATTATTTTCGAGCTTCTTTTCAGCCAATCAGGAAGGAGTTCATTATTGGAGATTTTAGATATGTAAGCAAGGAATCAGTGATTCTTATTTTTATTGTGATTATTGTTCCTGTTGCAGCTTATTCTGCGTGACAGACGCACGATGCTTACGCGGTACGCTACAAGTTGTACTTTGTACGTACGTAAGAGCGAAGGTGTGGGTGCCTAAATATGTAATTTTATGTCGCGAGATATTGTAGTTATTGCACGAGTTATATTGTCACAGTAATTACGAATAATTACCAATGACCGTCCACAACAAGAACTTAGAACAGCAGAAAATAGCAATAATTATTATTATTATTTCTACGTCTTCAAGAATTCTTATGTGGAGAGTCGCTAGCAGGATTAGTGCCTTAACCAGTAACAAAGAAGAACAAAAGTATTGCTTTTAGTGGAATCCAAAGTGAAGTACTTTTAAATTTTTAGTGTGAATGGTGGTAGTGTTAGAGGTGGCGGTAGTTGTAGTGATGGTAGTACTAGTTGGGGTGCTGGTGGAGATAGTGGTAGTAGTAGTAGTAGTAGTTGTATTAGTGGTATAAGTAGTGATTAGTAGTAGTTAGTAGTAGTAGTAGTAGTAGTAGTTAGTAATAGTAGTAGTAGAAAAAGTCGTACGAGTAGTAGTAGTAGAAGTAGTAGTGGTAGTAGAAGTAGTAGTAATAGTAGTAATAACAGTAGTAATAGTCGCAGGAGTAGTAGTAGTAGTAGCAGTAGTAGTAGTAATAGCAGCAGTAGTAGTAGTAATAGCAGCAGTAGTAGTAGTAATAGCAGCAGTAGTAGTAGTAGCTGTAGTAGTAGTAATAGCAGCGATAGTAGTAGTAATAGCAGCAGGAGTAGTAGTAGTAGTAGTAGCAGTAGTAGTAGTAGTAGTAGTAGTAATAGCAGCAGTAGTAGTAGTAATAGCAGCAGCAGTAGTAGCAGTAGTAGTAATAGCAGCAGTAGTAGTAGCAGTAGTAGTAATAGCAACAGTAGTAGCAGTAGTAGTAATAGCAGCAGCTGTAGTAGTAGTAGTAGTAGTAGTAGTAGTAGTGGTAGTAATAGCAGCAGTAGTAGTAGTAGTAGTAGTAGTAGTAATAGTAATATTAGCAGTAGTAGTTGAAGTAGTAGTAATAGTAGCAGCAGTAGTAGCAGTAGTAGTAATAGCAGCAACAGTAGTAGTAGTAATAGTAATAGCAGCAGTAGTAGTAGTAACAGCAGCAGTAGTAGTAGTAGTAGCAGTAGTAGTTATAGCAGCAGCAGTAGTAGTAATAGCAGCAGTAGTAGTAGTAATATCAGCAGTAGTAGTAATAGCAGCAGGAGTAGTAGCAGTAGTAGTAATGGCAGCAACATTAGTAGTAGTAGTAGTAATAGCAGCAGTAATAGTAGTAATAGCAGCAGTAGTAGTAGTAGTATTAGCAGTAGTAGTAATAGCAGCAGTAGTAGTAGTAATAGCGGCAGTAGTAGTAGTAGTAATAGCAGCAGTAGTAGTAGTAGTAATAGCAGCAGTAGTAGTAGCAGTAGTAGTAATAGCAGCAGTAGTAGTAGCAGTAGTAGTAATAGCAGCAGAAGTAGTAGTAATAGCAGCAGCAGTAGTAGTAATATCAGCAGTAGTAGTAGTAATAGCAGCAGCAGTAGTAGCAGTAGTAGTAATAGCATCAACAGTAGTAGTAGTAGTACTAGTAGTAGTAATAGCAGCAGTAGTAGTAGCAATAGCAGCAGTAGTAGTAGTAGTAGCAGTAGTAATAGCAGCAGTAGTAGTAGTAGTAGTAATAGCAGCAGTAGTAGTAGTAATAGCAGCAGTAGTAGTAGTAATAGCAGCAGTAGTAGTAGTAGCAATAGTAGTAATAGCAGCAGTAGTAGTAGTAGTAATAGCAGCAGTAGTAGTAGTAAAAGCAGCAGAAGTAGTAATAGCAGCAGAAGTAGTAGCAGTAGTAGTAATAGCAGCAGTAGTAGTAATAG
>CM060890.1:19596264-19733764 GCA_030762935.1 Hymenopus coronatus
GGTCCCCTTTATCCAAAAAAAAACATTTTCGGAAAAAGATCCGTGTATCGTGTGTCTATGTACACGATCAAAATCGAAAAGTCAGTAAAATACCAAACTTGGTATTTGAGTTGAATATCTTTAAGGGATGCGACACGAAGATTTTGAGAAAAATCGCTTCACCCCCAACCACCCTTTACATAGAACTTTTTTCGGGAATTTAGATTTTCTCAAAAATGGCTCCAACGATTTTGATTAAAATTTTGTATATTAAAGGCATTTACCTGAGAAATAAAACGCATATTTTGAATTTTCTGGGAATAGCCTCTGAAAAGTAGTTTATACTGTATGAATTTTACAGAATTTTGAATAACTGCTAGACCGTAAGAGATGGACAAAGCTTACTACACATAAAATGTAGAGCATGTTAAATCACACAATCTATGTTATATACATTTCTTTTTCGTGGAGTTCATTGTTTTTGGGACATTCCTTGTTTTTGTTTTCTGCTTAGGAAAAATTTTTCTCATACAGGAATTTGTCAACTGCTGCCCATATAAACAAAGTAACTTCAGTGGCATAGTAACCAGCTTTTGACGATCACTTTAACCTATGGTACTCCCTTATTTCGCTTCTACTTACAAGGAGGTAAGTAATAAGACTATTTCTACTATTTTTTCTGATTAGCATGAAGTAAATAGAAGTACAAGCTATTTAATAATAATTTGTTGCAGAGATATAGAGAAAGTCATGTGAATGGAACACATCAGATTTTATTTAGAAAAAAGGTTTTTATTTGTCTGTCTGTCTATGTAGCATAGCTCAAAAACGAAAATATCGTTAAATATTAATTTTGGTATTTGAATTTTATGTCTTTCAAGGATGCGACTCGAAGAGTTTCAAAACAATCCCCCACCAAAGACTACCCGTTACATGAAAAGAGTTTTGAAAAAGTTTTTTTCTCAAAAACTTCTGTAACCATTATGATTAAAATAGCGTATTTTAAATATATTTACATAAAAAATAAATATGTATTTTAAATTTTCTTAGATTTCCCTCTAAAGATCTCTTTATTCTGGGTGAGTTTTGCAGAATTTTGCTTAACAGAAAACAGTTAGACAAAAAGAATATTTTGTTAAAGCAAATCGTTTAAGATGCTTTTCTTGTAGTTGAACTTCTTGAGATATTTCTTGTTATTGGTTTCAGTTTTAAAATACCTAACTTTACTCAAACGGTACCACGCAAAGAAAACGGAATCTTAGTTGTTTCACATAACATTCATTGATTCACCAGCTTTTAAAAGATTAGACTGTCCCTTAGCCTTAAACATTCCCTATTTCCCGTCTACTTGCGTTTGTATATGGAACATCTAAGGAAGTATGTGAATGGAATACATCAGATTTTTAATATTTCCAGAATATGGCTCCATGTTTCCGCTTCCACGCAGAGTGGACAAATTCTCACTCCGGTATCTTCAGTTAATTTCTTGCCTCTCGAAGTACTTAATGTTATCCACGCTAAACTGATTCTTCGTTCGGTGTACGGTGATCTAAATAGTCTCCCTACCTCATTATCACGAAATTTAACACTGTAGGTTAAGAGGCACTTTAGGCACATACTGTGATTCTAAATTTTGTCTGTTAATATCAAGCTTTATAGAGATAATAAAAGCTTAGTTGTTCTAAAATTAATGACTAGAAGTCTGATGCTCTCTACAGAGTTCCCGTAGTAGTCGCGATTAGGACTACGTTTAGAATAACACTGCCAACCTGTAATATAATATGCACTCATCAATCAGTATACTGAAAAAGGTTTACCTTTATGATCCATTATTGCATACATCATTTAATATTTAATATCTGAGACGTGCTTTACTCACTGCTTCATTCATTTTAAAGCATGATTCGAGGACACTATCCATTTACTCAATGTTGCATTGCAATTACAGCAGTAATGGTAGTATGAGTAGATATGAAAATTTGATTTGTGTGTCAAACCTGAATAAAGCATTTGTTGAAAATATTGCCTATGATATCGTTTGAATGGTCTGTTAACGGACACTGAGAATGACATTTTGACTACAATTGGTGGGGAAAAATCTGATGTACACTATTTACCTGACTTTCTCTGCATCTCTGTAACAAATTATTGATAAAAAGGTTATGCTATTCATGCTAATCGATATAATATTAACAGAAATGTTCTTATTAAATGCTATCTTTAAGCAGAAGGAAATAAGGGAATATTATAGGCTAAAGCGATTATTAAATAGTTTAAAAACAGGATGCTATGTGATTGAAAATCCTTTATTTTATGGCCAGGAGTTAAAATATTCCGGTATGAGAGAAAAGAAGGAATATCACAGAAACGGCCAGCTCTGCACAGAGAAAATATGTTTAAATAGAGAGATAAATTATGTCTTCTAACAAGATATGCTAAGATTCTTTTGTCTATCTCTTACGTTTTACCAGCTAAGCACAATTCATCCACAATAAAGGGGTTTTCAAGTGATTCCCAGAAAATTAAAGACATGTTTTATTTCTCATTTAAATATCTTTAATATGCGACATTTAAATCAAAATCGACAGAGCAATTTTTAGAAAATAAAATTTAAAAAAAAAAGTAATGTAAACGGTAATTAGGGAGGGGGGGGGCGATCTTCATGAAAATCTTCGTGTTACATCCTTGGAAGTTGTTGAACTTAAATGCGAAGTTTGGCATTTAACATACTCTTTTTATAGGGCCATGCTATTCTACACACACACACACACACAAATGCACACATACACACACATTGACATTTTTCTAAAAACACGTACTTCCGGTGAAATCCCGGTTAACGTTTTTGGGTGTAATGCAATAGCTTCTCCATACATTATGTACCTAGTATGTGTACACAGAGTACAAAAACCGAAATCGCTTTATCATATCAAATGGCTGTTAGAACCTCTGTGCATCCATAGAGAATCAGCAATCAGTACTTAGGGCGCTACAGTATTAAATATCAACAGCCATTTACTAGAATACTCTTTGTTAAAATAGTTTTTTCTCAAAATTACGTTTTCGTTTCGTATCGTAGTTGGCTTACCCTACCCGTATTTGGGACTGACACCCCCCTAGGACTTACAAGCGGATGCCCTGTCGGGGAGCTAACAGCACGAAAAGTCAGAATGGAGAACCTGAAACGAGTGGTGGGCATGAACATGAAAAATATATGAATTGCAAGTGAAAAGGATGATAGGAAAGATGATGGAGCAATTGGTGAAATGAATGACGGGGGAAACCAAAAGAACTGTAGAAAACCCGCCCAGACGCTGCTTCAGCCACCATAAATCCCATATGCGAGAACTTGGAAATAACCCCGGGCCGCCTAGATAAGAGGAATGAATGACGGGGGAAACCAAAAGAACTGGAGAAAACCCGCCCAGACGCTGCTACAGTCACCATAAATCCCATATGCGAGAACTTGGAATGGACCCCGGGCCGCCTAGATAAGAGGCGAGCGGTCTAACCACTCAACCACGGCGCCGTCTAAATTACATTTTCACACTTCAAAATGTTCTACGCATCTTAACAAATGCAACTAATATTTCCCGAAATGTACAGAATTAGTTAGTATAATATTAAAAGTGGCAACATTTTTGTAGCAAAATGAATAATTTTCAACAAAAAGTTGTTTATGAGAAAATAATTAATTTAAGGTTATATTTTCTTACATTTTAAAATATATATAATCATGCATTTATCAAAATAATTGAAATAGCAACACAAATTATTGGTTCAAATCTCAAATTCCAAGATGCCTACAAAATTTCCCGAAATTTTTAGGTTCATGAGACATTTCAATTATGTAATTTAGTTACATAATATTATTCATGTACTAGTTTATATCTTTTAAAACGTATATCCAATTTCAATGACATTTTCTGTTCATATTAACATTGCAGTAATTTAATCACAGACAAATTTTCTGAAAAAATATATAAAGAATATCAATATTGGAAATATCACTCCCTGTGTTGGTACTTACCAGTCTGCTTCACAATAACCAGGCATTGACAAATCCAATTATTACAGTATGCCTTCCCGTTTCCGTTCCCAGCGCATTGTTACCATATCGTAGTTATCTTTGTTCCACGCTCGCGCTCGTGTCCCGGTTCCTGAGTATTTCTGAACCCGCTTTTAATGATAAGATATATAGTAATGTAAAATGCATTTATTACTTAGTTGTATGACCCTCAAGATTGTTTGCTGAATAATTGGTTCACATTCCGAACTCTGCTGCAATACTTTTTAAAATAGGAATTTTACAGTACAGCAGATTCGTCTAAGATCTATGGATTCTTCGGCACTGGTTAGGTATGTTAATTAAAATAACTATTAATTTTAAGTCTTTATCACCTGCATGGAAGAGAATAAAATAAATCCTGTAATATAATCGCATTATTGAGAGTGCAATCCAAAAAAGAACAACCATTCGCGTATTCCTGCTGTGCCGTTCACTGTCTTACTTATGTTAAAGATACAATTATTTCCACGGCCATTCTCAGTGAGGAGTGAAAGTCAATCAAAATGATTTACTACTATGTATTCTGTGATTGTTTAAAATTAGTTTCTTGACACAAAGTCTCTGAAGTACAATGTGTTGAATTTTGAAGAGCTCGGAAGCTAAAACCTGAAGAAATTTAGCTTAAACTGAATGAAGTTTATGGAGATATCAAATGAAAGTTATATGTGTGAGAAAGTGGTGAGAAATATTCACCAATGGATGAGTAAATGCACAAAATGATATTTGACTCGAATGCCCAACACTCATCATACAAGATTGAAAGTATCAGGTGAATAATAAAATGGTTAAAATGAGTTAAGTTATCTTTAACAAACCTTCTCGTTCTTTCCTTGGTAAATGTTATTCTGAACAAATATCTAAGATTAACTTATTGACAGCAGTAGACTACAATGCGTACTAAGGCTTGTTGGCAGATATAGCAATTAATGCTTAAATGATGCAGGGGGATATATGCAAAAATAAAATGAATTCCAATCTTGTCAGTTGCATGCCTTTTAATGTTTGGTTTTGTGAATACATTAAAACAAAGCTCATTATTTCTTGAGTTACCCTGTCATTCTCTAGTTTACTGCATTCGCTTTTGTAAAATGATAATTTGTATTTGTTTATTTAACTATTTTTTACAGAAAGGATTACAAATACCTTAACATCCCTCTGATCAATAAAGTTGTAGTTTTTACTCAATATTTTATGTAGGCCTCTTCAATCATAAACTCAAACCAGTGTGCATGCGTGTACATGTGTGTTTAAGTTACGGAAGGACAGTCCACTCTGCAGCCGTAGGCTTATTTTACATCAAACTTCTGGAGGACTGAAATTCCATTGGGACAGGAGAGGGCCACCGTCCGCAACAGTTCACAAACAGTTTTTCTTCTAGACGCGAAGAACACCAGGAGCCCGTGACTCAGTTCCGGATAGATCATCTGGGTCCGCAGACAACCACTAACTCATCCCGCCGCCAATAGCTGTATTGGGTTAGAGTGTTGGGCCGTATGGAACCCATCCCGAACGCCAGTCCCAGACGAATCGCTTGGCTCGGTAATTCAAACCAGTAAATAGAATTTAAAGAGAAACTTAACTTAATAATTATCAACTGGAAAGTTGATACTCTTTCATTTCAGTGCGATTGGATAGGATTACCCTCAGCTATAATAATGCTGATTAAAATACCGTATGTTAAAGATATTTACATCACAAATAAAATGCATATTTCGAACTTCTTAGGATTGGCCTCTTATGATCTCTTCATTCTCGATGACTTTTGTACAAATAGTAAACCGTAAGAGATGGACGAATACGCAAACTACAAAATGTAGAACTAGTTAAGACCGACAATGTATGATATATATATATTCTTGCATAGTTAACCGTTTCCAAGGTATTCCGTGTTATTGGAAGCCACTTAAATTTTTCTCAAACCGGAAGACATCTTTCTTTTTATATCTCTTTTGTTTAAGCCTATGAAAACAAAGAGAGCCTAATTTCAATCGTTTCACATAGCGACCGGCTTTTTAAAAGATTTGATAATTGCTTTATCCTAGTGAATTCCTTTATTCTACTTCCTCTTGTAAGGAAGCAACTATTACGACCACTTCTGTTAATATTTATCTGGACTAGAATGATTTGGATAAAATTAAAGTAAAATAATGTTATTTTGTATGAAAAGTTGTTTGCGAAACAGCTACAGAAAGCCATGTTAATGGAACACATCAGATTTTTATTGATGTGTATGTAGTTCATGAATCTCATGCTTGGTATGGTATAAAAACACACTTCGCGTCTGAAGTTTAGTTAGTCCTACATTTATACCAAAACAAAACAAATAGGTTAGAATTAAATCAAAGTCGCATTCTACTCCTAGCTATCATTTTCTAAGCGAATTGAAAAACAGTAGAGAATTTTCGTGACTTGCCTACACGCATCGTTGTCACTGGGATGGTGACAAGGTAATAACGCTTTCCACTCCGAGGATCTATCTGAACGGCCGAAAGAAACCTCCCTGTATGAGTTCCTCTCAGTCATTGAAGCAGTACATGTCTTGTCACGGGGCAAAGGGTTATTCAGAAGGGGAACATAAATCATAACTAATAATATAAATTATATCAAGAAGGGAAATATAAATGTACTTTTAAAATGGGAAGGGAAGAAATATTTAAAACACGCATAAGTAGCTGAGTTGTCACGAGCTGGTAGCACCGTATACCGTTAAGAGGGTAGGAAATTGAACCGTTTGCCCATCCTGGTGGAGGAGCACGCTAAAGTGACCCGCTTTGGCGCTTCGTGGTGCACAGGATCGTGGGTTTGAGTCCCGTCTTGGGCAAGGATGTTTCTGTGTTTGTAAATGTGTCTATGTTTGTGTATGTATATGTAAAAGGAAAACGTTAAGAATAATAAGTTCTACTAAAGGAAATATAGGAAACTGGAAAAAATGGAGAAAAAAGGAATGCAGCCCCGGAGTCTTGACAAGCCTCCGGAACTGTATTTTATATAAAAAAAAAGCCGAAGGGGATGAGAGAACACTGCCCGAGGGGAACATAACGGGATCGAAAACAATGCTCTCCGCTGGCCAGGCGACACCGTTTGAGGCACTAGACGTTAAACATCCGCACAACCAAGATGTGATACTTCGAGTCCAGGGTGGAGCCCAACAGGCTATATTTAATCGTGAGGGAAATAGTTTGTAATACAGACCAGATTACGGACGATATCACTGCATCAAAATTAATAAGTAACAATAGTCGTGGTTGCGTAAAGTATAGTTTCACAATTGAAAATTTAAGAGAAATGCTCGTATGTTCGACGGCGGAAAAAGGCCGAACTAACTGAATAAAGCTCCCTGAAAGAGTTTCCATGCTAGTAAAAATTCTAAACAAGGGCACTCACAAATTCACAACATTCCTAATAACCAAAACCCGCAACTGGGATACCCGTAACCAAGATACCGCCCTATCATTTAAGCCTCATTTAAGCTTAAATTTAACTACATTTAAGCAATAAAGAAATATATTCTCTTAAAATGTAAGCTAATATTCAAAAATACATTCCATTACATTTTACAGTTCTCGTCACGAAAAAATAGACAAAGGTAGAGACAACAAACATAAAATTCAAACCAATTGCTTGAATGTGAATCACGAATCTCTTGGTCTACGTACGGTTGCCCTTACTATCTGAGCTATCAATTGAGCTTGCCTACACATGGCTTGTATAAAACAATAACTATTTATAGAGCTAAAAGTTAGTTAAACTATGGAGCCCGCGGACATATACCACTTGCGACAGTGTGGATCACCTTTATGTTATATTGTCTCAAAATAATTTTGAAATCTCTTTGTGGTTTACTAAAACACGCCAATCAGTTGCGGAATTTAATGAGCCTGGTAGCTGAAGAACAGAACGTAGACCGGGAGATCCCTGATTCAAATCTCGACTATATCAAGGGCATTTTCAGACCTTTCCAAATTTTGTCCTACATACGCCTTACAGGAAAATACAATTATATTTGTGCAAAAGCTCATTAACGTCTGAGCCAAGCCGATTAAGCCACTATTTCAGAAGTCCGCTACTGTCCTGAAGGTGCACATGATTTACCCCATGGCATAGCGACTGCAAAACATGATAGCTTACATGTAACGAGACACATACCTTATTCTCTACATAAGAGTTGGATTCAAATAATATTTCAGAAGTCTGCGGAAAGGAGTGAAAGGCAAAAGGTTCTTTACTTTGAATTTAGGATTGCGCTTGATTATTTTGGAGGATAGGACTATGCCTATTTTTACTCAATTCACCCCTAACAAACCGATACAGTTCACTCCCCCATACACAGAAAAAACATAAATACGTATATTTAAATTTCTTAAGTAAACATTATGGATATTCGAACGTTTAATAAAACTGGAAGATATCTATGCATCAGTGAACTTATTTAGTGTTTGACCAGTTGCGTTCTCTTACAATCAACACCACCGTACATTTTCTCTGCAGAGGCAACTGTGGTTGTACATATTTGCCAAACTGCTGCTACCTTAGTGATACCAGTCATCAAAAGAAACGTCAACTTAACGCAACAATGCACCAATTATACCAGTCAACATATGCTGCGCAATAAGTAGGAACGATGACATTTGTTGTTAACTTCTTCAAATCTTTTAAACTTCAAACTGCACTTTTACTTATCTCTCTCGAAATTTTCTCAAATGCCTAAATATAATTTCTTCCTGTTTCAAGGACTATTGTTTTAATCACCTATTCAGGGCTCTACTATCCATTCACCTCATAAGAGGACTACCCAGATTTTTCTTTCCAATTGAACGAAAATTAATGTTACTTTCTCTAGCACTTATGTTGAATGTACATAGTAGATGGATAACGTATTGTATTCCACCCAAAAACTCGATACCGAGATATACATGCTTTGATGCTTCATGATTAAGAAAAATTATTTTTAGAAAAAGATTCGTATGCGTGTGTGAGTGTGTGTCTGTCTGAGGATGACATAGCTCAAAAAGGAAAGTCATTTACATACCAAACTTGGTATTTAAATCCAGTATCTTCTAAAGATGCTATACGAATATTTTCAGAAAAATCTCTCCTCCCAACTATCCTTTATATGGAACATTTTTCGAGAATTTTGACTTTCTGAAAAATGATGATTTTGATTTGAATATAACGAAATGTTTAAGATATTTTCATGACAAACAAAGGGCATATCCTGAACTTTCTGGGAATACTTCTGAAGACCTCTTCCTCCTGGATGACTTTTGTATAACTGTGAAACCGCTAGAAATAGTCAAAAGCTTACTATACAGATATTACATATCATTCAAACACACAATTATGTCATATACATTTTATAGAGCTAAATGTTTCCAATATATTCCTTGTTATTGATTTAAATGTTAAACTAAACACATTTTCTCAAGCGGGCGTTTCATACTTATTTTGTTTAACTCCGAGCAACCACATTTCAATTACTGCACATAGAAATAGCATTTACAATATTTGTTCAATCGCGTTAGCCTAAAGTATTCACGTATTTACGTTCTGCATACATTAATCAAGTAACAATTGCCGCTAATGTCTATCTTGATTAGAATTATTTATATAAGAGAATAATCTTTTCTAAGAATATCTTGCTTGCAGAACAGATTAAGAAAGTCATGTGAATGGAGCCCGTCAGATCTTAATGATTTTCCTCATTCTGACAACACGATTCTTCCACATTAATTGTTTTTATGTTTAGGTATCTATTATTACCTGAAAAAGATTTTTAAATTGGATCTCATTGTTTCATTCCTTATTTTGTCCATTTTATATCCTTACATAAATCATGAACTTCATCCCTGCTACCTGTATGTGTTATGGCTTTTTTTTTTGTGCTTTTTTTGTCCATGATTCGAAACCATGTACAAAATAAGGCACAGTCATAATTTAAAGTATTTCATTTGTACTTCATTTCTTGTTTTTTTCCCCAAAATTCTTCCAGTGGTTCCACAAATAAGGGACAGTCATAACTAAAAGAATTTTCGTCTTTTGTTTTTCTTCCCAAAATTCTTCCATTTTTTAATTTTCTCCTGAATGTCCTTGCCATACTTCAATTAATGTGTATCATATACTATATTTAGGACATTATATCTTTTCGCAGCTACAACAGGAAGGAGTTAAACCTGGACTGAGGGTGACCCATCAGGCGCATATGCGCCGTTGTCCAGTTTTGCACATATTAAACGTATTGATTGACGTTCTTACAGAGAGGAATGCGCACAATTCTGAAGAACAGCGGTTTAGGGACAGAACGTACTCCTCTCTGAAGTACATCTCAAAATATACGACTCGTTTACTGAGAACGAAGTCCTCTTTCCAGTCGATTTTACAAACGTTTTATCGTAGTGTACAAGCAACGTAATTCAGTAAACGCATCGGAAAAAAATAGCCTATCATATCTCTATATTATGAACGTCAGCTTAACAGAAAATGGCAGAATTTTGTACTCAAAGCCAGGGTTGGCTGCCAAAAATTAGGAAAACATTAGGAGTTCACCTCATCCACCATGGACCCGTAAAGTCAAAACGGACATATAACGGTTTATTTAAATTTTTGCGAGAACTACGTCTCCTGCATCTCAAATAACATTCATAATATCCTTTACCATGTAATTAATGATATTAAAACTCACAGCAAAGTTTTAAAACGGTCTTAAAGGACTAAATCAAGCACGAAAACTCGCGATGTGGCAATGGCATAGTGCCTGGCACACAGGTCGTATTATTGAACATGAAGGATGCGTTCAGAAGTTTCGAAATAGCTGGATAGGATTATGAGTTCTCTTGAGTGCCAGCCTACAATGACACTGGTTCGAGTCTCAGTATTGGGCATATTTTTTAATTATTGATCATAAAAACTTAGAAATCAAATTTACAGTAATCTAATATTGAAGTCCCTGTAAGTTCCGGACATTATAAGTTAAATCGTGATGGTTAGCTGCAGTTTGTGATCGGTAGAATACGTTTAGTGACGTCTGCCCCATTGGACTGGCATGATGCAGTGTGTCATTAGGACTGTCCCTTCATTCTCCACACGTATACTGTCGCACGATATTTTGTGCCAGTCTTTCATTATGTAACAGACCAGTACATAGATATGCTTTTGATCTATGGAGAAGCAAGTACAAATCCACAAGTGGCTCAGCATCTATACCGGGAGGGATATCCAAATAGACGACAACCAACAGCAAATACCTTCCAGAATGTTGAATGGCGTCTGCGTGTAACAGCGTCACTTGCGAGAATGCCTCCTGTTAGATACGCACCAGCAACATCGGGTGCTAATGCAGTAGTTTTTTTGAACGCCATCCAGGACAATTTGCATACTTGTACACGGGCAGTTGCTCAGAAAGTGAACATCAGCCAGTTAGTGGGAATATGGAACACTAATAGGTTTCATCTTTATCGTTTGCACTTACACCAGGCACTTCAGGGGAGGCGTTTCGAAGCTCGAGTGACGTTTTGTGAATGGTTGCTGGAGTGAGTAGGTAATGCTTTGGGATTCGTATCCAGGATCCTGTTTTCTGATGAATCAAGATTCTGCAACAATGAAACGTAAATCACCACAATGTGCAATATTGGAGTCTTGATAATCCTCATTGGGCAAGGGAGGTAGCATTTCAAGAGCACTGGGGGGTGAAAACTTGGGAGACCACCTTTTTGGACCATTATTCATCGAGGGATATTTAACAGGAACACGTAACGAGCTACGCTTATTATTAGAGAATGTGCCACTGCAGGAGCGAATGACGATGTGGTTTCCATACAATAGTGCTCCTCTGCACCCGTTGAGGATCGTCTGCTATCATTGGATAGGATCACATTCTGGTCATTGGATAGAAAGCCGAGGACAAGTCTCCTGGTCTGACAGATCACCTTATCTGACACCCTTTGTCTTCTTCCTATGGGGTTATTTAAAGGAACGCGGTAATACAGAGGAGCTGGACTATCCAGAAACCCTTCGCTAGCCTATTTAGTGGCCTGTAGATCTGTTCAATCCGCCATGCTACACAGAGTCAGAGGAGCTAGACAATCCAGAAATCCTTCGCCAGCGTATTACAGTGGCCTGTAGATCTGTTCAACCAGCCATGCTACACCAAGTCAGAGGAGCTAGACAAGCCAGAAACCCTTCGCCAAGTGGCCTGTAGATCTGTTCAACCCGCCATGCTACACCAAGTCAGAGGAGCAAGACAATCCAGAAACCTTTCGCCAGCGTATTACAGTGGCCTGTAGATCTGTTCAACCCACCATGCTACCCCGAGTCAGAGGAGCTAGACAATCCAGAAACCCTTTGCCAAGTGGCCTGTAGATCTGTTCAACCCGCCATGCTACACCAAGTCAGAGGAGCTAGACAATCCAGAAACCCTTCGCCAGCGTATTACGGTGGCCTGTAGATTTGTTCAACCCGCCATGCTACACCGAGCCAGAGGAGATAGACAGTCCAGAAACCCTTCGCCAAGTGGTCTGTAGATCTGTTCAACCCGCCATGCTATCAGAGGAACTAGACAATCCAGAAACCCTTCGCCAGCGTATTACAGTGGCCTGTAGATCTGTTCAACCCGCCATGTTACACCGAGTCAGAGGACCTAGACAATCCAGAAACCCTTCACCAGTGTATTAGAGTGGCCTGTAGATCTGTTTAACCCGTTATGCTACACCGAGTCAGAGGCTACATTCAATAGCGTGCCCAGGCGAGCATTACCCAAGAATGTCATCAGTTCCAGCACTTGCTTCTAGTCGTGTTCCAAGAATAGGAATTAGGGTTATTCCAGTACCAAAAAGCATACCAATAGGAAAGACATTTCTAATGACACAATAATTTTGTGTCTGCAAACTTGTGTTTAACTTCCTATGTAATTTTCTTCTTTTCTGTGTTCAAATGTGTATCTAGGTATAAATGATCCTTATTTCAATTGTACCTATCTATAGTTATGTTTAAACAACTACCTACTTGTAGTCAAAAAATAAATGAACACCTAACAATACCATAAAGCATAAATAAAATAATAAAATGGAAATAATAACAGCTTTCAGATTAATAATTGTAATTTGTGAATATTACATGATAAAAGCAATTAGTACATACACGAGATCCGAACCACCTTCAAAACAAACAGATCACCACTGAGCTACCTGATAACTTTAGAGATTAACTTTCCATTTAACGTGTAGTACGAGAAATCTATGGACCCAAGGATGAAAATAGGAATGGGGAATTAAAACTAGTGAAGAATATTATGTGCTCTATGATGACGTCCAATTTTGATCTTTATTATAATTTCAGACTTATATGGATAGAAAATGTAAAAAAAGTGAGGAGGACTCCCTATTGCAAAGAATCTGGAAGTTAACACCAGGTGTAAAAAGGCACGTGGGAAGACCTAGAAAAACATGGAAAGAGAATATAGAGGATATCAAGGAGCGGAATATAAGATGATGTAGGAAGAGAATGAGCTAGAAAGAAATGAGCGTCAATAAGAAGCAGATTCTAGCCTTTAAGGGCTGTAATGCTAAGGAGTACGTAAATATTTGTAAAAGTGTAGCATATTATTATTATTATTAGTAGTAGTAGTAGTAGTAGTAGTAGTATTATTATTGTTATTATTGTTGTTGTTATTTCGATCTGAACAGATTATTTCCATAACAAATTTTTATAATTTCCTGTCATAAAATACGAGTATATACGAATAGAGATCCAATACACCTTAAGTCTCCAATATGAGACCGTTAATTAGCTTCCCTATCACAATTATTATTAGTTATTTATCAATATGTAAACTAAAATAGTGTAATGTACGTATTTAACTGAAAAAGTTCAGCTGGAGAAGAAAGCTGACGCCAAGAGAGTCAAGGGGAATGAGGGAGCGCTTTTGTTAGAAAGGTATATTTGTCAAGTCACAGACACACGAATTACATCGGGGGTGAACAGAAAAATTCAGAAGACGGTAATTCTTCATTGTACAAGGCTTGCCATGTGAGGTTTGCAGTGCACCCTGGGATAAGGAAATTGATTCTTGGGAAATATTTACGTCCATCATGCTGCCTTTCTGTACAATCAGAAAGAGGCCGCCATGACAGTATTTTTTGTATATAAAGAGCCCAAGAAGGCACATCATGGCCAGTCTCTGTTTTCACCAATCTCTGTTCTCGCCAATTTCTGTTCTCGCCAATCTCTGTTCTAGCCAATCTCTGTTCTCGCCAATGTCTGTTCACCAATCTGTTCTGTTCTGTTCGTGAAAGCTATCTGTAGCTGTTGTGCTGTCGGTCGTCGGGCTGAACTTAATTACTTCATACAAAGCTAGACACAGTAATGTGTAACGAATCTAAAGTCAGTGACGCGTATTAATATACTGCATGCAATCAGTCAAGTGTTAGAATTCGCAACAGGTGTATGAGTTAGAATTATTGTAAGGCAAATGTGTTTGTCTCGTCTCTCCTAGGAAGGAATAAACTCCAGGAAAGTATATAAGTTTTAAGCATTATAAGATCACTACCCCCATTAGCTGCACCAGCCCGAGCAGGTCACTCATCGTGCAGGCTGAGCAACACCGAGGCAAACTCACCTTACCAGGTAAGTGGGTCTACTCATAGGTAGTGGAGTGAGTCTGATCGACTCCGATCTGCGCTCACTGCATAAGGCGTATTACATGTGGTGCCAAAGACAACACTGCACATAGCACCCAACGTCAACACGACCTTAACACCGCAAATTATTATTAATATGCCGATTATATGCATTATAATTCTTGGATTGCAACTTCAGCTATGATTTTTACTTGTTGTCAGACATAGGTGATTTAGAAACAAGCCTGGATGAAAGGAAATAAAGTTGGACATTTACTGTAAGACAAGAACATGGCAGGTGACAAATATCCCAATTACTCGTACAGGTTGGCGTTTGTACACAATATAATCAATCGTGTTTATTTATCACTTGTGATCTTGGCTACTGACATATGGTTCAAGAGTAGATAGCTTGAAACCAACTGCTTAAGAACGCTTATGGCTTTTATCACCAAACCAAAAGCACAGAGAAAATTGAGCCTCTTTAATATGCTTTAATTTAAATAATTTCCAGTTGAACGTCAGAAGTTAGCTACTCTGAAATGCTTAAAAATCATTTTTTGTTTTGTTTTAAGCACTAATAAAATACCTATTATTACCATTTTCAGAAACGTTATACTTTTGAAGGGTTAAGAGGCTTTAAAGGTATCCTTTAAAGCTGCCATGCAATTTTTTTTTTTTTTTTAAAGGTTTCTATGTTTAAATTCTGTTTTCTCAATACTATATTTTTGTATGCTTTTCTCAGAAAATATGAAAGGTAGAAATGTTCATTACGTGTGTACAACACATAGTTACTTTATAAACCACAATAATCATAATTTCAAAATATATATTAGTGAAATTAAGGAAGCAACAAGATTTCATTTTCCACATTTTTATTTTTTAGGCCTTTCAAATATTTTTTCAATATCTATTCAACTGATATACATATCTAAATAATTGAGATTTATCAGATAGGCTAATTATACTAAGAACAATCACAAAAAAGTGTGATTCTGTAATGCAAGTAGCTTCAGAAAAAGAGGTATATTAATTTACATTTTTAAGAGAAATTGTATTATTTTCCTGCTGTATGAAATAATATTTACAGGCGCAACCTCATAAGCTATCAATTCAAATCCTTCAAATAGTTTTCGTTATTTATAAATTAATTCATCCACCATTCAGGAAAAACCAAATAGAACATTATGAGCAGTGATAATTTAACTATTTAAGATGGAATTTACGTATGTTAATTCTACCTTGTCCCCTTAAGAACATAATTTCGATATATATGATGATATATATGAAGTATATATTTTAAGTATAAAAATACACATTTCTGATAATGCTCACTTTTTATACAATAAAATTCAATCATTGCCCATGGAAGTTTATTTAAGGAGTTCAAAATTATTAGACTTGAATTACAGAAAAGTAGAAAGAAATTGCATTGGGAGATAGATGTCATAAGTTTTGACCTTGCTACTGGCACGCTACCATATAGTAGTTTTAATCGAAATATTGTACAGTATTAGTAATTCCGCGAGTTGGTCACCCCTGTTTTATTTATCTGTATAGGAATAACAGATGAACATCGACATGTACGTCCCCCCGTAGAGTCAATATAGATTTTAACTTGTAGGTTATGTCTTTCGGCAGACACATATACAGACCTTTATTTACATGCAGGAGAAAACTGAGCAATGCTGCCCTCTACAGTCCATGCATATTCATACGATGTAGCAGCGTCAACTTCGTGTCTCTTTTTTGATTACGGTCCGTCTGCATCGCGGTACTTGCTCTGTTGCAGTTCTCGGTCCATATGATGGCCGCTGGAGCATGACCCGTTTACCACTTCTATTTCGGGATTTTTATACCTCTGGCCAGCAGTCCAATATGATGTACAGGTTTAAACTGCTTTCCTGACTGTAAGAGAGCGAACGTGCTCTGGTGCATAAGCGAATGTTGAATTGTTACAAACAGATGCTGGTGAAAACACAATATATGGCTGCATATACATAGAGTGAGTCAATACATTGTCTGAATTAATGAAAGTAATAAAGTTTTTGCAACGGTAAATAAAAGTTTACAGCTTTCAAGTATCTTCCATTGGGAATGGTGCCTAATATTAGACTCTCTGTGCAGTTATGGAGATTTATATTGGATTTAAATGGTCAATATAAAATCTCAGTGGGTCTAATCATACTGAAAAGTGCAATGCCATAGCCGGGATTTGAACTACGGATCTCCCGGTCTCTATCCCGTTTCTCTAGCCGCTGAGCTATCATAGCAACATGCCGGCACGATATTAAATTTCGCAATTGACTCGCATGTTTCCTGTAAACCACAAGGTGATCTCAAATTATATTGAGATGATATTCCAATGGCGATTTACAAGATGCAAGTACTTCGAGTCCCGGATTTCATAGTTTAGTCAACTATTAGGTCACTTAGTGTTAATTTAATTGTTTTTTCACACACACCATGTGTAGGAAAGGAGCAGCATAGGTATAGTCAGACTAAAATTTTCGATGTCATAACCGGGATTTGAACCACGGATCTAACGATCTTCAGCCAGTTGGGCTAACCATTGAGCTACCATGACGGCAGGTCATTAAATTGATCTAACAGTTCGCTAAACTATGAAGCCTGGGACTTAAAAGTACTTATGCCCTTATACATTGCCTTTCGGATATGTCATCGCAATATAAAGCCGATGTCCCACGGTCAAATATTTTGGTCCAGTACTCTTCAAACTACAAATTGGATCGTGGCCATCGGATAATTTCATTGTATACTATTTTTGTCCTACATTTTGGTCCATTTCCAGTTGGCTACAACAAAATACAGCGGTTGCTAATTTTTGGTCCAAACGTTGAAATCAACCAATGAGCGACCTGGTGATAATGCCGTAGTAAGATAACAGCTAGCGTTGGGTCTTCCTTACCGCCAACGTGATTGTTTGTGTGAAACTTTGCTGCATTTTGTAGAGTTTGTCCTAAATAATAGGGTTATAGTAAATGAACTATGGTTGAAATGCAATTTTTTTTGTACAGCAGAGATTTTTGACATAATGACCCCTGTAAATGTATTTTATCGGATCCATTTGTACCTAATATTCTTTTCTCAACAAAAATATAAAAAAACGTGGTCTTATCTTTTATTTTCTGGTATGGACTGTCTCATATTTCTGTCTTGGCGAGTGATTTTTGCCTCAACTAAGGACAGCAACTTTCCAAACAATGTTTCGTCCATTCTAAGAAAGTTAAAATATTTTACAGGGTCAGAAACGAGTTTATTTTGCAGCATACGTAGAACACCTCTTGTTTAGCCTGCATTCCTACATTCCAGCCATGGTCTGGTCCACCAATGCCTTTTTTTTTTCTATTATAATATGGTCTTGCAATAGATACATAAACTAGGCTTGCAACAGCGAACGCAAATAATTGTGGATCAGCAACCTTCACCGTTTTCTATAAGCCGTTCATGTGCATACGAGAAATACTCACTCCTGTGGGAATAGAATGGAGAAGTTTTACATAACGTTAACGTTGTATTAAAAAATCTGGACCAAACGTTGACCGTGGTACATCGGCTTAATTGGGATTCCCTTGTGGTGGAAAATGAGTCAGTTGAGAAATTTAATGTCAAACCGCTATATTGACATGGCAGCTCAGAGGTTAGATAAACCGGCTAGAGACCGGGAGACTGGTTCGAATCCTGGCTTTGACACTGAATGATTCAGTCTGACTCTACTGGTCGAACTGCTGCCCTATACATGGTTGTGTGAAAAAAATTACAATCTGAATATTTAATCAATCTTAAGAGATAGGGCAGCCTAGCTAATCTGGATCTTCAGGATAAAACTTGCCCACTGGCACAGTGTTGGTTGTGCGTTAGAGTCAATGGCGGCTGGCCTCCTCTCTCTCCTTATTCACGACCAGCTTATAGTCCTTCGGTTATCACGTAGTCATTAGTATCAGTAACCCATTTGCATTTGTGAACAAGGGATGTAAGTTATATCTAGAACAACTCCCGGCAATGCAAAAGATAACCCAATTTCAATTGTTTCATACAGTGATAGCTTTTAACAGATTTTACTATCGCCTGAGACTAGTGTGTTTCTGTATCTCCGTTGCAACTATACAGGCTGCTAGAAGTGTATTACATCAAAATTTGCATTATTTGCAGACTATGAATTTTAATTATCAAAATAGTTAGGTATTCGCTGAGTTTCATAAAAAAAAAACCAAAAAAACACGAAAGATAATCGTGTTGCTTAAATTTCTTATTTTTTATTTATTTATCCTTTTGAATAATTCTTATTATTAGTTAACTTTCGTATGATATTTATGTTACATTAAAATCATGTTTGATTTTCTGCTTATTTTTTCGCCGCCTAGCACATATTCTGCAGAATTAAAAGTTAACCTGTTGAATGCTAAATGAACCTTTTGAATGCACTCTCTTTCAATATATTGGAGGATTAAGAGGAAAATTACCAGTAAAGTGAGTGACATGTGGCAAATGGAAAGCAAAATATATAATTTGGTAGCACCAAAGAGAGAAGTGGAGACAGAAGTTTGGGATTCGATATGAAACAAAATAAGCGAGGAAGTGGAGGCTATACCAAATATGAACAGTTAAGGGAGACGTGCAAGTTTTAAGGAAAATTAAAGAAAAGTGTTTAAGTAAAGTCAAACAAAGCAAGGAGAAATTAGAATAGCGATGAGAGAACTTGGGAATTGGAGAAGTGGAAAAAAAAAAGAAAAAAAAAAGAAAGGAAAGTATGAAGCCTAAACAAATGTCAAAAAACCAGAAGGTGGTAACAGAATCAAAGTATCCCTTAAAATGAAGCCGTTCTCTTGCCTGTTACCGGCTAGCTTAAGGGTAAACTGTCAGCTCTTTCTAAAAAGAAACGCGCGAGTGTTTGGGAGAATAGAAAACGCCAATTACATTTTTTGAGAATATAATAATGGTGGCTAACCATTTATCCATTTTGATCAAGTTGCCGATTGTTTTAAGGTGAATAATGAAGTGTTCCTGAATCTAAGCGTGATAAATTTTAACTACATCTTATTAAATCTGCATTCCTCCAGATAATTAAGATCTAGACGTTGTAGGCGATTTTTTTCGCAGTGAAAGTAACAATGATAAGTTACCATTCACTAAAATTTTATACGACAAATCACCAAACATTCACAGCTAAGTTGGAGAGGAGCCAAGCGCTACTGACTTTCGATAGCACTTGCAACAACTGTAGGGAATATAACCAGAAGGCACAAATAAATTAATTTTTCTAAATATACGCTGTTTTATTACATAAAACCAACCTACTTCTAAAACCAACACCAAAAGTCCCTACGTTATAGTTACTAAATTTCTTTAAGATTTTACACATTTCTCAGACAACTCTGTATTATTTGACTTGCTAACTTCTAAGTATTTTGTTTCTTTACTGATTCCAGGAAATATCACTATATAGCATTTGTATTTTACGGCGGAAAAGTCGTAGCTTATAGATAATAGCTACAAGTATTTTGCTCCCTATATTGGAAGTCAGCATCAGGTCCGTTATCCAGAGGGTCCTGGTTTGTTTATTTATAGGGTTCTACGTGCGCTTTCCAAAGGTCCTTTATATTTTTGAATGTACTAATTAACATGAACTTAAATTTTAACTAGTGGATTTTTTGTACACCGACTTTCCTAGAACACCTAATTGGCCTGGTTACTTATGAACTTCAACCTAATTATTTCGCTCCAAACTGCGCCTTGCTAATGATTTTCTAGCACCAGAATTGAACTCGTGTCTTTTATATTATTCGTTGTTTTTAATACATTAAATTACATATTGCAATTATTTATCTATTTCTACATAATTTATCCATAAAGTAAATATTACTTTATTAAAACTAATTTAAATGTATAAGATAGGGCAGAGCAAGTCTTTCAAGGTTTAGTCCCTGATGATGGTGATTATATGATGATGCGAAATACTGTTGTTGTGGATCAATGAAGTTTTAGTTCGGGGACACCTCGAGGAATTAAAACAGCGTTGAATTGTAATCTCTATTTATGTGGATACAGTTGAGATATACATCCAACGCATGTTGCGATGGTTACAATTGCACATGTTTTACTCAGATTATGTCCATCAACCCTGTGAAAAGTACTTTAATAACCGAGCTTAAATCACTGATATATAATGGCCGAACCTATGGCATCATCCGTGTTCACAGTTTAGAAGACATCTGTTGTTAAATATCATGTTAATATTGGTAAATTAATCTCCTTAATCTTAAGGAGAATATAAATTTGTTTATTCACTTTTTTCCTAACGAATCATGGAAATAACCAACATATTACTGTTGGAACATCGGTTTTCTCTTGGATAAGATGTTGCAAAAATCATCTGCTCTGTACACGGGTAGTCTATGCCAGTATTCTTATAGAGTTATTAAAAAACTTATGAACTTCGTCAATTTGAAGAATAAATCCAGCAAAAAGGTTTAAAAACTTGGAGGTTTAAATGAACAACAACAAATATTAAAGCACTTATGTATCAGACGGCCAGGGAGAAATACTTTGGCTTTGATAGTATTTGAACTCTACCTGCATGTTTAAACATACAATTTATCTTCCTTTTGCCTCTGGCAATGTACTGATCCTTCGCTTGTAACGAACACAGTAATACTGAAACACAACGTTAGTATTGTAACAAAGGAATATTTATTTACTTAAAAATTGGCTACAAATAATTATAATTAATTCACTGCTGCACAACGATTCTGCATTCACTCGATGTTTCGACGCATAGCAAGTTGACTGCTCTCTCACGCCAATGTGTGCTGGAACTCCCAATCGAAGAGTGACTCCTGTTTTATCCCTTATTTTTTCGATCAGCCATAGAAGCTGCATTACCTCCCCCCATGCATATGCTGCTTATTCACTCAGAACATGCATGAGGTGCTAGTAGAGGGTTTTCTGGCAAGAAAAAGGTCAGTTGGAACGTGTTCCGCATTAGCACCCCGGTAAGAAGCGTTAATACTCGTGCTAGCATGCAATCACGCCAGCGTGTCGGAGTGATACCTGAGCGATACACATGAATAAACCTGAATGGCGCCCAGTGGTTAATAGCTAAATGAGATGGAGTTATTGTTCGGTTGGTTGCTACGAAGGGTGTTAGTTTTCATGCAGGAGTTCGCGAGCATAGCGGTATTGGCATGCAAATGAACTATGTGAGATGTGGGGGCGGGATAGTCTCCTCGTTAGATTGTTGCAGCCATGCCGGTGAAAGGCTCATCTTCAGTTATCTATATAAAGCCTCGGAGGGCTCCGTGCAGTAACGGTCTATTGTTGAGTGCAACTAAAACAAAAGTTACAGGTTGAGAGCAGAATCGGCAGTGTAGGTCTATGGTGGAACTAAACGAGCAAAGTGTATTCGACAGGTCCGGGTTGAGTTTAAAATCAAGTAATGACAGCGGGTAATTGTGTTTATCACCGTCCTAGGTCACGAACCACATGATTGTGTTTGTTATAAGTTAATTGTTTAATAAACTATTCAATGGTATGGACCTGTAATTCGGAGTGTCTCCCAACTCTTCGAGAGAGTCTTCAACAGCAACTACTGGAAACAAAACATATGGTACTGCTCATAGCGCCGATGTGTGGCATTCCAAGGCCTCCAGCTACTGCCACCGCCCTTTCTATCTTTATCGCATTCGAAGACTTTAATGTAATGCCGCCGTCCATGCAAAGACTTCTGCGAACGTGAGTGCGGCGGCAAACACGTGCGGCGATTACGGCCGGCATGACAAATCACAATATATTACATATCTTCGATTTTTCAGACTAGTGAACAAGTTGTGTTTATACACGTCTACCATTTCGAACAGGTAAACACAACATCCTCTACTTAGCTTCATGGAACTCTTCATGGAGCAGTCTGATATCTGCACTCTGGTGGTACTTCTTTGAAGCAACATGCACGAAATTATACACAAGAGGAAGCCGCCACCCGGGCGGATGAATCAGCAAGCTTTGGAGAGGAGTGTGTGTATGTATATGTGTGTGTGTTTGTCTATGGGCAGCATAGATAAATGTGAAATGTCCATTAAATACCAAACTTGGCATTTAAGTTCAGTAAGTTCCACGCGTGGTAAGATTTCCAAAAAAAATCGCGCACTCCAGCTACCCTTCACGTGGGAAAAATTTAGAAAATTTTGATTTTCTCAAAAACTGTAAGATTTGAGGTTAACGAAGACGAAACTAAGGAAACTGAGGTATCTTTTTGCTTTTTCTACGCATATTATGTACATAGTTTAAAGAGACTCCCCTGAATTCAGAACCAGCATTTTTAGAAAAATGTAGTGTGTGCCTGTCAGTACGTGTGTGTGCGCGCACGCGTATGTGTCTGCATAGCTAAAAAGCGAAAAGTCCGTTCAATACCAAACTTGATTTTTAAGTTCAGTATGTTCCAAGAATGCTAAGATTTCTAAGAATTCCCCACTCCAACTACCATGGGATAAATTTCGAAAGTTTTGATTTTCTGAAAAATGACGGTAATGATTTGAATTAAAATACTGTATAATAAAGATACTTACATGAAAAATTAACTGCTTATCCTCAATTTTCTGGGAATATTCTCTCAAGACTTCTTTATTCTGAATGAATTTTCCTAAATTTTAAATAACTGGTGAGCCGTTAGGGTTAGACAAAAACTTATTACGTATAAAATGTAGATATCCTAAAGCAATAATATATGTTATATAAATCTTTTTCGTAGGATTCATTATTTCCGAGATACTCCTTATTATTGGTTTCATTTTAAAATATTTTTCTCATAAGGGAATTTCACAACTTCTGTTCATGCAAAGGAAATCCTAGTCAACCAGCTTTTAAAAGATTTACCTAAAAGGAAACAAATAATACGACCATTTCTGTTAATGTTTATCTGGATTAGCATGAAGTAAATAGAACAAAAAGCTTTTAACTATATTTTTTTACAGAGATGTAAAGAAGGCATGTGAATGGAACACATTAGATTTTTCTGTTCCATTTGTATGCCACGTTTAACATGAAGTCATAATTAGAACAGTTCCTTATGGTATTAGTGTTCGTAGCTTTACTTTTGGTGTTAATCTTTGCGTTATTATCTTTAGATTTACATACACATATTCTCACTCACATTCATACTTTCCGACTTTGAGGAGGATGAGCTATCTTGGCTATCCGAACTTCAGCAGGGAAACGACTCGGGTTCTCTCGCACAATAGGCAAGAGCTCTACTGACTGAACTACAGGACCAGTGAAGAAGTCTCTTTATAAGCTACGTAAAGACTACATGAGAGAAAAATATTAAAATCTCAAACTAGAAAGTAACTGTTTTTGGAGTTCGGAAACACTTGTAAAATTTGCAATAAATGTAGTTACGATACGAATAATTGATTCTTAAAAATTGCAATCTATATTCCTAAATCCACAACACACATTATTCATTATAAAGAAACATTATTTTGTATAATCAATTTTGTAGCTGAATTGCTGTAAATAAATGGCCAAAGGGCCTTCCTTAGTCAATTAATTTCAACAATTATATGTAGTAATTGTCCAATTCATTATAATTTTACAGAATAATTTTACCTCGTATTAACCATTGCCAATTGGACTGATAAGTGAGCTGAATCTTTCTGGTATTCCTTGAAAAAAGACTGCTATCCTTCTTGGAATTTTCTCTCTGGAATATTTCCCATCGTTCATTTCTCCTCGAATATTTAATTTAGCTATCTCTAATTGCTTTTCTGTTTGCATTAAAGAAAAAAATATCATATGTGCCATTCATATAGAATTCTATAACTGCTTTCAAACAAACTTTCCCTACAAAAGTTTATTCTTTTATATATATACTTATGCTATTAGAGATGACACAAGCAGAAATTGTGTTATTACTTGCCTCCCTGTAATTGGAAGGGAGATACGGAAACACACTAGTCTCAGGCGATAGTCAAATCTGTTAAAAGCTATCACTATATGAAACAATTGAAATTAGGTTATCTTTTGCATAGCCGGGAGTAAAACAAAAGATGTGAAACAAAAGTTTAAGTGGCCAATAACAAGCAATATCTAGGAAACAGTTAACACAATAAAAATGTATATGACATAGATTGAGTATTTAAATGGGATTTACAGTTTTAAGTAGCAAGCTTTGTCGATGTCTTACGGTTTACTAGTTATACAAAAGCAATTCAGAACGAAGAGGACTTCAGGGGCTACTCGCACAAAATTCGAGAATTAATTTCGCTCGTCATGAAAATATCTTACCTATATAGAATTTTAATTAAAATCGTCAAAGTCATTTTTGAGAAAATAAACATTTTCAAACAATGTTTCATGTTGTGGTGGATTTTCTTCGTCTTTGGCCCATCTCCGGGAGATACTGAACTTAAATCCCAATTATGTACCAACCCTATATAAGCTGCAGATGAATAAGCAACTAAAGTCTTTATATCAACTTGAGGAAGATATGTTGAACTTACTAAAAGTCCTCTACTAATTTGACAATTCATCAAAACACATTAACTAATATATCAGTTCCTATTAAGTATTTTATCACCTGCAAGTCGCCCTCTGATGTGTAATGGTTACCATGCTGACTTCATATACCCAAAGTCGCGGGTGCAAACCCGGCCGAGGACGATTTACGGAACCTAAAAGAACCTCAAGCTGATAGAGAGGCCTCTGAGCAAAAGTAAGCGGTCTCTCACGCCCAATTTAGAATGGGACGTTGAGAACCACAGTAGTTAAAGAGCGTTCATAAATAACACGTCATTTACATTTTAACACCCGCAATATGGTATTTAACCAACTTTTTGGTTTGTGCTGACCACAGACATATACACCTACATAGTAGCGCGCGCGCGGACATTTTTCTAAAATTGCTTTTTTGGATTCAGAGAGTAAAAATATACTCATTTTCGAAGAAATATTGGTGTCGAGTCTTGCAATGCGTTCTCTATCTACTATGCACATTGTAATAGTAAATAGAGAAGGCATTGCAAAATTCGTCAATAGTTGCTATGAAATTGTTATGGAGTATTATTTCGAAAAAGCTTTAAATCCGGTTTCTCGTATTCTAAAGACACAAAGAATAGATGTCCACAAGTTGCTAAAGAGAATCTGCTTACTTGAGAACGTCGGTAAAGAAAATTCAAAGCAGAGTCTTGTAAATGCGCACTTATGGGTTTACAAACCGTTGTAGATCGATATGAGAAGTAGAGGCGACTTTTTCGTATTACATTCGCTGCTTCTCTCTGGAGATTGTGAGGAACCACGACGCATCACAAAAGTAGAGACGGCCAAAGCGGTATTTGTACAGTAGTAGACTTCGCCTCCAATTTCACGCAAGGGCGGTTCGCCCTGGTTTTCCTTCGCTTTTATCAATGCGATCCGCGTCCCCAAGACGACTACAATGCCACTTGCAGCAGGTGTGGATTTCCAGTACAGGGTGGAAGCGAGCATGTATAATCATACGAGGCTTGTGTGGAATAACAATTACAACACGTAGTACAAAGTAACCTTTGCTTCCGCATTTACTGGTCTTCATTGTTATATTTAGTTAGTTACCACTTGGTTTAGTCTTTGTTGCAACATTTAGTTAGTTAAGAAAATTGTTACTTAGTGTTAAATGCCATAGGAGCAGAAAAAAGTGTATGAGTTGCATCCATAAGACAACTATTCTGCAACAAACAATCCTTACAAAAGCTTATTACTCTATACACTACGTACAAGGTGCGTATTGAGAAGGTATTGCACTCCGCCCAAAAATTCGATACCGAGATTTCACCGGAAATATATATTTTAGGGTCCCCAATATCCAAAAAAAACATTTTCACAAAAAGGTCCGTGTGTGTGTGTGTGTCCTTGGGTCGTGTGCCTGTGAACACGATAACTCAAAAACGAAAAGTCGGTAAAATACCAAACTTGGTATTTAGATTTAGTATGTTCCAGGGATGCGACACGAAGATTTTGAAAAAAAGCCCCCCACCCCCAACTACCCTTTACATGGAACTTTTTTTCGAAAATTTTGATTTTCTCATAAATGGCTCTAACGATTTTGATTAAAATTTCGTATATTAAAAATATTTACCTGACAAATAAGATGTATATCTTGAATTTTCTGGGAATAGCCTCTGAAGAGTAGTTTATTCTGGATGAATTTATCTGAATTTTGAATAACTGCTAAACCGTAATGATGGACAAAAACTTACGACAAAAAAAATGTAGAGCACATTAAAACACATAATTTACTTTATATACATTTTTTTTCGTGGAGTTCGTCGTTTTTGGTTTCTGCTAAGAAAAACGTATACATTTCTCATATAGGAACTTGTCAACTCCTATCCATATAAACAAAGGAACTTCATTGTCATAGCAACCAGCTTTTGACTATCACTTTAACCTATGGTAGTCCCTTATTTCGCTTTTACTTACAAGGAAGCAACTAATAAGACTATTTCTGCTAATTTTTTTCTGATTAGCATAAAGTAAATAGAAGTATAAGCTTTTTAAAAATAATTTGTTGCAGGGATATACAGAAAGTCATATGAATGGTACACATAAGATTTTTGTTCTCTATTTACTTCACATATATCTAAATAAATGGTTGGAGAAATACTTATTACTTACTTCAATGCAGATACGCGGGAAAAAGAGGATACACTAAGCTAAAGCGTTATTCTTTTTCAAGAACTGGTCGCTATGTGATGCAGTTACATTCCGCTCTTTTGGCTTAGCAAGAATAAAGAAAAATGAATAACGATTTTCCGTTTAAGAAATCCGTTAGTACTTGAAAATTGAAGTCAATAGCTAAGGGTATTACGGAAACTTCAAGCATATATACATATATATATATATACACATATATATATATATATGACATAAATTGTGTGTTTTACATGTGTGTATGTATTTATTCTCTGCAATTGGGTGCTGCCCTGTGGCAGAGTTCAATTTACAAAATACATTTACAATAATAATCTTACAGTCAATAATAGTAATACAAATTAATAATAGTAAATACAAATTAATGATAATAGTGCAACTAACATATTATATACAGTTTTTAAAATACACATATGTGAATAACCAGCATGTATATAAATAGTTATTGTGAAACCTCAAAACTTTAATTTCAGAACAGGTTTTGAGATCCTTAGTTATTTCACAATATTTACTTTAATTAATTATATAACATTTATTCTATTTAAATTATCCCTAAACTTCTTTAAGGTCTGAGGGTAGCCCTAAAATGTTGCTACAGGCAATTCATTCCATTCTTCACTAGTTTTAATAAGAGAAAATACTTTTGTACACATGGCCGGTTCGTCCACTTCCAAAAATAATTTGCCAATTTAAGTCTCAGTTGCAATTACTTTGTCAGCTCCTGCCTTTGGTATAAAATTTTGGGTTCGAGATCAACTGGAATAATCAACATATATGATATATATATATATCACATCTTATAATATATATCACTTCTTATCATATATATCACTTCTTATCATATATATATATATATCACTTTTTATCACTTTGGTGGTCTATTTTCCTGTTGCCAGTAACAGGTCTTAAACTCTCAGTTCGTGTGTTTTAAGTTTACTTTTACTTTTTTTGGGGGGGGGGGGATGCAAATTTCATTCGCATATAATAATTTTCGATCATACGTATTTATGGAATTTTAATTTTGTGTATTTTTTTTGCTTTATTTTCCAAATATCTTCTTATAGTGTCATTCAGATAATTAAATACCTCCAAACTTTTATTACATCAGATTCGCTTTGATAAGAAATATTGTGTTCTGATTACTTAAATTATTTGTTTCACAAATCTTGCTTCCATTTCAATTTTTGATTGGATACCTACTCTCTTTTCCTCTGAATACCACTATTTTGGTTTTTTTAGGGATATTTCCATATTATATTCTTTTGTTATGTTATTTAAATCATATATTTTCTTCTGAATATTATATATAATACTCTGATAATTTGAAAACTTTCATGTTAATTTACTTTTGCTTTCTTAAATATCATAAGAATAAAAGGATAGAATATTCATCCATTGTTTAACAATTTCATCAAAGTATGTGTTCATTATTTAACTGGAAGGGAAGTAAAGCCGTTGGTCCCGTGTTGTAGATTTACGGCAGTAAAAGAACCTCAAGCCTGATAGAGAGGCCTCTGAGAAAAATTAAGATGTCTTTCACGCTTAATTTAGAATGGGACGCTGAGAACCACAGTAGTTAAAGAGCGGTCATTACATTACTACTAATATTATTGTTGTTAGTAGTTTTAGTAGCAATGTTGGTAGTGGTAGCAGTAGTATTGGTATTCGCAAGAAAACAAAGATGTACTATATTCAAAAGAATCATGGATTTAGAATATGTCAAGATGGCTGCCTGGGCTGATGTAGCCATATGCTTTGTATTGGTACTTAGTACAAACAAATAAATAAGTATAAGTGCATATTAAAAAGCAGCGGAGACATATTCCATCAATGTCTTTCGGTCATATTAGTTTCTACTTCAATGCCTAATTATTCTTTTAAAATGCTGTCGATTTTCAGTTTTTTTTTACTACTGCATGGAGGGTGCGCCATTTGTATGCCAGCATATAGTGTCCAGTTATTAAACCTATGACTATTGTTGTTCCTTTTGTATCTATAAGAAAATGTGTTAATATTGCAGCTATTTCTGCAAAGATTTATTCAAATTAAAAACTAAACCTTCACAAAAATAATTTGAGTACATTCTAACAAACGGTTGAGGTTAAAGAAGGTCATGTGTATGTAACAATTTTAACTTTTTGTGTTCAAAGGTCACAAAATATACATTTCCGGTGAAATCGTAGCATCTAATTTTTGGACGGAATACAATACTTCCATATCTACAAGTATCCTTTCACCTTAACAATGATTTGTTAAATGTTTTCAACAACAAATTTTATGCCCGCCTGGGTAGTGTGGTGGTAGCGTGTCAATATCATATTCATCAGGTCGTGAGTTTGAATCTCATTTAGGGCGAGTTACCAAGATAAGGTTTTTTTTCGGGGTTTTCCCTTATCCTGAGAAGATGAAGGTCCAGTAACTTTAAGCTCCAACGACCCCGAGATCATTTGAACATAATTTCACTAATTTCATTCATTGTCCGATAAGACGTTAAAGGACGTTAGGCTAAATAAAAAAAAAAAAAGTTATATCTGCCAAAGTAGTGGAATTTCAATAGGTACGTATTGCAGAACTTTAAATACAGCAGTAGAAAAATTGTGGAAAAATAAATCCCTTTATCTTAAACACGTTGAAAGCTTTATTAATCAAATACAATTATGTGCATTAGTCCTCCTTTCCTTGCGTATTACTTTTCCACTCTCAGTTTGCACGACGTTGTATTTTCTTCACTACCGCCATTTCTGGCGGCCAAATGCAGTGAAAATAATTCAATAGAAATTCAGGTCAAACGTTCTCTGCTCTTTTACCTTCGTTCCTGCTTTCTTTTTGTTCAGACTTTTTTTTTATTATTATTTCTCGCAATGACGGACGCGGAATAAGAAAAAGTGAAGGCACCTTCCAGCTTCTCCCTCTGTTATTTATCAAATTCCTTGTCCCAACATCAGCTCATTTTTTTCAGGAGATTTTGCCGTAGCTTAGCCAGCGAGCGCTGCTGGCTCCCTCCCCTTAATCCACTTGATCTCAGTATTTGTCATTACGCGCCGATTGTCAACAAAAGAGAAAGCTGTGTTGTCTTTCCTGTCTGTGTATTGTTTCTTTTCCCTCGTAACCTGAACCAACATTTCTTCAAAGCAAAACTGCCGCCGTACTCAAAAACTGCTTATGTGAATATTTCGCGCCTTGTATTACAAGGGTGAGTGTGTGTCAGCATGAGGAACGCAGTGGTGTGAAAATTATAAATCTACTTAGAATGAGGCACAGTATAACATAATTAATTCAATTTACCACTAACATTTTTTCTGCCGTGCCTAATATATAATTGGAGTTTGTAAACACAATTAAAGCTTCAAAAACAATCAGGGAAAAATTGCTTATCTAAGAAAAACATCTGATGTGTTCCAACTCTGCAAAAAATATTATCAAAAAGCTTATGCTACTATTTACTTCATGCTAATCGAGAAAAAATTAGCTGAAATAGTCTTATTACTTGCTTCCTTGTAATTAGAAGCGAAATAAGGGAGTGCCATAGGTTAAAGTATTAGTGAAAAGCTGGTTGTTTGTATGGACAGGAGTTGACAGATTTCTGTATGAGAAAAGAATAAGCTTTTTAAAGCTGAAACCAGTAACAAGGAATATCTAAAAAATAATCCTCCATGAAAAAATATATATATTACATAAATTGTGTGTTTTAACGTGCTCTACAATTTTTGTGTGGTAAGTTATACTCCATCTCTTACGGTTTAGCAGTTATGCAAAATTCTGTAAAATTCATCCAGAATAAAGTAGTCTCCAGAAAATTCAAGATATACATTTTGTTTGTCAGGTAAATGTCTTTAATATACGATATTTAATCAAAATTGTTAGTGCCATTCTTTTTAGAAAATCAAAGCTTTCGAAAAAAGATCCTTGTAAAGGCTAGTTGGGCGTGGGGGATTTTTTTGAAAATCTTCCTGTCGCTTCCTTGGCAGATACTAAACTTAAATAGCAAGTTTGATTTAAACGGACTTTTCGTTTTTGAGCTATGCTGCCCACAGACACACACATACACGCACACACACAAACAGACAGATACACACGGAACTTTTTCTAGAAATGTTTTTTTTAATTCATGGGGTTTTAAAACATGTATTTCCGGTGAAACCTAGGTATCGAATTTTTGGGTGCATGACAATACCTTCTCTATTTACTATGTACATAGTACTTGTAGAGAAAGTAAAAATGTAATGTGTTCCATTCACACGATATTTTCTACATCTCTATAACAAATTATTGTAAAAAAGCTTATTCTTCTCTCTACTTTATGTGAATCGAGATAAACATTTGCAGAAACTGTCTTATTACTTAGTTCCTTGTAAGCAGATGGAAAATAAAGGAGTATCTACAGTAGGCCAAAGTGAACGTCAAATCTTTTAAAAGCTGGTCCCTAAGTGATGGAAATTCGTTTCTTTGCATGCCTAAGAGATGACAAATTGCCGCATGAGAAAATTTTAAACATTTTAAAACTGAGACTAATAGCAAGGAAGATCACGGAAAAAATGTATTTGACATAAATTATGTGTTTTAGCGCGATTTATATTTTCCTGTATACAGAATATTTGTCTATTTCTTGCTGTTTACCACTTATGCAAAAGTAATCTCAGAAAATTCACATATAAATTTTATCTACAATGTAAACGTATTTAATATACAGTATTTTAAACAAAACGTTAGAGCCATTTTAAAGAAAATAAAAATTTTCGAAAATTATACCTCGTAAAGGGTAGTTGTGTAAGGGATTGGGTTGGAAATCTTTGTATAGCTTCCTTAGAAGATAATGAACTTTAATATCATGTTTTTGAACTAAGCTGCCCACTGATACATACAAATACGTACAGACCTTTTTCTAAAACTGCTATTTTTGAATTCATGAGACCTCGAAACATATATTTCCGTTTAAATATCGCTCTGGAATATTTTTTGGAATAAAATACCATCGCTGGAATACATAATACTTGTAGAGAAAGTAAAATCCCGTCGTACTCAGAATGTTTATGTGAATAATCAGCATGTCAGCGTACCGAATTTCAGCGATGTAAGAAAGAGTGTGCGAGGTTAAGGAACACATCGGGGTATAGATTCTAAATTCAATGTAGAATGACGCATAAGGTTCATTTCATTTATGACTACTTAAGGAAAGCAGGAAGTCTATGTCATACACAAATAATGTGTAAACTGCATTCTGCCTTTGAGTTTTTTTGGTGCACTCTTCTTCCAAATTATTTATTGCAGAGTAACCATTTTTACTTTTTCTAGCCGAAGTGTACAATGTACACAGTGGATAGAAAAGCTACCTATTGTATTCCACCCAACAATTTGATAGAAAAATTATGTTTTGAGACCCCTGTTTCCAAAAAGCATTTTAGAATCATGTGCCTGTGCATATCGTCTATCTGTCTGTCGGTCTGTGTGTGTGTGCGTGTCTGGGTTAAATACCAAACTTTGCATTTAAGTTCAGTATATACCAAGGATGCGAAACAAACATTTTCAAGAAAATCCTTCCACCTCCACCTTTACATGGAACATTTTTCTGCAATTTTCATTTGCTCAAAAATGGCTCTAAAATTTTTGATTAAAATGCCGCATGTTTAAGATATTTTTATGACAAACGAAATGTATACCTTGAATTGAGAATAGATTCGGAAGACTTCTTCATTCTGGAAGACTTTTGTATAACTGGGAAACCTGAGAGATAGACAAAAACGTACTACACAAAAGTGTAGATTTCCTTAAAACACACAATTTATGTCAGATTGATTTTTTTTGTATAAAGTTGACCGTGTCCAAGATATTTAGGTTATTGGATTCCGTCTTAAGCTACTTTGGCTTTTCTCAACCAGGAAGACATATTTGTTGTCATTTCATTTTTGTGTATTCCTAGCAAGAAGAGGTAACCTATTTTAATTGTCTTAGTAGCGACCAAGTTTTAAAATATTTCACTGTCACTTCAGCCTAGTGTATTACTTTATTTCCATTCTACTTTCAAATAACTAAGTAAAAAGACTAATTCAAGTAATGTTTATCCTGGTTAGCATTCTGTAAATAAAAGAATAATGTTTTGTAAGAAAATTTTGTTTGTAGAACAGCTAGAGAAGGTCCTGTGAATGGATTACATCATTTTTTTTCTGAAGTGTTTAATAGATAATTGGAGTTCGAGAACACAATTAAAATATATTACCAAAAATCAGTAAGGGGATAAATTGGGTATCTAGTTAAAAAGTAGGTCAAAGTAGGCAAATTTTCCCCTTCTCATTTTTGTTAACAGATTTTAGTTGTGTTTACAATCTTGTTTAGTACCATAGAAAAATTGTGATTCTACAAGAGGGAGATGTGTGCCAGAAACTAACATTTTTGCTTAAAAATGTTTTCAATAAAATCTTCTGAATTTACTCTATTAGATATTTATTAAATGTGGAAATGCTTTGCATTTAAAACCTCCAAATGGCATTATAATTAAGTACATGTTCGCAACAGAAATTCAAATTGAAGTTTTCACATCACGTGTGTATAGCGTATGTTCATTCACTTCCTGGTGTCCCTGAACATGAAATATTTTAGAACATGTGAAGGTGAATCCGCGCTGCAGCCAGTGGCTTATTATACGTCAGATCCAAGGAGGATAGAATGTGATGAGAATAATTTTAAAGCGAGAGCAGTTACAGTGGAAAGTGCCTCACATTCCCAGCTGTTCTTTATCTGGACGCGGGGAACGATAGGAGTTCACGTCACAGATCTGACGACGACGACATAAGGGTAGATGTAGGTAAAATTTTCAAAAAATTGCAATTTTTTTTTAGTTTTGCTAAAAATAGTTTAGGGTATTAGGATTATCATACTGAAATTTCATGTCTTTATCATTACTCTAAGTATGAAATAATAATTTAAATAGCAATGAATGTTACTGTGCCACGCCCCCTTTTTACTTCTTCTTTACAAGAGTTTGCCATTTCTGTATTTCTTGCTGTTTGGACAGTCAGTTTGCTGAACGTATTATTTGTACGATTGTAGAAGGCTGTGGAAAAGATGACAGAAAGCGTGGAATAGCTTGTACTTTTCATATAGTGTGTGATAAGTGCAAAATAAATAACGAATTTAAATCTTCACCCATAAATAACTGGGTGTATGATCTAAATATGAGGTTGTGTTATGCTATGAGATGTATTGGTATAGGAAGAGAGGGCACTAACTTATTATGTGGGCTCCTAAATATGCCACCACCTGTCAGTAGATACAGTGATCTAAACACAAATCTACTAACTGTTTTAGAAGCTGTGTGCAAACAGGATTTGATAGCTGCAGTAGAAGAAGCAGTGAATGTAAATGAAGGGGCACATAATGTGGAGAAAAGAGATCTGGCTGTCTCCTGTGATGGAACATGGATAAAGGGGCCACACATCACAGTATGGGGTGTCGTCTGTCATAATTATCGACACAGGCAAGGTGTTGGACTTGCAAATCATGAGCAAGTATTGTGCTACATGTGCAGTAAGAACCAAATTGCATGATGCATTGGAAGAAGAACAATGGCAGACAAACCATAAATTGGAATGTTGCAGAAATTATACCGGCTCAAGTGGAAGAATGGAGGCATCAGGGATGAAAATCATTTTTCATCGTTCACTAAAACAGTACAACATTCGTTATGAAAGTTACTTAGGAGATGGTGACTCCAGTGCTTTTAAAACTGTACTTGACAGCAAACCTTATGGTCAAGAATGTAGTATAGAAAAATTGGAATGTGTAGGCCACATCCAGAAAAGAATGGGTGGTAGGTTATTAAAACTGAAAAAAGAAATGAGAGGCAAATTAGAAGATGGGAAGCCATTAGGAGGACAAGGTAGGTTAACAGACAAAGAAATTCACAACCTACAAATATATTACATCAGGGCCATTAGAAACAATACAGGAAATGTTAAAAATATGCAGCAGGCGGTATGGGCCATATATTTTCACAAACTTTCTACAGATGACAACCCTCAGCATGTTTTGTGTGATGCTTCTTGGTGTGGTTACAGAAAGGCACAACTTGATGGCTCACCCTTCCATTATAAACACAGTTTACCAGAAGCAGTACTGGATATAGTGAAACCCACTTTTCAATATCTAGCTCATCCTGATCTCCTAAGCAAATGTACTCATGGGAAAACTCAGAATGCTAATGAGAGATTCAATCGACTCATATGGATCATTTGTTTCCTCTAATGTTGTGAAAATTGGTGCATATGATGCATGTTTAGTGTACAATTCAGGAAATTTAGGAAGAATTAGAGTGCTACAGGGACTTGGAGGAGCATCGACGACACAAGAATTGGTAAATCAGCTTACATGATGGACAAATTTCAAAATCAAGCCCGTCAACTGAGACATCTCAAGAGGAAAGAAGTGGAGGAACAAGATGAAGATGGGGATTATGGATATGGACAGCATTAATCACCTCAGCAACAGTGAAAAACAAAGTAAATCTTTAACTCAACTTTTCTACAATTTACATTTTTTCATCTTGAAGGTGCATTTTCTTCAAAACTATTGCATGTACAGTTATCATATTTGGTAGTTTGATACAGAAGGTCTGGCTGCATAATCTTGTGGAACAGAATTTTAATAAACATTTTAGTTAATCGTTGGTGATTTTTTTTCGAATGGATTTTCAAGAAATTTGTCAAACTAACAGTATATGATTTTTATCTCAACAACCACAATGCATATCAAAATTCTATTCCACAGAACTCTGTGTTATATCTTCAAAATAACTCATAAAAATTTTCAATGAAAAATCTCTGGCACTTGTTAAGAAAATGCACCTTATTAGTTTTTAGATAATAAAAAATATAACACAAACAGAAGGTATCAAAAAATTCTGAAAAAATACACAGTATGTACACAAGCATTAACAGTTACCATACCAAATTTCAGTTTTCTAACTTATAAAAGTAAAAGTTATCAATACTTTTATGTGGTGACGTTTTTTTACCTACGTCCCCCCATAAGGACAGCAGGATGAAAGTAATCCATTTTCAGTCCCTTTACGGACCTTTATATGGAACATTGCGTAATCTACAACATGAGCTATGTTACGGATGAATCACTGAATAAGAAAACTGAAAGTGAAATAGGCTAGAATTGTTTAAGAGCAATGCCGTCGCCACTTCGGTTGACAGTAATGAGAGTTATTAAAATGAGTGTTGTCATCAATGCGAGCCAAGCGCTTTCTCCATTGGTCATCTTGTTGATGAAGAAGAACAGGAAGGAGTTTCATATTGGTAATGACCAGAACGGTGTGATTATTGTAGCCGTGTTGATTAGCATGTGTCATCCGTCTAAGAAAAACGTATGTTTAGTTGTGATTGTAAACATGTGTGGGAAATACTCCTACACGCAGGAGCAGCATACAACATTTGCAGTATACAGTACAAGCTTTATCCGCGGAGAGAGATGTTCGGAAGTGAACAGCAAACGAAGTGCTCCGAAAGTCTAATGAGTTTTCTTACCAACATGTTCAATTTGACAACACCAACTAAGTCGGGAATCAATATGAACACACACATATTTTGTGTTGTATGAAACAGGAAGAGGTTGGCCATGTAACAGTTTATCCAACTGGATGTGTGTGCATGAAAGACGTGAAAAATTTGACATTTATCAGAATTTGCACGTATCCTCCAGGCCTCCAGAAAACTATTGAAACGGCTAAGATAGTCATTTGCGATCCAAACGAACAGCAGAAGAATGGGAATGGAGGATGACGGTGTCATCTGCATGGGTCGCATTTGGATTTTAGTATGTAGGTGTATATCAGATGTAAAAAAGTTATAAAGAAAGTGGGCCAAGACAGACCCCTGTGGCACTTCCCCTTGAATATCCCGGAGGAATGAAGAGCGACCTAAATATGCCAACAGCAAATTTCCTGGTTCGGAGATACGAAGCTAGCAGATGAATAAGTGCATCAGGAATGTTGCATTGAATCAACTTATAAAGAAGGACGTCATTCCAAACTGAGTCAAAAGCTCTGGAAACGTCCAAGAAAATAAGCATTGCCTTGTTATTGTGGGCTTAACTTACCGGATATAATCTGTGACTCTTGCAACTTGAAATTACGCTGATTTCTGCCTAGTATGTGCAAACTGGTGATGTGGAATGTGGGGATGCAGACGTTCATAATGAGTTTCTCGTACAGTTTTCCTAGTGTAGAGAGAAGACTAATTTGTCGATAAGAAGATGAGGAGATTATCCAGGTTTATGGATAGGAATAACCGTTGCAGTTTTCCTTTGCGCTGGAAAGTACGCAAATTGAAGACAGGAGTTGAATAAATGCAACAAATAAGCGATTCTTTTTAGTGAAAAATATTTAAGTTGCTCAACAACTAGGCGATTATGCCCAGTAGATTTTATGGTAGACAGTCCATGTAGTAGTTGAAACAATTCAGTGAAGTTTGCGAAGGGACATGGCTGGACAGCAGTCACAGTACTTTGATTGGAAGTAAATTAGCGAGGGTAGGAAGAATGAGGCAGCAATTGTTCAACATAATGAGTAGCCAGAGCGTCAAGAATATCTGCTGGAGTATAGAACGGTACCATGTGCAATATTGAGAGCCGAAGTGTGTAGGCGAAGGATCCATGGATTTCTTTTCTCTGCGTCATCCTGCATTTTCAAGATAAAAACACGTTACTGATATGTTCGGATATGTCGCTTTGAAATAACCGAGTGCCTGTTACACTCCATCTTGTGACTGGGGTTCTTATTATGCTGCCAAAGAAGGCGTTCGGCTTGCCAGTCTGGCCGGTCGGAGAAGTCGGCTGAAAGGTGCTGCAGCAAGTGTATGCCTCTTTCAAGATGTTTTAAAAAGTGGATACAGTGGAGTCGAGTTCAGGCTTTGAAATATCAGCAAAGTGGGAGGGAGTGGGTAGAGAGTCATCAAGGTAATTTTTGTATGCAGTCCAGTCAGTGGTCACAACAGGAATCATTGACGGATGTACATGAGGAGAGGCAGTATTTAGAACTATCAGGACAGGAAGGTGGTCAGATGACAAATCAGCTATGGTATATACAGATCAATAAATCGACTGCAGGTCAGAAATAAAAATCTGATGTGTCCCATTCACATGACTTTCTCTATATCTCTGTAAATTCATCATCATGAACATTGAGAGATTTAGGATTTAGAAAATCCTGTACTCGGAAACTCAGAATAGGTGATACTGCTCCCGCCATCGCCTTCGTGGACGTCCTTTATCTCTTCTCCCTCGTGGGTTGTAGTCCCTGGCCGTTTTAGGTAATCTGTGATCCACCATCCTGTCGACATGTTGCATCCAATTTTGTTGATAATTTTTAATGTCATCCACTATGTTTTCAACTTTAAAATTTTCCGTGATGTCAGTATTTCTTTTCTTATCAAGTCTTGTAAGTCCAAGAAGGGGCCGCAAAAAACGCATTTGAGCTGCTTCTAGCTGTTTCTGTTCCTTGCTGTTTAAAATCCATGTTTCGCTTCCAAATCGAAGTGCAGCTTTCGATGTAATATTGTGGATTTTCAATTTTGTATTCACTGACATCTGTTTGCCAAAATGTCGTTTAATTGTTCCGTTTAATGTATTATATTTTTGAATTTTAATATATAAATCAGATTGGTATTCTGAAATTAAGTTTCCTAAATATGTAAAACTAGTAATTTGTTCAATTATTTTGCCGTTTAATTCAATTTTGGCTCTTATTAAATTTTTTCCACACATTGCCATAGTTTTGGTTTTCTCAGTGTTAATATTCATTGAGTACTGCTTGGCTACATTATTAAATTTATAAGCCGCTCTCTGTAATTCATCTTCAGATGTGGCTACTATAACTTGGTCATTAGCATATAAAATTGTAGTGATTTATTCTGATGCAATTTTAGTCCATGTGTCGAAATTTGTTTCCAGTCTTCTATGATTTTGTTAATGTAAATATTGAACAATGATGGAGATAGTCCACAACCTTGTCTTACTCCTTTATTAATTATTATTGGATCTGTCATATTGTCATCATTATATTTAATCTGCATTTTTGAATTTGTATATAGGCTTTTGATAGCTCTTATTAATTTACATGGGATATCAAAATCTAACAATATTTGCCATAATTTATATCTATTTGCACTATCATAGGCTTTTTCATAATCAACAAATAGTATGAAAAGTGGTAAATTGAATTCTCTTCTTTTTTCTATGATCTGGGATAAAGTGAAAATTGCGCCCATACATCCTCTCCCCCGTCGAAAACCACATTGTTCTTCCCCTAATATATCTTCAGAATATTTTTCTAACTTATGCTTAAGTATATTGGCATATAGTTTAGAAGCTGAACTAAGAAGAGAAATCCCTCTGTAATTTTTACAGTTTACTCTTGATCCCTTTTTATATAAGTTTATTATTAATCTGGTTTCCCAGTCCTTTGGTATTATGTTGGTTTTCCAAATGTCACTAAACTGAATTAAATTTTTTCTTCTAAAATTTTGCCTCCATATTTTAAAAATTCCATACTTATATTATCTAAACCTGGGCACTTTCTGTTTCTAGCTTTGAGTAATACTTCTGAAATTTGATCCATCTCTGAACCATGTTCCTGGGTCTCATAATCAAGATCAATCTCTACATTTGCGTCACTTGTCTCTCTCCAGAGTGAAGAATAATGTTTTATCCAATCACCTTATGATATTTTATTTATTCTCAATTTATCATTTTCTACTAATTGTAATTGTTTGATTAACCTTTCCTTTGTGGCCCTGTTATATCTCGTTCTAAGGATTTAACATATTTGCCCCCGTCTGATCTTCTAATTTCTCTAGTTAATTTTCTGACTTGGGCTCTAACTTTTTTATAATCTATGTAATCTTCTTCTATTTTGGATTGCAACCACTTTTTGTGACACTGCTTCTTTCTTTCTATCAATGTTTTCAAATTATCATTCCATGTCCGGAGCCATTTTTTCTTCTTCTTTGTTTTATAGCCAAGACTTTCAAATGCTGCCTGAAATATTGCTGATTTGATATTCATCCAATTTGTTTCAATGTCATGTGTATTTTGTTTAAGTTTCTCTTTTAATCTGTTTTGGTATAGTCTTCTAATACTTTCATCTTCAAGGAGATATGTTTTAAATTGTTTATTACTTCTTGTCCTTGGAACTGTCTGCTGTTTATATATATTGAAATGTGATTTGGAAATTACTTTGCACTAAATAATGATCACTATCTATTTCGGAGCCTCTATAAACTCTAGTGTCCCTTATGTAGGGTTTGAGCTTTTCATTAATGATGACGTAATCTAATAATGATCTAGTTCCTCTGGTTTCCCATGAATATTTATGTATGTCTTTGTGTCGAGAAAACGTGTTTGTTATTTTAAGATGATTATAACTACAAAAATCTATCAATGCTTGGCCATTACTATTTAAAATGGGCTCTCCTTCCGATCCAACACAACCATCGATTGGATGATTTCCCACTCGACCATTCAAATCTCCAGCCAAAATTAGATAATCCTTTGCGTTTATATTACCTACTATATTTTAAAGCTCATCATAGAAACAGGTTGTTTCTTCATCCGCGCCTTGAATAGGAGCATACACACCTATAACTATTAATATGATATTCTTAATTTTCAGTTTTACTTTTATTATTCGTGAAGAGATCCATTGATAATCTACAATTTTGTGTTTCCATTGTTTTTTAATAAGTATGGCCACACCAGAGGCTGCTCGATGTTCAACTGGTACTCCTGAATAAATCATAACATATTTTCCTAAATCCAATGAGCCTTTGTCTTTCTTTTTTGTCTCTGTTATTATCCCGATGTCAATTTTCCTATTTGTTAGTTCGGCACACAGTTCCTCAGCCTTATGATTAATTCCACGTACATTCCATGTTCCAATATTCATATCCATTAACGATTCCATGTTGTCATGAGAAGTATCAGTTTGGCTATTCTTTAGTTTCTTTCGAGTAATTGTAAATTCACTGAAGGAGTTACCAACTCCTAGCAGTATAGTCTAGTGGAGGGATTGCCTCCTTTTAGCCTCTAGACTGACTATAAAACATGGCATTTCCTCCACATTTGATGGAACAGTTATACCGCCGTGGCTCGGTCCTCAGAGCCCCGTTTGTTCCTTAGCAGGTTGCACCAACGAGCCGGTGAGGTTGGGATTTGGGTAGGAGAGGTCTTAGATGGACTGTACTTCACTACCCCCTGCAACCCATCTCTGTAAATTATTATTGTTAATAGGCTTACCTTTATTTATTTCATGTTAATCGAGAAAAAATAGCAGAAATAGTCTTATTTCTTGCTTTATTGTAAGTAGAAGCGAAATAAGGGAGTACCATAGGTTAAAGTGAAAGCCAAAAGCTGGTTGCTATGTGACAGGAGTTGACAAGTTCCTGTATGAGAAAAGTATGTTTTTCAAAGCTGAAACCAAGAAAAAGGAATATCTCAAAAACGATTAACTCAACGAAAAAAAGTATATAACATAAATTGTGTGTTTTAACATGCTCTACATTTTTTGTGGGTTAAGTTTTTGTCCATCTCTTACGGTTAAGTATTTATGAAAAATTCATCCTGAATAAAGTAGTCTTCAGAGGCTATTCCCAGAAAATTCAAAATATACATTTTATTTGTCAGGTAAATAACTTTAATATACAATATGTTAATCAAAATCGTTAGAGCCATTTTTTAGAAAATCAAAATTTTCGAAAAAAATTTCATGTAAAGGGTAGTTTGGGGTGGGGGGATTTTTCTCCAAATCTTCGTGTCGCATCCCTGGAAGATACTAAACTTAAATACCAAGTTTGGTATTTTACCGACTTTTCGTTTTTGAGTTATCGTGTTCACAGACACACGGACACACTGACACACGGACATACTGACACACGGACACACACACGGACCTTTTTCTGAAAATACTTTTTTTGGACACAGGGGACCCTAAAACATATATTTCCGGTGAAATCTCGGTATCGAATATTTTGGTGGAGTGCAATACACTCTCTATTCACTATGTACATAGTGAGTATAGAGAAAGTAAACATATGGAGTATGTCCACAGAACCATCGGTATGTAAGTGGGTGGGTGTATCCGGGAAAATAATGGCAGCTTTCGGAGTGATGAAGTAACGTCGTCCAAGCTGGATTGTTCGTTCGAGGATGTCATTCGTTGCGTTTGACGTTGAAATCACCATCGAACAAAAATTTCCCCAAATGAGCTATAACATCCAATTCGTGGAGAAAGTCGACAAGCTTAGTAGTAGGTGGACGATAAACTGACACAATGGTGGCCTCCACACCCCGTAATTATTAGTTTCTCAGCAGTATAGTACACGGACTTTAGCGCAGCTGGAGTTGGAACTCAAACATAAGGAATATTAGATTTAATATAGATGCGTTCCCATCAATGGGCTGAGCGCAATGAGAATGATGATAGGATGTATAATAAGGTATGTTGCCAATCTGACGCGAATGTGTTTCTTTCACTAACGCAATGTCAACAGCATCGGTGTGAAGAAACGTTTGAAACCCTTGCAGTTTGTTTGGAAGGCCACGATCATTCCAAGTTAAAAGACGTAACGGACGTTTGGAAGGCCAAATTGTGTCTACAAATGACTTCCAACGACATCTGGCCGCCGAGAGCTCGCCGCAGCCACCATCCTGGAAGGGCGTCACCACCGTAGTTCTCGCCAACACTTACAACCCTGAAAGAGACCGGTTGTATAAATTGGAGATGAAATGAAGGAACAGAATGTTTGGGAAAATAAGGAAACCTCCCAAGTATTTGCCTAGTGACCCGGGAAAACTCCCGAAAAAAACCCGTGGATTAGTGAGGTCGCCCAAGGGAATTTCCAGTCAGACGAAATGCTTGAGCCACCTGCCTCGGTATGTGAACTTGTAATTTTTATTTTCATTTTCATTATATTTATAATTCCTACAACCTTAGTGAACAATTAGATATTAAGGGGAAGGGATAAAAGTACTTTTGTAAAATATTATGAATAGAAATGTAATGTTTTCTACGGCTATTGCTAAAAACAAAACAAGTATTCATACGAATTTTCATTCAAATATGTCTTTTCATTTTGTGCTTATTAGTTAACTTATTTAGTTTAATTAGCTAAAATGAAAAATCTACATTCTCCTACTTTGAACTACGTACATGCACCATTTTCACTTCCTCTAGTTTGTATATAGTGAACAGGTAGAGAAGATATTCTTTCCATTCATAAATTTTATCTTGAAATACCACATGAAATATTCGTTTTAGGGTCCTCTGAATTAAGAATGACATTTTCTGAAAAAGGGCTGTGTGTGCCTGTGTGTGTATGTGTGTATGTGTGTGTGGGTGTGTGTGTATATGTGTGCGCGCGCGCGCGCTGTGAACACTAAAACTCAAATAGAAAATTTGGTTAAATACAAAAGTTATTATTTAATTTCAGCATCCCTCTAGGGTATAACACGAAAATTTGCAAGACAATCCTCCCATCCTATTTTACATTTCTCATGGAAATATTTTCGAAAATTTAGATTTTTTCAAAAATTAAAATTAATTACCATATACTGTAAAAGCTTATTCTTCTATTTGCTTCATATTAATTAAGATAAGAATCAGCTGTAATAACCCTGTTACTTAGTTTCTTATAAGTAGAAACAAAATAAGAGAATACACTGTTTAAGTGATAACAAAATCTTTTAAATATATCGTGGGTTCAAACCAGAGGGAGGGCGATGAATTTTTTTCGGTGTAAACATTCTTAGCATGGCTTCCTTTGGAAGGAAAATAAAGTTATTGGTCCCGTCGTATATTTAGGCACGCAAAAGAACCTCAAACCTGAAAAAGAGGCCTCTGAGTAAAAATAAGTGATCTTTCGCGCCAAATTGGAATGAGACGCTGAGAACTACAGCTGTTAAAGAGCGTCCTTAAATAAAACTCAATTTCATTTCAAATCTTTTAAAACCAGATTCTTATATGTTTGCAATTTGATTCTCTTTACATAACAAGAGTAAAAATTAAATTTGAGAAAAGTTTAAGTATTTTAAAATTGAAACCAATAACTAGAAATGTTTCGAAATAGTTAACTCCATAAAAAATATAGAGATCTACATTCTTTGTATAGTATGCTTTTGTCCTTCTTTACGGTTTACCAGTTATGTATAAGTCATCCGGTATAAATAGATATTCAGGAACTATTTCCAGAAAATTTAAGATACATATTATTTTTCAGTAAATATCTGTAATTCACTATGTAACTTAAGCCTATTTATGATAAATCAAGATTTTCAAAAAATGTTCCATGCAAATGGTATTTTGGACTGGGGATATTTTCTTGAAAATTTCATGTCGCATCCTTGACACGAATATTTTAACTTAATTATCAGCTTTGCTACTTAACCAACTTTCCAATTCTTATATTGTTTACAGTCACATACATGGATATAAGGACACAGGATTTATTTTCTAAAAATGCTTTATCGTTATGTAACAGTGCCATATGTCATCACCTGGTCGAACAACTCTGAAGCAAATGAAGTGAACAGATGAATGCAAATTATTAAAGCAGGAAACGATGGACAGGGAATTCGTGATAGAAGGAGAAAATCTCAGCATTCCCCTACCAACCGGGAATGCGATATGGAAGTTACGATCAGAGTGGCCAGGCTGACGGGAATTGAACCCGGGACATTCCGAATTTGAGCTTCATATGTTAACGCGGAGGCACTTCACTTAGTGCAAAAATTGAATATTTTAGTCACTTTCCATTTACAATTATTCCAATAAACAATGTATATCAACTAATAAATCTACTGGAATAAGGTGACTGACATTTACATTTTGAAGAAGGGAGCAGGAGGAAACGATAATCAACTGAGAAGAGAAATCATGCAAATATGCTATTGGAATAACAAGAAAATTAATTTCATAGAAACATCTCTACTCTCTCTATCGTTTATTAGTCGGTATACAGTGTGTCCTTATGAAGGTCTTTTTTTTCCACATAGATCCTTTTATTTGAACTAAAATTGGTAGAAAAAGTTAACCTTCCCTTGTTTGCTTGACATTTAACACCGTTTAAATGTAGTTATATAAGAAGATAAATGAATGAATTGAGTGAGCATATAAGGCAGGAGTCCATGAGCAAATTCATTCGTCCTCTCAGGAATAAGAGAAACTTCCGGAACAAAACATTTTTCTAGGCAACTCACTCTGACTTAGATTCGAACTCAGAACCTCTTGAATGTGAGGGAGACGCTACCCCTACACAATAGAGATTATACATTCAAGGGAATATCGATAGTCTAATATTGAAAGCCTGGAATCTATATGTTGGCTTAAAGATATATAGTGTTTTCTGCAAGCACGAGAAACATCTGCATATCGAAAGAACATATTATGAAGTATTGAATAATTTGAACCTTTGCTAATCTTATAAATAGCTGATGAGTAAAAAACTATGTAGTATTAATTGTGTGTTTTTAAAGAGATATACAGTTTTATGGAGTACCTTTATGTCGTCTCTTAGCGTTTGCTAGTTTTAGTATTCTGAAAGTGAAGATATCATTTTATTCCTCATGTAAACATATTATAATAAGAATTTAATAGCTTTGAAAAACTCGATTTTTTAAAAAATATATTCTAGTAAGTCTAGTTCTAGGTCTGAAATCTTCCTGAAAATCCTAGCTGTTCACACACACACTTATATATGCATACATATGTACATATGTATACGCATGCATATGGGCCGCATGAAGGGGTCTCGAGGTCGATCCCAGGCGACCGCATGTGGGATTTGCAATGAATAAAGTGGTGCAGGGGCGGGTTTTCCCTGGTTCTCCGATTTCCTCTGCCATCGCATTTCATGGATCTCCATCTTCATCATATGTATCGTCAGGGTCATCGCCTGCTGTGCTATAGTAGCAAAAGTGGACGTTAAACACTATAAAAATAGTACATGCATATATACTGTAGTGTAGTGTTTGGAGGGTATTCTGCACCTACACCTGGAATTTGTACGTCATTTTCCAAGCAGTTCATCTCGACGAACTAGAAGTGCGCGCCTTAGATCTGAATAACCGCCCATGAGTACCCAACGACCCCCAGCGCCATCCTGCCGCCGAGAGCTGAGTTTCCAAAGCCAAATCATCACCACCGCAGTCCTCGCCGATTCTTACAACCCTGAAAGAAAGACCAGGCGGATAAAATGGAAATTCAGGGGAATGAAGAATCCTGTCCAGCATTTGCCCAATGACCCGAGAAAATTTAAAAAAATAAATAAATAAATAAATAAATACATATAAAAAAAAAAAAAAAAACATGGGTCAGAGATGTCGGCCGCGGGGAACCAATACTTCCACCTCCCGAATGCAAGTCCCAGAGAAACGCCTGAGCCATATGCATATACAGGCTGTTTCGAAACGACACCAAACGAACATAAGTCAGCTTACACTTTGACTTGTCTGAAACTTGATGTCGCAACATTCAAACTCTTATATTTAAAGGTTTATGTGCGTTTAACAATTGCACACATTTGGGAAAAGACAGCGAAGGAACAACAGTTGTCATACGCCACGTAAACAGCCTCAGAACGTGTTGTATGAAACAAAATCCACATGTTACGTTTTCCATTACTAAGGTGACCTGGCCGCGCCGGTCTATCAAACCACCCCTACACGGCGCGACTGGGACCTTCGCTATCAATCGCCATCTCTCTTGGAGTGGGCCAGTCACGTGCCATTTGATTATGTACGACTGCCTAATCCATGGTGATAATATGACAGTTTTTGTATGTGCCGAATTTAGAGCTCAAAGTTATATTCACGAATCACGTATGGTATGACTAACAAGGTGGCACATCTTCGTTTAGTGTCGTTTTGTAACAGCCTGTATATGCACATAATACGAATTTTTGAGTCAATAAATTACATCCTATATTTGTTATGCGTAGTATAGATGGCAAAACTAAAACTAACCGCATTATTTAGGCAATCCAAAATTTAAAACTATTGTATTTAATCAATATTTTTATGTTTATTTGAACATTGTAAAATAATAACTTTTGAACTTAAAGCAATTTTGTAGGCGGAAAAAAACTCCATGAGAATCTGTTTTTTGCTTTTAAGGGGACTGACATAAATATAGGGCTAATATTTTTATGCAGTTTTAGGTGAATGCTGATTCAAAGTATTAGTACATTATGGAAAGCAAACTGTTTTAAAATGTTCTTAGATCTGTGAAGCAGTATATCCACTATCTAAACAGATTTGCCATATTATTATAATATTCTGTGATAGTAAAGCCAAATAATAATATGTAATATTAGCTTGTACAACTTAGAACTTAATGAGAAATCTCATAAGAGCTCTTTGCCTAGAATAGTCGAGGCACTTGTCAGAGTCATAAATTTTCATAAGAAATCGTTGGTTTCAAATCCACAGGTGCTACATTCCACACCAATGTCACCTGGGTACGACATTATCTGAGAAACGACTTTCTAATTTCATAATAATAAACTTTAGGAATCTTTAAGTTCTTATGCAGATTTCGATGCTTTCCAGAATTATCGTCAGTTGTTCTCAAGAGATAGATAGTAATGAGTTGGATGAGAACTAAAAAGATATTAATATCTACGCTACTGATTTCTATTACAAGTATTAAAAATTATTAGGCAATGTTAAACTAATAAGTCATTTGATTAAAAATCGAGTGCAATATGAAAGTTAATTATATTCAGCATAACATTTCATTCTTACATAATGTCACAAATATCTTTATTGACTTAAAGCTCGGTTACAAATAGAGTCTTTGATTCATTCCTGCAAATAATTAACACGTAGACAGATTATGGCTACCGCTATACACAATTCGCGCACATTTGCGTGCTAACACGTCTTAGTTTAATTCACAACTATCCACAGCTGGTGATTCTTCCTCCTTTGATAACTAGAGAATTATGTCATAGAACTTTGTGAAAACTTGTGGAAACCGAAGCTTCCAGGAAAGAAAATGTGAGAACCACTTCAGGTGATGGCATTGTCATTATGATCAAGTATGGATCTTGAAATGCGATTTATTACTAGCACGTAGATTCATAAAGCTTAAAAAAATATTTACTGCTGTTGCTAATAGTTTACATCAGCTGAAAAAAGAACATTCATCTGCTACGTAATAAATACTAAATTCTATTTCAGATTACTTCTACCACTTATTTAAATAGGAGCTTCCGCTGATTTTCAGTTGTGTTTCAAGTTCGGAGCGTCATCCAATTTTTATGAATTGTGTCTCGTCTGTTACAAATATGGAGACCCAACTTTTTTCAGACACAGCATTTTTGTATTATTGTTAATTTATACCCTCGTGTGTAGGACAAAAAATGAGCGAGACGAAACATTCAATGCCATAGCATTGGGTTTGAATCACAGTCTCAACGGTTGCTTTAACCACTGAGACATAGCAAATGCCGCCACGTCATTAAATTCCTCAACTAACTCATATATTTCCTGGTAAAACACAAAAAGATCTCAAACTATTTTGAGATGACATCCCAAAACAATTTGCAATGTCATAAGTACTTTAAATCCCCGGATTTCACAGTTTAACCAACCATTAGGACAATCAATATTTAAATAATATGATAACGGCTTTTTGAAAATTATTTTCTGCGAAATGTATACTTGAAATAGCTTTGTGCGAGTCAATATAAATGATAACCATCCATTAACTTCAGATTAATAAGAATATCTAAAATTGTTCACTTTTTATGTAGGAAAAAACTGTTTTTAAAATATCGGGCTACAATATGATAAATGATAAAGTAATATTCTCAACTTACGTATAAATTTTTAATTTTATTGCAATAACTAATTTTTTAGGGTGGTGTAAACTGGCAAATTGGTAGAGAAGCATACTTTGCTTCTGCTATCATGATGTGTACGTATCAATTAAAATCTGTTGTGCTCATTTACAAACTTTCTTCAATCTATTCTGCAACAAACTATTGTTAAAAAAAGTTATCCTTCTATCTAATTCAAACTTTTCAAGCTTATCGAGCTTTGGTGCACAAAGTAAATAAGTAAATACAATAACGTAAAGCGATAATCAAAACTTTTAAAAGGCGCTCGCTATATGATGATATTCTAATTCCGTTCTGTTTGCTTGGCCAGGTGGATAAAGTATGAATGACTTCACATTTGAGAATGGTATAAGTATTGTAAAACTTTAAACTTATGACAAGCAATATCTCGAAAATGGTTAGTTTCAGTACAACACTGCATTAGACGTAAATTGTGTATTTTGACGAGACCTACGTTTTTGCGTACTAAATTTTTGTCTATATCTTATGGTTTATCAGTATTGCAAAATTCAGACATACACACATATTGATCTTTGTTTAAAAATGCTGGAAATCTCAAAATTTGTATGTCCAGTGAAACCTTGATGTCGAATTTTTTGGTGCAATATGTACAACAATACTTTCCTTACATATATTGCATATACGTGATAGGGAAAGTAAAAATCTGATGTGTTGCGTTCACATGAATTTCTCTAAAACTTATTTTTCTATATACTTAATGATAACAGAGATAAACATAAGTCGAAATGGTCTTATTACTGACGTCCTTAAGTAGAGAAGAAACAAGAGAATACACTTGGCTAAAGAGATGTTGAAATCTATAACATTTGATTGCTATGTGAATGAAATTCATTATTTTTGAATGGTCAGGTGTTACAAATTCCCATATGAAAAAAGCTTAAGTATTTTAAACTTGAAATCAACAGCTAGAATATTGCAGAAAAATTATAATTACATAAATTGTGTGTTTTTACCAATCTGCTTCTTAGTAACTTTTTCTCTATTTCTTATGTTTTACCAGTTGCAGAAAAGTCATTCAGAGGCTCTTCCTAGAAAATATGAGATACAAATTGATTTATTATATAAGTTTCTTAATATATGTTTTTTTAATCAAAATCGTTAGAGCCTTTTTCAGAAAATTTAATTTTCAATATTTTTCGATGTGAAGGGTACTTTGGATTGGGGGATTTTAATTATTAGAGAATTAAAACTATAATAAGAAAAGATAATATAGAATTATATCAAATTTTTGTGTCGAGTCCGTGGTAGATGCTGAACTCTAATATCAGGTTTGGTATTAAACTACTTTTCGTTTTTGAATTATCGTGTTCACACTCAAACGGACACATACATCACATAGACCTTTTCCATGAAAATGTTTTATTCTCTTTTTGGATTCATGGAGCCTAAAACGTGCATTTACAGTGAAATCTCGGTATGGAATTTTAAGGTGGATTGTAACCCTTATCTATATACTAAGTGCCAAGTGCATTTAGCTCAATATCTGTAGAAGAAAGTAGACTTTAAATACTTGAATACTTATTTTAATGAAATTTGGCATGCATTCTTCTTTTTTACTGGTAATATATATTCAAAAGCTTCACTTCGGAGCCCTTTAATACAAGCACTAGTTCCTAGCAGGCCATTCTTTGTTTATACTTGACTGTGTGAATGACATCTCCAATAATTACTGATGCTAAGAATATTATACGCAGCGTTGCAACTTATAGTAATCAAAACAAACATCTGTGCTGCTAAATGCTGGAGTACAGGGCCCAAAGGAAATGTAAGAGGTGCTGAAGTGAGCCCGGCCTGCTTAATGAAAATACTGTCTTAATTGAAGTGTGGATGGAAATTAATGTTTGTCTGGAACACACATCCCCTCTGGACGATCAATTACACTGTGTTACCCAGTATTTGCTTAGGTAATCGCACTGACAAAGCCACTGTATGCAACTCCCCTTGTCATGGAGACACAATACCGATTTGTTATGATGTTGCCAGCAAGGTATCTTCATTTGTAACACTTTCATCTGCATTACATTTTCAAAGTTAACCACTAGAAAGACTTGGAATTGATGTTTACTTTCTGCAACACGTACGTATAAGATAGATAAAGTATTTATTCTACGGAAAAATTCGCTAACAAACATCATCGGAAACACACTTTTGAGGATGACGTCATTATAAAACAACATTTTTAGAACACGGTCAATATGTGCGAATGGTATAACTAAAAAGAAAAAAAAGTGGGTGAGATACCGGATCTGTTATTTAAGTGCAGTATCTTCCAAGGATGCAACACCAAGACTTTCAGAAAAATCCTGCCATTCCAAATTATCCTGACATGGAATATTTTTCGGAATTTTCGATTTACTAAAATGTTACTATAACAATTTTGGCAAAAATACAGTATATTAAACATATTTAAATAGAAAATAAAATGTATAATTTGAATTTTGTGGGAATAGCCCGTGAAGTCGTCCTCATTCTGCACGATTTTTGCTTAGTTAGTAAAACGTAAGAGATAGACAAAAAATTGCTACACGCTTAAGAGAAAAAATAAAAAACGTATTCTTCCTTAAAAATACAAATTATATTAAAAATAATGTTCTTTTTGTTTGTTTTTTTCAGATATTCACTCTTATTGGTTTCAATTTTAATATATTTCATTTTTTTCAAACGACCATTTCTCATCCGTTTCATAACTATTTGCTTTATTTTTGGCAGTGGAAAGAGAACCAAATTTCAATAACAATTACATAGCGACAATATTTAAATAGTTTGACTGCCGCGTTAGTCCAGTCTATTCTCTTATTTCAATTCTACTTATAAGGAAACAGCTAATAAGACCATTTCTGGTAATGTTTATCTTGATTAGCATGAGATAGATAGATTAATACTATGTTTATGTTTTTAATTAGTTTGTTTGTGAATGGAACGCATCAGTTATTTCTTTCTCTATACGTACTATGTACATAGTGTATAGAGGAAGTATTGTATTCCACCCAAAAATTAGATACCGAGATTTCACCGGAAATATATGTTTTAGGACCCCCTGAATCCAAAAAAAAGCATTTTCAGAAGAAGGTCCGTGTGTGTGTGTGTGTGTCTGTGTGTGTGTGTGTCTGTGTGTGTGTGTGTGTCTGTGGACAGCATAGCTCAAAAACGAAAAAAACCGTTAAATACTAAACTTGGTATTTAGGTTTGGTTTCTTCCAAGGGTGTGTCACGAAGATTTTCACCCCCAACTACCCTTTACATGGAAAAATGTTCGAAAATTTTGATTTTCTAAAAAATAGCTCTAACGATTTTGATTAAAATCCCGTATATTAAAGATATTTACATACCAAATAAACTGTATATATTGAATTTTCTGGGAATAGCCTCTGAAGAACCTTTTATTCTGGATGAATTTTGCTAAATTTTGCTTAACTGCTAAACGGTAAGAGATAGACAAAAACTTATCACACATAAAATGTACATCTGATCAAAACACAATTTATGTCCTTTACATTTTTGTTGTAGAGGTAACTGTTACCGAGTTATTCCTTGTTTTTTGTTTCACTTGTGAGTACTTATACTTTTCTGGGACAGAAAGTGTCCGTTGTTCTTTTGATCTACTCCTAGACAACCAAAGAAGCGATTTGCAATGACAATCGAATAACGAATAAGCTTTTAAAACATTTGACTATTGATTTAACATAGTGGATTCCCTTATTTTCTTTCTACTTATCAGGAACTAAGTAGAAAGAACATTCTGCTAATGATTATATCATCACCAACGTGCAGAAAGAAGAATATTCTTATGTGAGAAGTTTGTAGAAGAGCTAGAGAAATTCATGTGAGTGTAACACTTCAGACTTTTTTTTAAGCTTTCGAAGTAGATTTTGTTTTCTCATCGATAAGAAGCTAAATAACTACTGTATAACGTTTATTCTCGTGTTTTTACTTCTTTACTTCGTACATAACACATAGGTTGAAAAAGTATAAAAATAGGAATCGGACAGAAGGAACTTAGCCACCTAAGTGGTCTTTGTACTTACGCCCCTTGAGAGGGCGCCCCGGGAGGGAAGGATGAGAAAACACTCGGCGGCCGGAAACATGAGCGACGGTACAACAATGACAGGGCCAGGCCGAGCCGTGGCCGAATGGGCAGACCACTCGCCTGTCACCAGAATTGTGGGATTTGTGGTGGACAAAGTGTTGCAGGGACGGGTATTCTCCAGGTTCTTCGGTTTCCCTCGCCATCTCATTCCCCCGTTGCTCCATCATCTTTATTCAAATATCGTCAATTCCATCGACTACGGTGCCACATATAGTAAAAATGAGCGTTAAACAATATAAAGAAAATGACAGGGTCCCTACTTTTCAGATTTAAGCACCCCAACAGACAGACAGAAGACCCCTCCCCACATGGGGTCCAATGATCCCGCCAAGAACGGTTCTAGTCAAGGGGCGCAAATACTCACTTTGAACATTCTTTTTCCTCTGCCAAGTCGATCACCATCACCGAAACATCCAATCCTGAAAGAATCAACGGGATGACGGATGAACGAAAAGGCAGTGGAAACGACAAGGAAAGGAAACCATGAAGGAGGATGAAAGAAACCTGCCCAGCATTAGCCTGGAGACCCTAGGAAACACCCGAAGAAAATCATGAGTCAGCCCAGCCCGCCCATAGGCACGGAACCCTCTGAACTCCCGAATTCGGACCACAGACGAATCAGCTGAACCTCGGTTAGAATACGTTTTACGTTCCATCCAAAATTTCAAACGGAGATCTTATTGGAAATAAAGTTTTAAGGTCCCCAAATTCAAAACAGGCATCTTTAAAAGGAAAAAAATTCTGTTGTGTTCTATTCACATGATTGTCTCTACATTGATGTAACAAATTATTGTTAAAAAGCATATTCTTCTATCTACTTTATGATAATTAAGGTAAACTTTAGCAGAAATTGTCTTAATTACTTGCTCCCTTGGAAGCAGAAAGAAAAGAAGGGAATGCACTACTCTAAACCGGTTGTCAAATCTTTTAAAAGCTGGTTGCCATGTGATTGAAGTACCTTTGTTTGTATGGACAGGAGTTGACAAATTCCCGTATGGGAAAAGTATATCTATTTTAAAGCTGAAACTAATAACAAGGGATATCTAAAAAACGGTCAACTCCAAGAAAAAATGTAGGTAACAGAAATTGTGTGCTTTTACGAGATCTACATGTGTTGTTAAGTAAGTTTTTGCCTATCTCTTACGGTTTACCACTTACGCAAAATTCCGCAAAATTCATCCATAGTAAACATGTCATCAGAGGCTATATTCAGAAGATTGAAGATATACTTTTATTTGCCATGAAAATATCTTTAATATACGGTATTTTAATCAAAATCGTTAGAAACATTGTTGAGAAAATTAAAATATTCGACATTTTTTCCATAAAAAGGGCAGTTTGGGGTGTCGCATCCCTTAATACCAAGTTTGGTAGTTTACTAACTTTTAGTTTTTAAGCTATCGTGTTCACAGACACACGGATACACACACACACACACTTTTTCTGAAAAATACATTTTTTGGACCCTAAAACGTATACTTCCGGTGAAATCTCAATATCGAATTTTTGGGTGGAGTGTAATTCCTTCTCTATACATTAAATACATGGTAAGTGTACAGAAAATAAAAATTTACTACCTAAAATTTAGAGCTGGTTAAAGTACAAATTAGGTCAGATAAAATGTTTTGTACAGTTAACCATTCCCAAAATATTGATTGTTATTAGTTTAATTTTTAAAATACTTAAACATTTTTCATACAGGTACTTCTCAACTGCTGGTATGCAAAGAGAACGATTTCAATCAGAACGTAAGCAGCTTTTGAAAGATTTGACTATCGCTGTAGCCTAGAGTGTTACCTTAATTCCCTTCTACTTATAAGGAACTAAGTAATAAGACTATTTTTGCTATTGTGTGTCTCTAATTGTGCGAATTAGACGGAAGAGTAGGCTTATTAAAATAATTTGTTATTGAGATGTATAGAAAGTCATGTGAATGGCTCACTTCGCTCCGTTGTGCTTCTCCGTAAATAAACCCATGGTAACTGCTCATCGTTGGAAAACTCGTACATCGCTACAGACTGCTTTATTTACTGTGAGATTCAAAGGAGCGTAGGTTATGCTATATAACAACGCATGTTCTTCTAATTATGCATATCTAGACGTCAATGACTTCAGAAAAATACTCACAAATGGTTTTAAACTTCCAGCAGTCGCAAGTTAAGGGAGAATTCTTTCATATTAATGAGCATAAGGATCAAATAACACTGCATTTTAGGTGCTCCGACATTTGTTCAACTGTGTTTCCTAGTTTTATGCGCTTTTAAACTGTCATCATTTATTCAAACTGCATTACATATTTCATTACATATATGTAGACAAAGTGAGTGAATACATCACATAAAATTTTTGCCTTCTCTAGCCGCATCTACAATATACATAGTGAGTGGATAAGGTATTGTATTTCACCCAAAAATTCGATGTCAAAATTTCACCGGAAACATATTTTGAGCTCCCCTGAGTCCGAGAAAAGCATTTTTAGAAAAAAATACATGTATGTGTCTGACTTAATATTTATCTTTATATTTGTCAAACTTGTAGCTATCTTTATTATCTTCCAAAGATACGACACGAAGATTTCCAAGAAAATCCTCCCACCACAAACTATTCTTTACGTGGAGAAATGTTTCAAATTTCTGTTTTTCTCAAAAATGACTTTAATGATTTTGATTACAATACCGTACATTCATCGCCTGCGGTGTCAGAAGTAGTTAAAGCGGGCGTTAAACACTACAAAAAAATACCGTACATTCAAGATACTTTCATCACAGATAAAATGTATATTTTGAATTTTTTGGGAATAGCCTCTGAAGACCTCCTTATTCTGGATGAGTTTTTGCAGAATTTTGTATAACGGTTAGACTGTGAGAGATACACAAAAGTTTACTATAAAAATGTAGACCACGTTAAAACACATACTTTATGTTATATAAGTTTTTTATACAGCTGACCGTTTCTGAGATAGTCCTTCTTATACTTAAGCTTTACTCAAATCGGAAGTGACATTTCCTTTCGTCTCTCTTGTTTTACTGCAAGCCATGCAAAGCGAACCAAACTTCAATTGTTTACATAGGAATCAGCTTTTAAAAATGTGACTGTCAATTTAGATTGGTGTATTCACTTAGGTCCCTTCTACTTGCAAGGAAGCAAGTAATAAGACAAATTCTGCTTGTTTTTATATTGGTTAGCATGTCGTAGATAAAGGAATATTTTTTAAGGTTAGCTGTGTTTGAAATAGCCACAAAAAATCATGTGAATCTAATGCATCAGATTATTATTTTCTCTATACATACTATGTACATAGTGTGCAGAGAAGGAATTGCACTCAAAATGCGATACCGAGATTTCACCGGAAATACATGTTTTAAAACCATCTGAATGTAAACAAAAAGTTACAAAAATCTCCGTATGTGGATGTGTGTGTGTGACTGGGTAGCATAGCTCGAACATGGTATTTAAGATGAGTATGTTTCATGGAAGCGGCAGGAGGGTTTTCGAGAAAATACACTCCTGCTCCAATTTTCGATTTTTTTTATTTTCTCAAAAATGTCTCTAACGATTTTGATTAAAATACCTTGTTTAGGATAGTTTTATGACATACGAAATGTGCATCTTTAATTTTCTGAGAACAGTTTCTGAAGACCTCTTCATTCTAGATGACCTTTGTATAGCTGCCAAACCGTAAGAGATAGATAAAAATGCTACACCAAAAATAAAACACACAATTTATTTCATATACATTTTTTAGACTTAACCGTAGAAATATTAATTTTGAGCGAGGGACATACCAACACTAATGTGTACTAGAATTGCAATCTCCTTAAAGAGAACATGTTATAATGGATATGAAATGAATAGGTGCATTGTATTTCACCTCTATGAAATACTGTCGCTACAATTGTTAAGAACAGAAACTCTAAACCAATAGCGTTAATTCAGACTTTTACTGTAATTGGATGAATAATTATTTGTTTCTTTCTTTAAACTGAAAGATATCTACGCCATTTATATAAGAACTTTCGTTAGTGACATGGAATGAGAACAGAAGGTTTATTTGTATGTTTTTATTATATTTTAATTTTCGCTATGAGACAGCACATGGTTTATCACGGGACAAAGAGTTATTCAGAAGGGAAATATAAATTATAGCTAATAATATAAATTATATTAAGTAGAGAAAATATAAATGTACAGTAAAAATGGAAAGAGAAGAAAGACTTCAAACACGTATAAGTAGTCGAGTTGTCACAAGCTGGTGGCACAAGATACCGTTAGGGGTTAGTGCTTGCCTCGAAGGGGTGAAAATACACTGCCAGAGGGAACATAATGGGACAGAAAACAATTCTCTCCGCTGATCAAGGGGGCGCTTTCTGAGATACTTGGCGCAGAGAAGCGGCAGAACCAGGATGAGATATTTAGGGTCCGTATTAGAGCCGAACAGGCTCCCTGTGTAAGAAAAGGAAACAGTTATTGTAATATTGAACAGAGTACGGAATATATCATTGCATCAAACTAATCAATAATACTTGTCGAGGGCGGGTAAAGTGTAATTTCATAGTATAAAATTAAGTGGAATACGAAATGACTGAACAAATCACTTGTGTCTCACCACACCCTAAAAAAGTTTCCATGGTACTAAAAATCCTCAGCTGAAAAATCTACACCATTCCTACAACCCATAACCTGCGGGGATACGAACCCGTAACCAGAACCGCTGTAGCTAGTGAACGAAGGATTTCCTTTAACGGTACTCCTCCAGGCACAGCATGTAGCATGTGAGTTACCTTTGGCAGTTCGGTCCCATTTTGGGGGTTCATATTGCCTGCCGATCCAGCGTCAGGAAATTATACTCTTGGAACAGATCAGCTCAACTTGGAATAGGAAGGTCTCATTAGCAATATAATCAGCTCCGTTCTAGTTGAACTTTTATGAATCTCAGTGCATATTTATACTTTACTTTTATCTCCAGCACCAAGTTTAACATCTTTAGCTTTTTTCGCTTAGTAACCGTTACTTTAAGAAATTAACTTTTTATTTCTTTCTTTAAGAAAAGAATACTGAAAATACATCAATCCAAAAAAGTACGTTTTTAGATGAAGTTTCGTTGTCCGTGTGTACGTGGAGACGATAACTCAAAAACACAATTTGGTTAAATATCAAACTTAATATTTAAGTTCAGAATCTTTTAAGATTGCAACCTAAGATTGTGTCCCAAAAATTCTCCCCAATCCAAACTATAACTTACATCTCGAATGTCGAAAATTCTTACTCTCTTAAAAATTACTCAAATCATTTTGATTAAAATGCCGTATAATTAAGATATTTACATCATAAATAAGATGTGTGCATCTCCAATCTTTTGAGAATACCCTTTGAAGTCCTCTTCATTCTGAATGAGTTTTGTATAACTGATAAACCGTAAGGTATAGACAAAATGTTACTATAAAAAATGTAGAGCTCAATAAAACACACCGGATATATATATGAACATTTTTTGTACAGTTAGGCTTTTATTTTTTAGCAATAAGTCAACTTCTGGCCATGAAAAATAACGAATTTCCATCACAAGGCAAGCGGATTTTAAAAGCTTTTGACAATCACTTTAGCTTAGTGTGTTCCCTCATTTCCCTCCTACTTATAAAGAGTTATGTAATAAAAATAGCTGCTAATGTTATCTGTATTAGCATGAGGTAGATAGAAGAATAACATTCTTTAAGTATAGTTTGTTACAGAGAAAATCATGTAAATGGATCACATCAGATTTTTCATGCACATGCTAAGTGTAAACACCATGACAACTTGCTCATCGTTGGGATAGCTCGCGACTGACTGATTTATTTGCTGCGAGATTCAAAGGAATGGATAAACAATTATTTGCGTGTTTCGTTAAACTGAAAGAGAGCTACGCCATTTCGTTGGTGACATGTGGTTCTTTCTGTTTTTATTTTATTATATTTTCATTTTCGCCTAACGGTAGAAGGAGATTGTAGCGTGTAATGTTTCTCTTCAGCAGTTTGGTCATGTTTTGGTGATTTAAAGTATCCAGTGCCTAGAAATTATACTCCAGGAACAGTGAAACTCACGTTGGAACACGGAGGAGCTGCTTTGCCAGTAACAATAGTTCAGTATAGTCATGTGGCAACCACAAATAAGCAAATTTTTATGCATATCAGTAAACACCTACATATTTAGTTTGATTTGAATGCGTTCTCTTAGATTTCTTCTCTGAGTAACCGTTGAATAAGTTAATGAACTTTTTATTTTTTATTTATTTATTATTTATTTTTTACTTTCCCTATATGTATACATTTACTTAGTAAGAAAGAGAAGGTTTTTATATTTCACCCAAAAATTCTAGGTACAAATTTCACAGGAAATATACCTTCTGAATCCCCATGTAACAAAAAACATTCTTAGAAGAAAAAAAAATCTGATGTGTTACACTTGCATGACTTTCTCTAGCTACTCTACAAACAAACTTCTTACGAAAGATAATTCTTATTTCAACAGCATGCTAATCGATATAAACACTAGCAGCATCTTATTACTTAAGTTCCTTATAGGTAGAATGGAACTAAGTTAATGCACTAGGCTAAAATGATAGTCAAAAGTTTTAAAAGCTGTCGTTATGCGATTGTCATTGCGAATCCTTTATTTCCTTGGCCAGGAGTAGAACAAAATAAAAACGGACACTTCTGACTGAGAAAAGTACTTCACAATTGAACTTATAACAAGGAATACCTCGAAAAGGGAAAACTCCACGATAAAAGTGTATATGACATAACTTATGCATTTTAACAAGATCCAAATTTTTTGTAAAGCAAACTTTTGTCTATCTCTTACGGTTTACTAGTTATGCCAAATTAAGCAAAATTCAGCCAGAATAAACAATTTTTAGAAGCTATTCCCAGAAAATTCAAGATATACATTTTATTTATGATACAAATTGCCCCAATATGTGGTATTTTAATCAAAATAGTTAGCGTCATTTTTAAGAAAAACAATTTTTCGAAAATTTTTCCATGTAAAGGGCAGTTAGGGGTGTGGGGATTTATTTGAAAATCTTCGTGTTGTCTCCTTGGTAGATACCAAAGATAAATACCAAGTTTGGTATTTAACCGTCTTTTCGTTTTTGAGCTATGCTGTCCACATACACACACAAACACATACACACACATAGACATAGACACATTACACACGCACACACACGGACCTGTTTCTGAAAATCCTTTTTTTGGATTCAGGGGGGCCTAAAATATGTCTTTCCGGTGAAATCTCGACATCGAATTTTTGGGTGGAATAGAATACTTCTCTATTCCTATGTACACTGTGCATACGGGGCTAGAGAAAGTAAAAATGTGTAAATATGTATCTGGAAGGAAATACCGCAAATAAAAGATACATATTTACATGCCATCATTGTATAGTTTGAATTTTTTAAGAATAGCCTCTGAAGGCCTCCGTATTCTGAATGACTTTTGCGTAATAAGTAAACCATAAGAGATAGACAAAAACTGACTACACAAAAACTGAAGGTCTCGTCAAAAGCACAATTTATGTCATTTACATTTGTAGTGCAGCTATTTCCGATATTCCTTATTATTGGTTTCAATTTTAAAATGCTTTTCTCAAACAGAAGTCAGCCGTATTTACATTTGTTGTGGAACTAACTATTTCCGATATTCCTTATTATTGGTTTCAATTTTAAAATGCTTTTCTCAAACAGAAGTCAGCCGTATTTACATTTGTAGTGGAGCTAATTCCGATATTCCTTATTATTGGTTTCAATTTTAAAATACTTTTCTCAAACAGAAGTCAGCCGTATTTACATCTGTAGTGGAGCTAATTCCGATATTCCTTATTATTGGTTTCAATTTCAAAATACTTTTCTCAAACAGAAGTCAGCTGTATTTACATCTGTAGTGGAGCTATTTCCGATATTCCTTATTATTGGTTTCAATTTCAAAATACTTTTCTCAAACAGAAGTCAGCCGTATTTATTTTGTTTTACTCCTGGCCACGCAAAGCGAACGGGTTTCAATGACAATCGCAAAGCGACAGCTTTTAAAACGCTTGACTCTAGCTTTAGCCAATTCTATTCCCTTAGTTCCCTTCCGCTTATAAGGAACTAAGTAATAAGAACTAAATAGAAGAAGAATATTTTGTAAAAGGTTTGTTTCTAGAATAGGAAGTGAAATGGAGCGTATCAGATTATTTTTTATAAATCACATTATAGAACTGTAATCGTAATTGTAATGCTATCATTTGGATTACAATAGCAGTTATGCTAATTTGTCAGTCTATTTTCCTTTGAAGACAGACATCGACTTTGCTGCTACAATAGGCAGCATGCATAGTAATAATGACCTCAAGGACTTCAGGACACTGCAGTGCTGATTATCCCAATAAAATTAGTAATAAGGTACTGGAGAACCATATCGTGTGGTTAGGTGGATGGACAAAGGACGAATAAATAAACAGACACGCTAGAATGAACTGATATTCACCATACTGTTGTTTGAATTCCAAGGTAAATGAGTATTTATTTTAAGAAATTTAATTTATTACTTTAGTTCTGGAGAAATATTTTACTCTTTTAACGAATAGTGTCCTTTATTACTTTCTCTATGTGCAGTATTTACATAGTGTATAGAGAAGGTATTGCACTCCCCAGAAATTCGATACCGAGATTTCACCGGAAATATATGTCCTAGGGTCCCCTTTATTTAAAAAAATAGTATTTTCGGGAAAAGGTTTGTGTGTGTGTCCGTGCGTCTGTGAACAAGATAGCAAAAAATGGTATTTAAGTTTAGTATCTTCCAGGGATGCGACACGAAGATTTTGAGAAAAATCCCCACACCCCAACTACCCTTTACATGGAACTTTTTTCGAAAATTTTGATTTTCTCAAAAATGGCTTTAACGATTTTGATTAAAATATCGTATATTAAAGCTATTTACCAGACAAATAAAATGAATATCTTGAATTTTCTGGGAATAGCGTCTGTAGAGTACTTTAGTATAACTGCTAAAGCATAAGAGATGGGAAAAAACTTGCTACACGAAAAAAGTAGAGCACGTTGAAACACACAATTTATGTTATATACATTTTTTTCGTGGAGTTCATCGTGTTTGAGACATTCCTTGTTTTTGGTTTCCGCTTTGAAAACTTATACTTTTCTCGTACAGGAATTTGTCAAATGCTGTCCATACAAACAAAGGAACTTCAGTGACATATCAACCAGCTTTTGACTATCACTTTAACCTATGATACGCCCTTATTTTGCTTCTATTTACAAGGAAGAAAGTAATAACACTATTTCTGCTTTTTTTTTTTTTTTTGATTAGGCTGAAGTAAAGATACGCATAAGCCTTTTAAAAATAATTTGTTACAGAGATGTAGAGAAAGTCATGTGAATGGTACACATCAGACTATTTTATGTTATAACATGTGTCAGTAATTCTGTATAGTACTGTTGCACAACTCTGTATGCGTTTATTATATTTTCTTTGTTTAGAATAATTTAAAAACAAAACTATTAACACCACACATTATAATCCTTGGAAATCCATTTCGTTGTTTTTTTTTACTTTTGTTATTATATATTGCAAAAAAGGTTTATATTTGGCATATATTTTTGATCGCTTCAACTAAATATGTTACTGGGTAATTAACAAAAATCTTATATTTTCCTTTCTTGAAGATTAAAATTACTTATATGGTAAGCACAATATAGAAATATAAAAGCGGAATATCTTCACCTTTAAACAGATCTGTGCATATTCCATCTTTTCCGTTGCTATTCTATATTTTTATTGTTACTTTCTCTATACATATATAGACTATATATACATATCTAATATATAGAGAAGCAATTGTATTTCACGTTTTCAAGATATTCCTTGTTACTGATTTCAATTTTTAACTATGTAATTTTTGTCAAACGAGTTACTTTTCTTTCATTCCTCTTTTGTTTACTGCTAGTCTTGCAAAGAGAACTGAAACTTCAATTTCATATAGCGAGCAGCTTTTAAAAATTTGACTGTGACTTTAGCCTAAGGAATTCCCACGTCTCCTTTTGCTTATAAGGAATTAAGTAGTAAAACCAATTCTGCTATTGACTATCTCGATTAGAATAACGTAGATGAAAGTATATTGTTTTATAAGAATAGTTTGTAAAACGGGTGGAAAAGGTCATGTGATTGGAACACAGTATATATGTCTTTCGGTTTCTTCAAATTCCTTTCCTGATATCAGATCTCCGACATATGCAATAAGACTGTCATCTATGCTCTTGTACTGCCCTAATTTTCGTTAGACTAAAGGACTTTCTATCATTCAAATTATTAGTTTTCTTATATTTTATTTAAAGCTGATGGCTCTTATATGCATGGAAAAATGTATTAGAATGAAGCGGTATATACGTAGTACGTACACAATGGTGGGGCAAGTGTCGCGAAAACATTGTTTTGTGAATGGTCTGCACACGCCAACAGACTATATGAAGTATGACGGGATATCACTGCTTGAAGTTCGGTTACAATCCGGCCCAATTTCCTTTCATCCTGGCTTTAATGTCCATAAATTCGTTCGCCTGATTATAAATAGTGTTTATTACCTCAGAAATATGGCGAAATATATGTGATATTTTGGCGTCGTATTATTAGAAACGCCATGCTTATATTAAAGATTTTACTTTTGTGACACTTACCGATTCGTTAACTATTCCTTTATGAAACGCTTTACGCTCCAGAGACGGCAAAAACAATTACCAATACTATTTTCATTCATGATCTGTTTTACAATGTAAAGCGGATTTATATTTGATTACCATTGGAGAATAACATTATGGGTTAATATTTCCCTGAAAGAGACAAAGCTCTTTTGTTGAATTTGGCAGCACAGAATAAAACTACTGCTGAAAATAAAGCTTACGATGAATGTAAGAAGTCGATGGTAATTTATTGGCCATATTTTAAAACTAGCTCAAAGGCATTTTAAGAAAACAACAATTTTATGGTGTCGTTTCTGTAATTCTAGCGGACGCTCTAAGAACATTTAAGAATAATTATATACGTTTAAGAGGAAATGTATGTAGAAAGAAGTGCCTTGACAAATGAAGCATATATTACTTTTTCGATCTGCAATATCGAGAAAATAGTCAAACACAATCTCACAAATTGCATCATAATTATATAGACAAGAACTTTTGTTTTTACTTATTTTATTTATTTATTTATTTATCCTGGTTGGAGTTAAGGACATGAGGCATTCTCTTCCACTCTACCAGGCAATACAGCAGTAATGCAATCAATAAAAACAAAAATACAATTCTATACAACTTAATAAAAACAAATATAAAAAGGCGCAAAAAGTAGAATGAAATTAAAAAAAAAACTAAACAAGATTATTTTAAGTGAAATATTCATGTAGATAGAAACGTATATTAGGTCATATTTATAATTGCAATACAAATTACATGCCAGCACATAAAATATTAGTAGCAATAAATCAAAGTGATGTATTTATCATATTAATGCAGCAGCAGATTGGGTTTGCTTATAAATGTGTGCCCTAATTTCTGTTTGACAGTATAACATCCCGGCAGTCCCTTACGTCTTCAGGAAGAGAATTCCAAAGATGAACTATATCTATTGTAAATGATGATGAATAGAAGGTTGTATGATAAGCAGGTATAGCAAGAAGGAAAGAGTGCAATAAGCGAGTTTCTCACATATGGCAGTCAGAAAGATATTTGAAGAGAACATTTAGATAGTTTGGAATGCGAGAATGAAGGAGTTGATAGAGAAATGCTAAAGAATGCAGTTTTCTTCTATCCATGAGCTGTAGCCATTGAAGTGTTTTGAGTGATTGTGTAACATGATGAATCGTCAATGTCAAATCGACGAAGATTACATACAAAGCGCACACAAGTAGTTGAAGTATTAGAATCAAATGTTCAGTTAGGGTTTTGTAAAAAGAGCGTCACATTAGTCAAAATGGGGTATCACAAGCATTTGTATTAATATTTTCTTACTTGAAGTCGATAAAAAGTCATTCATACGTTTTAAAGATTACTATTAAGAATATTTTTACATACATGTGTAATTTGCGTGTTTCAGTTTAAATTTTGATCCATATAAGCTCCAAGATTCATTACTGTATTCAGAATTACTTAATGTAATGTGTTGTATGTTATCCAATTTAGAGTTCTCAATAACCGCCCATGTCCCATAATAGTTGCCTGTGACTTTCCTGGATTCAGATGTAGTCCAATTTTAATGACCAAGTCGCCAGTGAATTTAAGTCTTCATTTATAGTCTTAATTGGGTTGTCTAAATCACTAGTCCGTGTGTAATTAAAGTTGCATGCCGTCAGCGAAAAGATGGTGTTTACAATGTATTATACTTTCTGTAATGTCATTTATGTAAATAGCAAACAACAAGGGCACAAGCACCGAACCTTGTGGTACTCCAGCTTATGTTTCCTTCCAATGAGATCGATTTGTTCTAATTACACCTACAAGAGTTTGCTGGCTCAAATAAATAAGCTTTGAAGTATATTGTAACGTTATTTGACATTCAAATATTCAAGCTTATACACTAATAAATCAATATCTAGTCGCCCTCCATGGTGTAATGGTTACCATGCTGATTTCATATACCCAAGGTTGCGGGTTCAAACCCGGCGGAGAACGATGCACTTTTTCGAGTGTAAAAATCCTTAGCATGACTTCCTTCGGAAGGGAAGTAAAGCCGTTGGTCCCGTGTCGTAGATTTACGGCACGTAAAAGAACCTCAAGCCTGATAGAGAGCCTCTGAGCAAAATTAAGCGGTTTTTCTCGCCCAATTAAGAATGGCACGCTGAGAACCACAGCAGTTAAAGAGCGTCCATAAACACCACGCCATTTACATTTTACATTTAAGTCAATATCTATTGTCTCAAACGCTTTTAAAAAATCCAATAGTGCTAGTAACGTCAATTGTCTGTTGCTTCTGGTATGTCCTCAGTAACTTTTAATAATGCAGTATTTGTATTGTGTCCGTCTGAAACCAATGTTCGTTTACGAGGTTGTTTTTGTTGAGGTAGTCTGTAACTTGTCTGAGAATTATCCATTCAAGCGCTTTTGACACGACAGGAAGGATACTAATAGACCGATAATCATTCGGGGATTTGGAAATTTTGATTTTGGGGAGGGAGAAATCGAGGGCTTGTTTCCATAAGGAGAGAAATATAGAGCTTATTATTGATGATATATAAGTCACAGTAGGTAGTATTATGTCGAGATTGAGTCGTATCATAGTGATGTTAATGTTGTCACATCCCTCAGCTTTAACAGTAATTCTCAGTAAAGTTTTCTTTACGTTTAGATCATTAGTTGAAGTGGAATTTTTCATCGCAAGAGGGAGAGGTTTTTGTTTCAATTCGTTGACAGAATCATCTTTGTTTAATGTAATGGTGGCAACATTTGTAAAATAATCATTGAACAGGTCTAAAGGTACCTGGATGTTGTCTACCTGATCGTTTATTTTACCTTTTCCCATTTTGTTTAAAGCATCCAAAGTCCCGAACTGTTAGCAAAAGTCTTGACTGCGTCACATATATGCCGGTGCTTAGCGTTTCCGATTACCTGAGTTGTATGGTCAATTATTTTCTCTCATCTGTAATTTCAACAAATTTTGTCTCATTCTGTTATCAATTACGTATAGAGTCAGTGATCCAAGGAGCAGCTTTTATCTTCACAACACTGGATTTTATAGGGTAAAATTTATCATACAGCGTTATAACGAGGTAGTTTAATAATTAAACTTTGTCGATTACATTAGTCTTTCTATGTCGCGACATCTGTAGTGTATCCTTTTTTATTTTTTTTATTTTATTAGAGCGGCTTTATCAATGCGTTTTAGGTCTCTATAGATAGCTAATTTGCGTAAATTTTGGGGACATTTGAATGTGTAAGAAATGTATATAGTGACATGTTATGATTCCTCCTGTTGGAAGATTATTGGTCACTATTAAGTCGAGCATAGGCGCAGACGTGTGGTATTATGTGTTGGTTGGAGAGGAAGGATAGCTAGGCTATTAGGAAGAAAGATAGCTGTCAGTTTGTAGTTGAAGCAGCGTCAGTAGCCAATTTAAAGATAAATGAGAAAATTATTGAGTAAAAACGAAATGTTATATATGCTTTTCGTGAGCTTTTGAGAAAAAGGAAATAGAAATAGTGGTTTATTTGTGGACGCTCTTTAACTACTGTGGTTTTCAGCGTTCCATTCTATGTATATTGGCCGTGAAAGACCCATTGATTATGTTCAGAGGACCTTGTATCAGGCTTGAGGTTCTTTTTCTTGCCATAAATGTTACACACGCGACCAACGCTTTATTTCCTTCCCAAGGAAACCATGGTAATGCTGTTTACTGCCGAAAAAATCTATCCATCGTCCTCCGCTGAGGCGAACTTTTGAAAATGTTTCATATTTTCGAGAATAGTATGTTTTTAGCGATTATATTTTAGGTTAATTGAAAAATGTACAATTATTTTAAGTTACAAAACTTAAAGCTTAATTTAACATTTCGACTTAGAACCATTAAGCTAAAAGTTGCGAAAACATATTTTAAATTTCAAATAAGGAAAATACTTATAGGTTACAAAGTACCAAAATTAGAAAATATTTGGTTTTGGAAAATCGAAGGTTGGTAGAAGATACAATATTAGACTTTCATTCTAATGAAACGTCTGTAGCTTACTTTGTTTTGTCCCAAATTAACTTGCCGAGCCACTTATGAAATATAGATCGCGGTCACTTGGAAGGAGAGTAAATGCACTTGCAGAGCGAATGGAGTCCAATGTTAGAGATTGAGATAGAGTAGAAGCCAGTTTAAAAGTTTGCTGACGTGTGACTTTGTTTAAATTGTATTCCATTGTGACAAAAATAGCAATAAAAGGTTTCGATCATTGTTTAAGCCTTCAAGATCAGTTAGTAAATCAATACCGGTGAGTTAAATTATGTAATAGCACCATTTAGCCACTAAATGTATTTTAATGGTTTTATTAATTCTGATTACTCCTTTGTTATAAAGAAATTTGTGTCATTCTTGAGCAGCTGAGCCATGTAAGTAAACGTAACAAATTAGAAGTAATTTGGTATTGAAAGCAAAAGGAGAGTCTTAATGTGTTCTTTGAAAACTCCCTCCAATGTTTTTAGCTACCAATATAAAATGGTGACAGCGAAAGACTTTTCTCTAGTTTAACTTAACAGTACCATATAAAAGGACAACATGAAAAACAAAAATGTTTAAATTTGCACGTTGAAGTTTGGTGATGTGTTATATGTGGTATTTGATTCTGATATTGATTTTAAATAAATTTGAATTTGAAAATAAAGGGGTTTAAATTATGGTAATTTATTTAGGTACCTGTATATTTTCATTTGAACTATGTCATTTGTCATTTGTCATTAATCCTGCTCTAAAATTAGCAAGAAACTATTTCGAGTTATATAAAATTTTCAGCACAAATTTCGGTTAACATAAAATTTAAATTTTTTCTCCGGCATTAACATATGCATTTGTAAATTTAGATACCAAAATTTACATACTAAAGGAGATGACTTTTCAGCGATATCTAAAGTAGATTAGGAAATGAAAGAAAAACTTCAATATACTAAAATATACTAATGTACTAAGACACTATTTCTGATGCTATATGATGTCACTTTTTTATATGCATAATAAAGTGCTTCTATCTGCGCTGCACCACATTTCATTTGTCACCCTGTCCAAACCTATCCGACCTGATAAAGCACTGGGTGAACCTAGCTACATCCCAGCAGCATATTTCTGCCTTACAGTGCCATGTGTACACTAATAAATAATAAAAATAAATGTAATTCACTAAAGAATAAAAATTCGAAATACATTCTAAAGGCTCAAAAATAGCCTCACTATTTCCTACCAGAATAGGATGTTCCAATGCTGCTAAACTGAATATGCAGCAATTGTTCACGCAGTCCAGTTGGATGGGAAGAAGAGCCATTAAGTCACTGGTTGAAGGTGATAACGCAAAGTTTTGGACTTCGTTCACTTTATTGTAACACTTCATTCATCCCTGATGAAAACTTGCCCTCATTCTGAGCCCATTGCATGCTGCAGGCAGAATCCTGCTAGTTGTGAGTACTCCACTGCTTTCTGCTGCGCACTCAAGCTGCAAGTGTCTACACTACAGGTTAGCGGTGAACTGTTACGTGTTAAGCATGTGCAAAAAGTATGTGTTTATTGTAAACAATCTGTGCATTGTCTTCTTTATTTACTAATATAGATACTGCCTTATACTTGCTAGTATTTTCTAAACACGATTTTTATTAACCATTACAATATTTACTATATTTTGAATCTTCAAAAACTGACTTTCTATGGTTTTTCCACGTTCGTGTATTTATTGTGATGTTGAATCACTGTCGAACAACTTGGTTCCCATTTTCGCTTTGTTGTGCGGCTGATGATTTTCTTTTCGCGGTGGCCATTATTAATGGTCCTGTATGTCCACTTGACATCCTGAATTTTCTTAATGCGATCTTCTCATTTTTAATTCTTTCTGATGTCTCCTTTCACATGTTTGTTGTTAATGATATTTGGGATTGTGATTCGTTAGAAATTCTATTCCCATAAATTATCCCCAAGAAATTCCAATCCAACTTATACTGGTATGCTTATAATGCGCTCATCTGTCTGTTTTTGATCAACCATGTTAGGTTTCTATAAAAGTAGGATGGACACATGGATCTTGAGGTTTTTTCGAGCGCTAAGGAGTTGGACTGAAGGATTCATACGGCTCACCAGACAATGACAATAAAGGATATTAATTCTCATAAATGCACACATTCTGTTACATTTCGAAATGTTCTTCCATCTATTGATATTGGGGTTTCCAATTTATTTTTAATCAGTTGTGTTTTTGTCTCACTTATAAGCCTTAAGGTTCTATTTGTGCCGAGTTATTGAGGATCATCTGTAATTCATCTGGTATTTGGCGTAAGGGACGTATCCTCGATGAATGTAAGGTCTTTTTAGTGACTTTGGTTTACCTTTGTTCCCGTTGTATGTCTCAATTCACTGTCCAAAGTACTCTTTCAATAGCAGATGAAAAATATGGAGATATTGTGAGGCCTTTACGGACTCCGCGCTTCATGCGAAATTATCTTCTTCTTCATTTATTTTCACCTTTGCAATAGTTTGTCTGAAGTTGTGGCTAAATATCCACATATTTCGTCTTGTTCCTTAAGTCATCAAGCCTGCGGTATACTTAGGCGTGTATTTTTATTAGAATATAGGTATATTCAACCTATTAATACAAATATAATTGTTTATTGCATCTTAGTATTATTAACTTTAATTTAAGTACTTAGAATCTTCGAATTAGTTTTGGGATGTAATGTTGAATATGGAAGAGAGAGCTGTGCTCTAATTTTTAAAGAGAATATTCTACATGGCTTTGTGCTATAAATTGAATTGCAATTCATATTGGAAATAATCTTAAAAATAGGTCAACATATTTATTATAAATTACTTTTGATCACCTAATTAATTATTTATATTCCGGTTTGTTGTGCTTAAGTTCCCGTGGAATCCAGCTTACTCATTTTGTTTTCGTTATTCGTATTATTACATTTTTATGTTTATGGATATTTTAAACGGAGTTTTGCCCGGTGTAGGCTTATGTATATTTCCCTCTTATTTGTATGGTGGAGAATGATTTTTTTCAGTCTTCTAATTTTTCCTCCTTTTCCAAGATTCTGTTGGATATTGAGGATAAATCGGTATAATTGGTATTTTTACGATTTAATAAGGCATTATACTTGTAGAATCCATGTTCAGCTGATGATTTTCGTCCTTCATCTCGAGGATCACAGGGTGAAATTTAGTTTGTGTTATAGTTTTGAAGCAAGGGTTTTTCATATTTTTGTAGAAGTTCGTAGTCTATTTGTAATTTTTACGATATTAATCCTGTTAAGCTTTTATCTTGCCAATTATTTTTGCTGACCTGGATTAGAATATAATATTTATATTTCTGTAGATCAAGATCTTATGTTTTAGGATAGTGACAGTATGAAGAAAATAACACTTTTGAGAAGTTTTATCTATCAAACTTGCAACATACAGTTACCATTTTATGAAGAGTTAATGTACTTTGTCGTAAATTGTGATATGGTGTTGATCACGTGATATTAGCACGTTCCTAGTTTCACAGAAGTGCATACACACTAAGCAATATAGACTTATTGGTCTTTTTATTAATTTACATTAAAAAGCTCTTGTGCTGAGAATTTTAAGTAATGAAATGAATGGAAATGGAGGTCACTGTAGCTATTTTAATACCGCAACCGTTCATTTTAGTAATATTAGTATTATTATTAATAATAATAATAATAATAATAATAATAACAACAAACGTTCCTGTGAATGCATGTTATCTAGAAGTATGATGAGCAGCAAGCGTTTAAAATGCTTTGTATATTAACTATAGGTTAATTTTATCAGCCTCTTATACATGTTATCAGCCCAGATTTGCATTGTTGTTTTGAGGGAGAGCTTCTACCTCTGTATGTGAAAGGTTACATAAGCATTGTCTTGTGTTTTATGTAGCCTCTGTGAAAAACCATAATGTGTGATAGGAATACTATGAATTCCCTTGTTCAAAACATTTGGAGGTACACTTATTGGAATGTCTAAAACATAATATAAATACAAGTCGAGTTTCTCGTCTTACATTTATATCTTTGAGTATTACAGGTTCAAAAACTTTAAACTAAATATTATTTTATGTTATGCAGTTTCATTTTTTCGTACTGAGTATTCTAACGAAGCCAAAGACTGGATGCCAGGGCCTTCCACACTACCCAGCAGATTAGCTTCCAGACGACGTAAAGTCTAGGAAAGCTTCCGAGATTCAAGGAGAGAGCTATGAATGCTTCCGTCTTCCTCGAAATGGAATTTTGCAAAAACTCGTAGTTTTTAACACCCCGCAACAGCAAATATCGGGTTTTTACCAAATCATTTCAACAGATGACATGGCAACAAGCCTGATTTATAATTACCAAAATCTAAGTTTTGAAAAATTGGGCATTTATCTACTTTTGAGAGAACTCTCCTCAATTTCTAGGTATTTTAACATAATCTTCTAAAACATCTACACGTACAAATAAAGGAAGGTGCTCGTGAAAATGGGTTATGGCGCTTTTGTTGGCGATGCGACATAAAGTGCTACAACTTACATCAGGATTTGGGATTAGTGAAGTCTAGTGAGAGGAACGGAGCTGCTCTTGTGTTAATCCTTCCGTTGCTAGGTGCAAAGCAAAATTTAGTGACTGTCTTAAAATAGTGAACTGATGGTTAAAACTGAACTAGCATCCTTTCAGGATGTCACAATGTGCTATTCTCTGCGCATATTAAATATTATTGGTATAAATTTAAGATAAGAAACTGCGGTACCTCAAATAAAACGGAGCAATAATTGTAATTGCATTACATTTAAGAACATAGATGAACTACAAAGTTGATTACAGTACATTCTTTATGATGAAGTGCATTGGGAAGGGACAAGGCATTGGCCCTCTAAACTTGCCTGCACAACATACAGTCCGCGGGCCGTTTATGGTCCACATGTTATTTATTTTGGCCCGTCTGCCTGATTGAAATTAAATGACTTGAGGATGCATCAATTTAGTTCAATTTCATATAATGAAGTTACTTCAGAAAATACTTTCTCTATTGTGCGCCAGAAACATTTTTAAAAGTTTGTTGGAGGGTGTTTACCAGGTATTTTGTATGTTTGGAAGAACATATACTTGGGAACAAACATTTTCTGTCAAAAATTGAATAAAAACACACAATGTTGTTTAACCGGTGTACATTTAGAGGCACATTGAACAAAAACACACAATGTTGTTTAACCGGTGTACATTTAGAGGCACATTGAACAAAAACACACAATGTTGTTTAACTGGTGCACATTTAGAGGCACATTGAACAAAAACACACAATGATGTTTAACTGGTGTACATTTAGAGACACATTGAACAAAAACACACAATTTTGTTTAACTGGTGTACATTTGGAGGCACATTGAACAAAAGCACACAATGTTGTTTAACTGGTGCACATTTAGAGGCACATTGAACAAAACCACACAATGTTGTTTAACTGGTGCACATTTAGAGGCACATTGAACAAAAGCACACAATGTTGTTTAACTGGTGTACATTTAGAGGCGCATTAAGAGTTGGAGACAATATTAAGAAAGACCACTTCAAATATGATACTAAACTTTGAGTAAATAGTCAAAAGAAAAAAATGTAATTGTTATATTGAATGTAATTGTTTATATTTAAATATAATTTAAGTTGAAACGCTTAAAAATATTAATATGCCTATTAATTTGTGTTTAATGAACAGTACAGTAGATCTACTGACAGAATTATAAAGTTTAACTGTAATAGACTGATGTAAGATTCAAGATTCGAAGTGAAGATGCCCTTGGTAGATAAGAAGGTCCTGTAAACCTGCAGGAATGTAACAATTACGCCTTCCCATATGTTTGCATATATTTTTGTAAAGACATTGGAAATGCCTATTTTTCACCAGTTGGTGTGTTTTAGAATGGCTTCATATAGCGTAAGTAATATACAAAGATTCTGGACCAGAAGGAGATTGAAACTCCTCGGGGCACGTTTAAATATAGCCATCTAATCTCGACCAGAGCCGGAATCAAAACAGCGCTCTTGCTGTTCCAGCTAAGGCGTAGAGCCAGGATACCACATTTAGCTCAGGTCAAGCCACAAGGAAATGTCAATCGTAAAACTACGAGAAAGGAAACCTAAGGAAAAAGGGGATGGATAAGAGGCAGCATGTCGTGGGGAAAGCTGAAATGTAAGATGAGAAATGTGTTTAAAGTCAGAGGAAAGCTTCTCCTTCCACTTCTTTTCTCTTGGAAGGAAATCTTATCCCTCATTGTCCCTAAGGAAGGACAAGATATACGTCCAAATCGAAGTGTAGGGCCTGTTCCCCACAGTAGGAACAATACGTTTTATAGGGTACTTAGAACTGCTGGGATATTTATAGTATTTACTGCACAGATTATCTGCTAATTTATCACCTTTTTACCCTCACCTTGTGTGGAGGCTGGATTCTGTGTGGTTGTGTGGTTGTCTGTCTAATTCACAGTAGTTTGCACAAGTTTCTTGATTATTTTATAGCTAAGCTTATAATTTACACTCAGCTCCTAAATTCCTCAGTAGGTACATAAAGATATATAGTTTTTGGATTATTATTTTGGCATTCTTGCCTAACTATTAAATATAATTACAATTTTGCACTCAGTTTTATAATAATTGATCCATTAAATTGTCCAAAATGTAAAAAAAAACGTATTGGAAATGTTATTATATACTATTTGTCTAAAAAAGAATTTTGACTCCTAATATTGTAATGTAATTGAAAGATAGTCCTGTTTTCTATCATGAGACTTAGTAATTGAATTTCCCCTGAACTAGCATTATGCACGTTGCCATTTACTTTGTTTAATTGATACATACACACACACACATATATATATATATATTTATTTATTATCAGAAAATGGCAGAATAGTTTAGATGTACATTTTAAGATAAATAATACGATATTAGACGTAATGCTGTTTACAGACCATCTGGTTTTAAATTACTTAGACGCAAATATACAAAGGGTCCATAATTACAATTCATTGGAATAAATTGTAATTTTTATAAGGCGATTCTTAATTGGGTAGATTTAAGTAAAAATTGCACTCATAATATAATGACTAAATAGGATATATTTATTTTATTTAAATTAAGATCCTATCAAATAAGATTTATTTAACATTCTTCATATACATTAACACCTTTATTTATACAAAGTATTAAATAAAACAAGCCAAAGCCATAATATTAAACTATCACCACACAAAAATAAAATTATGGCTTTTAGAGGACCGCAAACAGTACGAGAAAAATAGTAATATAACAGAGAATACTAGAACAAACAAACTGCTTTATTTATTTAACCTGCAGAATCTCATACTTAAAAATGATGTCATAATACAGAAAATAAAAATGCAACCAGATATGTGGTACCATCAAACGAAAATTAAATTCTACAGGAAAGGCGACAAAAATAAAATTTCACAAAGTGATGTAATGTTCCAGCGTTAACCAAAGAATCTGAATATTGGGCAATGAACCAAATAAATGGAACGAAAGACAGAAGTAGCAGAGATACGTTTTCTACAGCACGTAGCAGGATATATATTAAAAGACTGAAGAAGGAGTGAAGACATACGTAAAGAATTAAGAAACTTAAATAGAAAGAATCAAGAAAATCAAACAGCTGGAAACAACATTTGGACAAGATGGATGAACACCACTACACGAAGTTAAAATATACACCGAAAAGCCAAGGTAGATCTAAAATAAGATGGACAGAACAGTCTAAGTGATGAGTCCGGAATAAGCAAAAAGGCTTAACCATGAAAAGCGATGAGGAGTATGATAGTAAGAAAGGATAATATCTCTTCGGATACCTGTTAAAATGTTCGCACCAGCATGTAAAACACATATGTGGTTTTAAATAGCATCAGGACATGTCTGCTTCCTAATCAGTAAATATTGTCGGCGCCGAGGCCGAGTTGTTAAACCACTCGTCTCCCATCCAGGCGACCCGGATTTGATCCCAAGTGGGGGGCAAATGGGATTTGTGGTGGGCGAAACGGCTTCTGAGTGGATTTTCTCCGGATCCTCCCATTTTCCCCGTCACTCATTTCAGCAATTGCTCCATCAACACCTTTCCTATCATCCATTTCACTAGCATTTCATATCATCCACTTCCTCACGTTAATGTCTGGCTATGGTCCTACCGCTCGATCCAGGTTCTCCATTTTGTGGTTAGGTGTCGTTGGCTCCGCGACAGGCCGTTTACACTTAGACATCCACTTGTAACTCCTAGAGGGTGTCAGTTCTACAGGAGGGGAGGATAAAAAGATTGTAAAAAATAAATCAGTAAATATGTATTCATATTCGAGGGTGAAACTTCAGAGGGTCCAAATTAATGAACTTTCATACTACAAATACTGTATATTAAAGCATTCCCAGAAAACCACGGGGAATTGCTTTTCTTTTTTTCTTCTTTATATTAAAACAGTAACGGAGTCCTATTTACATTTCCCCCCGTAGCTTTTATTGATTACTGGTTTACTGGTTTTACTGTTTCTTTTACAAACATATACACATTGCACAAACATATAACATCCATGCCCAAGGCGGGACTCGAAACCACGATCTCCTGCCCACGAAGCACCAAAGCGAGATGCGGCCATGGGGACCGGCTGCTTAGGCGGTTTCGTCTCTGGGGCACATTTGGGAGACCGCGGATTCGATTCTCATGACAGGCCTACCTGGAGTTTTTCGGGAGATTCGCCGAGTTGCCAGGCAGATACTGGGTGGGTTTTCTCATCCTCAGAATTTTATGGCCCTCCAAGTCATTTCCATTTTCATTTTATTCATCCTTCATTTCGTTGGTTTCCTTCAGGGTTGGCGGTGGTCCTCGGTTCAGCGTGACAGGGGAAAAGAATGCTTAAAGTAACTATCTCCGTCCCTCGTCTTGGACTGGTTGCCGGGATGAGGACCGTTCCTCCGGGGGAGTTGGACTCTGTGGAGTGCAGGCCCCGATCTGCCAGTCTGACTATCGAAATGCTTCAATTTGAAAACTATTCCTGTCATAGCTGTGCCGTCGCTCCTGGTTCCAGGCGTCCATTGTTTCCTTTCCCTCGTGGGGCGCAGGTACAATAACTTCAGGCTCAGTGCCGACCATATCCTATTACCAAGAAAACCCATTTCCGATATAAATTATTATTAATTGCAACAACCAATTACATTTTCTGGAATTTTCTGTTTCATAGGTTCTAACGAAAAAATCTTATGTGTTACGTTCACAACACATTCTTTACCTATTCTTCAGCAAATTATTCCTTCCAACCGTATTTCAAGAAAAACCATTTCAGGTATAAAGAAAGTATTATTAAATGCAACAACCAATTCAATTTTCTGTATTTTATTGTTTCATAGGTAAGAACAAAAATAACGTTCTGTTTACATTCACACGAATTTTTCTACCTATTCGTCAGCAAACTATTTCCTAATACCCTAACCTATTTCAAGAAAAATACATTTTAGGAGTAAAATATTATTAAATTCAACAACAAATTGATTTTGCTGGATTTTACTGTTTCATAGGTACTGAAGGAAAAATCTTATGTGTTACGTTCACATGACTTTCTTTGTCAATTCTGCAGCAAACTATTCCTTCCGACCGCATCACATCCTAATCTATTCCAAGAAAAACACATTTGAGATATAAAGTATTATTAAATGCAATAACCAATTGAATTTTCTAGATTTAATTACTTCATAGCTACTAACAGAAAGCTTATATGTTACACTCACATGCTTTTCTGTACATGATTTGTACCTATTCTGCAACAAACTTCTTTCAAAGGCTTACTTTTCTACCTACTCTATGTACGTATCGATATAAACATTTAAAGAAATACTTCTAAGGCATGATTCTTTGTAAATGCCCGGGAATATGAAATAGATTAGACTAAATCTCTCAAAAGCTCTGTGATTATTTGACATTGCCTTCTCTTTGCTTGACCAGGAGAGAGAAAATCAAATATTCCATTTGAGAAATATGTAAGTATTTTAAATTGCAGCCGAACATAAAATTGCATAAAACACCTTAAACATATGATATTTTAGTAAAGGTCCTTAGAGTCATTTCTGAGGAAATAAAAATATTTGGAAAAAAATTCATAGAGGTATAGTTTGCAGTGGTGCATATTCTTGAAAATCAGCATTCTTGTCAGCATTCTTCGAAAATCTATATTAAAATTGAAAGTTCAGTATTCAACGGACTTTTTGATTTTGAATAACGCTGATCAAAGTCAACACACACACACACACACAGACACACACACACAGGCGCGCGGACTCTATTCGAAAATTATTTTTATTATTGGTAAAGGAGACCTGAAAACATGTATTTCCGATTAAATTAGGTATCCAATTTTTGTTAGAATACAATACTATCTCTGTCTTCAATGAGCATGGTAGAGAAACTGAAAATGTTAAAATTGAGCTTGAGACATTTAAACAATGCGTAGAGCCACAAATGGAACAGAGATATGAAATATGACTGCGAGTATAACTTAAATTTTACAGCTTCATAAAAAGCGTATGGTATGAAAACTGTCTAATGAACAGGAAACATACTAGAAGAATTAGCCGGTGAAACTGGATTCGTTAGATAAATTAAAAGTATTAAGCTGGGTTTTATTTATGTACGCTCTTTAACTCCTCTGGTTTTTAGCATCTCATTCTATATTGGACATGCAAAACCGCTTAAATTTGCTCAGAGGCTTTTCTGTCAGGCTTGAGGTTCTTTAATATGTAGTAAATCTACTACATGAGCCCACCGGCTTTACTTTCCTTCTGAAAGAAGACATACTAAGGTTTTTTACATCAAAAAAAAAAAAAAAAAAAAAAAACCCATCGCCCTCCACCGCGTTTGAACTCGCTACTTTGGGAACCAGAGGATAGCATGCTAGCCTAGACCACGCAGGACGACAGATTCGTTAGAATGCCGGTAAGCTAACTATTTTGACTAAGGGAAAGCTCAGACACAATGTTAGTGTATTATTGGACGACACATTAGTACGTTACTAACAACAGATCAAAATATATAAGTTTCACTGTGCAGAATAAGTTGTTTGAATGGGGACGTAGTACATATGGCTAACATATCCGTATTCAGTGTGTTTATTACAAGGGGTGTCAAAAAGTAACCGGAATTATTATTTCCTGTTTAAACATGCGTCCGTCAAAATTCACCAATCATGGTAACAGAGAGGTCTGGCCTTGATTGATGCTGGGATATGCGCGGCATTGCCCATGCGCTGTTCAGTTTGTCTGAGGGAGCCATTGTGCAAGCACGTATTTCATTTACCCTACATGATTTCAAGTTAGAGCAACGAGCGGCAATTCAGTTTTTGTGTTCTTCTGAAAAAGTCTGGAACTGAAAGGCTAAAGGATACCGAAAGCATATGGAGATCAACCTTTATCAAAAGCATGTGTATTTGAATGGCATAAACATTTCAAGATGGTGAAAAAAGCAAGGGTGCAAAAAAGTGCAGGGGAAGTCATGTATCTTGTGTTTTTTGACAAAACTGGGTGACCATGGGGTTTCTAAATACACTATAGTAATTGCTCAGTGCAACAGTAATGTCATATTAAGGACCATTCAAGGGGAAAATGGCTGCCAAGAGACCAGAATTTGCTCCTAATGGATGGATCATCCGCCAGGACAACTCCCCTGCTCATCGAGCCATAGCAACACAAGAGGCAATCCTCAACTAGGCTCGAAATCATGCTCCACCCACCATATTCTCCGGATCTAGCACTCTACCTGTTTCCACATCTTCATGGGCGCCACTTCCCAAACGATAAAGAACTAAATAATGTTATTTCAGGTATACTGAATAGAATGTCAAACTAGGACTTCTCTGGGTGTTTTGAAAAGTGGATAGGACCAGTCAGAACCAGTGTGTAGTCTCAGAAGGACATTATTTTGAAAGTTTGCAATTAAAGTTGAATAAAGGCAAATCATAGTGTCCAAAAAATGTTTTCCCGTTACTTTTTCAATCACCCTCGTATTGCTTTGTTCAACCGATAGAACTCGATGCTATGAAGTACCCTAAGACAGTGGAAGGTGTATTTAATCATTAATTTAAATATGAATATCTCAACAATCAATTAAATTGGCAATATTTGTTTTAATCTTTCTTGCTTATAAGCTTCTCTGTTGTAACAACTAAAATACCGAGTGGATGTCTTGGGTGGTTTTCTTCGTGGCATGCATTCGGGAGATTGCGGCTGCGAACCATGGCCATGTTACCTCAATTTTTGGGGGGAGGGGGTGATTTCCCCGGTTCGCCAGGTCAATGATGGCTAGGTTCATTATATCGTCCAAATTTTCCGGTCCACCAGCTCCTTTTGCCATAATTTCCTAATTATCCTGCTTTCAGGGTTGCAGAACCTAGCGACAGTGTACGGCGGACTACAGCGGATAATGAACTGATCAATGTAAGAAGGTAATCCTAGCGTCATCGTCGGAACCGCTCAGTCGAGAACAACTTCGGGTTTGGAGCTCCTTCTGGAGGTTCGCCTGGAGGCTTGGGTCCCTGTGCTGAGCCTAGGGCCTTTGCCTAGGCCTTTGCCTAGGCCTTTGCCTCTTCCTCCCTCCCTGTGGTCATGGAAGAGGCAAAGGACTACAAAGACTCACCAGTACACTGCTCCAGTAGTCTCCTGGGGCACCGTCCGTGTTAATCCAAACCTTTACACTGATAGTTATAACATTAGTGCACTTGCGCGTGTCATCACTGAAAAGTTAAAAAAACGGAATTCGCATTCAAGAAAGTAACGTTTGTTATTGGAATTAAGATTTGCAATTGAGGTGCAAATAATATTTAGGCAGAACTAAGGTGCAGGAGTGATAGACGAAAAAGCTGTGAAATAATATCATTAGCTGTTAGAAATAGCTTCTATATTAAGAATGTATAAGTATATAGTTGATGGTGTGTTGCATTCAAGCGGAGCCCGCAAAAATTAATATGATCGAACAATTTAAAAATAAGTATTCCAAAGTACAGTATTCACTAAATTGTCCATAGAAGTCTAAACGTTAAAGCACACATAATCTAAATTGCGTAGAAGCTGCGACCTGGAAATAGGTACATTGCGCTGATTAAATGAATCTCTATGTCAATTTTAAAACCTTTTCTCTCAGATTCGTTTTTTTCCTTTCCAATACCCGAAATCTTGTTTTCCCACAAAAAATACAGGTAAAGGTTTGAACATTTTCCCAAAATCACTGCAGTATGTTTGTAACAAAATGTTTGCATACAGTTATTATTCTAGTCATATAATTGTCAAGAATTTATTAGTGTAAAAATAACGCCCTATTATTTGTGTTAAATATTTATTCTTAAAAAAATATATTCGCATTAGGAAAATTTCAATAAAACAATGTATTACAAAATATTAAGGAATGTACCTTTAAAACCATAGTACATGTACAAAACAAATCACCTCTAATATCTTGAATAATCACTTTTATAACTTTGGTGTCCCAGTAAACCATATATTTCTGGGGACTTCATCATTTTTTGTTTTGAATGACATTCATTCTTTCACTAATTACTACAGGTATCGAGTAAATAGGAGAAAAAATTAAATTTCAAAGCATGGGAGTTCTAGAAACCTCTACAGCTGAGAGATTCCACGTGGAAAATTGATCAGTATGATACTAGTTGTACAGAAAAGCAAATTGTACAAATTCTAAATAATATATTGAATACGAGCACGGTCACTGACGGTAAATTCGCTTGAATCGCCGACGCCTCCTGTCGGCAGTAATGAACTTAAACCACAGAGTGAAGGACCGGAAAGTAAAAGCTGTTCGTGATACTCTGACCCAAAGCTTTACGAGCATTTCGTGTCCAGGTCCTCGAAACTTCTTGCCAATAACCTCAGAAGCATTTGGAGACTAGTAACTTAAAGAACACTGAAACTCAGAAACCAACAAGAACCACAGGCTTTGAATCAGTAACCAAATTGTTCTATTATTAAGATAAATATACCTAAATTAAGTCTAAAGTAGCAAATAAAATATGAATCGCCGTTAATACTGCCATTGAGAAAGCATGAAAATACAAAACAAGGTACCCGAGAATCATGAGCGCATACTAGCTTCCAAGAACCCTTCTGCTTGCGGATGCAGAAGCAGTTCCATAAACACATTTTTATAATAACGCTATGGATTTTCTTAGTAATGTTTTATCCAATTTAGCAGAAAAAAATAATGAAATAAGTTGTAAACAGATCATTTAACAATACGTCTGCATTCGGGAGGTCATGGGATGGTCATGGGTTTTTTGGGGGTTTCCTCGTGGTCGCCAGGCAAATGTTGTGCAGATTTTTCAATTCCTCAAATGTTCTGTCCCTCCATATCGTTTCCATTCTCATTTAATGCATCCTTTATCCCGTTGATTTCTTTCAGGTTTGAAAGTTTCGCAATGGTACCTGTTAGGGAAATAGGGTGCTCATTATGAATACTCGTCTCCGACTTCGATTGGAGGCAGGAATGAGTACCGCTCCTGATGGAGACGTTGGACCATGTATGGGGTGGCATTACTATCTGCCTGTTCAGAGTGCTCTCGTATGTGAAAACCGTAGGGAGCCTGTCATTGCTGTGCGGTCACTCCTGGTTCCGTCCTCCTAGTGTATTCTCTGGGCCCTCTTGAGGAAAAGGTACAATAACTATCATAAGGTCTGTGTTGAGTCCCCTCCGCCCATTCCTATTTCCATTCCTTAACATTACACTACTGCAACTAAAAGCTATAGAGGAAATGGAGAAACGCATTTAAATAAACACTACTTAAATACCCTTAACTGGATTTACAATATTCAGTTTGAATTTCAGTGATCATCACAGTCGACAGATAATTATTGTATACGTAATAAATTCATAATTAAACGTATAGCGTTAACATCTATGTACATTAACCGAGACATGCGATTCGTATTTGGAAGGTCACGCGATCAATCCCCGTCGATCGCGCTCTCTGATTTGGAATTCTCGTGGTTTCCCTTTGTCATTTTTTCTAATGCTGGAGTGCTTATTATCCACGATTTCCTTTCCATCAATTCCGTTTTTATGGCATTTTCTTGTCTTCTTTCAGGTATGTGTGTGTGTGTGTGTGTGTGTGTGTGTGTGTGTGAGAGAGAGAGAGCTCGCCTATGAGCTCGTGGTGTGTGACTGTACTGGCTGGTGGATATGCTGGAATCTTGTTTTTGTGAATGCTGTTTTCGGAGTTAGTGCTGCCTATGGTTGCTGTCTTCGCCGGGTCGACGACGGTTGCCTTGCTAACACTCTGAACCTGTGGTGATGCATGCTATGATGCGCTCCTGGCGCCAAAATGAAGTGCTATCAGACAACTGTTAGGGACTTCCGCGAGATTCTGGGGTTTGCCTCCACCCGGCCTGTGAACGCATGTGGATCCCTCATTTCATTCCCTCCAGGGGAATGATTAAACTCATAGTATTAAATAATAAGGCATTAATATATCTTTAGAAGAAGTGGTTATAGTAAACGTTTAGCGAGTTTCAACTTAAGGGTTACTATAAGAAAACGACAAGAAGAATGAAATTGAACCTATAACATAATAAATATCTACCGAGGAAATAATCTGATATTGAGAGCGTATATACCTTTAGTTGCGGAACATGGAGCCAGAGAGGCCAAAAATAGAAACATAAAGAAAACATGTCAATGCAATATTTGAAATAATAACATATTTCTATCAACGTGCGAAACGTGCTAACAAAAAATGAATAAAAAATAAGGCATTGAGGCATTGCTCTTGAACTGATTTGTCCTCTGAATTAAAGGTACATATGTGTACTTAAGCTGATAAAGAGTATACCTTTCAGCTAACATTCACTTTTGGAGCTTATGATAATGCCAGGAAGTTCGCTTACTCTAATACAATGAATTCGCGGCAGTCATTCAACTGATTTATAATCACATCCCATAAACCTAAAAAAAAAAATTAAAAACTGTAAGAATAAATTAAATCTTTCATAATGGAAGAATTTATTGGAAAAAATCGATGTAGTATATATAGACAAGGTATTTATACTGCACCGACAAATTTGATACCGAGATTTTACCCCAAATAAATGTTTTTGGAAGCCCCTGAATAAAAAAAGCAACAACATATTTTTACTTTCTCTACACGTACTACGTACATAGTGTATAGAGAAGGTATTTTGCTACGCCTAAAATTCGATACCGAAATTTCACCGGAGATACATGTTTTGGAAACCCCCAAATCCATTTTTTTACTTTCTCTACACGTACTATGTACATAGTATATACAGAAAATATTGTACTCCACCGAAAAATTCGACACCTAGATTTCACCGGAAATAGATATTTGGGATCCCCTAAATAAAAAAAAAAAAGAATTTTTTGAAAAAGGTCCGTTTGTGCCCTTGGACAGCATAGCTCAAAAACGAAAAGCCGGTTAAAGTACCAAACTTGGTATTTAGGTTAAGTATCTTCCGAGGATACGACACGAAGGTTTTCAAGAAAATACCCTCATCCGCAACTAGGCTTTGTATGATTTTTTTTTCAAAAATGGCTATAACTATTTTGATAAAAATACCTTATATATATATATATATATATAAGATATATAAGATATCTTTATGACAAACGAATTGTATATATTGAATTTTTGGGGAATAGCATCTACCTCTTCATTCTGGATGATTTTCATATAACTGGCAAACCGTGAGAGATATACAAAACTGACTACGCAAAAATGTAGACCTCATTGGAGCATACAATTTATTTCATATATATTTCTTGTAGAGTTAACCATTTTCGAGATATTCCGGATTATTTTTTTTCCATTTTAAGCCACTTAAACTTGTCTCGAACGGGAAGATATCATTCTTCTCGTTTGTTTACTCCTGACAAGCTAAGAGATTGGAGTTTCAATTGTTTCACATAGCCACCGGCTTTTAAAGGATAGGACAATCGCTTTAGCCTGTGCATTTTCTTATTATTCATTATTTCCCTTCTATTTCAAGTAAGGCTAATTCTGCTTATGTTTATTTGGCTAGAGTGATGTAGATAACAGATTATATGTTTTGAATAAAACAGCTAGAGGACATCATGTGAATATATTAGGTTTTCCCCTTCTACTTACAAGGAACCTCGTAATAAGGACAATTTCTGCTAATGTTTATCTCGATTATCATGACGTAGAATAATAAGCTTTATAACAATAATTTTTTACAAAGACGTAGAGAAAGTCATGTGAATGGAACACATCGGATTTTTAGGACAAGCTCCGTGTGCGTGCGTGTGTGTATGTGTGTGTGTGAGTGTGTAAATGTTAATGGCGTGTTATTTGTGGACGCTCTTTAACTACTATGGTCTCACCGTCCCATTCTATATTGGGCGTGAAAGACCGTTTAATTTTGTTCAGAGGCCTCTCTATCAGGCTTGAGGTTCTTTTATTTGCCGTAAATCTACGACACGGAACGAACGATTTTATTTCCCTTCCGAAGTAAGCCATGCTAAAAATGTTTACATCCTCCGCTGGGTTTGAAGTATATGAAGTTAGCATGGTAACCATTACACCATGGAGGGGACTGTGTATGTGTGTGTGTGTAATGTGCGTGTGTGTGTGTGTGTGTGTGTGTGTGTGTGTGGACAGCTTGGCTCAAAAACTAAAAGATCGTTAAATACAAAAAATCTCGACATATGGAATACAATACCTTCTCTACATATTATGCACGTAGCAAGTGTAGCGAAAATAATTAGAATGAGAGTCAGTTTTCTATTTTACTTTCTCTATGCGTACTATGTACATAGAGTACAGAGAAGGTACCGTATTGCACCCAAAAATTCGAAACCGAGATTTTACCGGAAATACAGGTTTTGGGACCTCCTGAATCAAAATATGCATTTTTAAAAAAAAAGTGCCCGTGTGTGTGTGGGTGTGTGTGTGTGTGTCTGTGGGCACCATATTTCAAAATCAAAAAGCCTGTTAAATATCATGTTTGGTATCTTCCAAGGGTGCAACACGAAGATTTTAAAGAAACCCCCCCACCTCCAACTACCCTTTACATGTAAAATGTTGATTTTCTGAAAAATAGCTCTAATCATTTTTATTAAAATCTTTTATATTTAAGACATTTACATGGCAAATAAAATGTATATCTTCAATTTGTTGGAACAGCCTCTGAAGACACGTTTATTCTGGATGAATTTTGTGGAAATTTGAATAACTGGTAAACCGCAAGAGATAGCAAACACTTAACACAAAAATTGTGGAGCTCGTTAAAACGCACTATATATGTTGTATATATTATTTTCGTGGAGTTTTCGGTTTTTGAGATATTTTTCGTTATTAGTTTCAGCTTTCAAATGCATATACTTTTCTAATAAGAAATTTTTCAACTGCTATCCATACAAAGGTACTTCAATGACATAGCAACCAGCCTTTAAAAGATTTAGCTATCAATTGAACCTATGGTACTCCCTTATTTCTCTCCTACTTACAAGGAAGTAAGCAATAAGACCCTTTTTGTTATTTTTCTCGATTAGCATTAAGTAAATAGGAGAATAACTTTTTTAATTATAATCGATTGTATAGCCTTAGAGAAAGTCATGTGAATGGTACACATAAGATTTTTTCATTGACGAATGCACACGTCAGGTTGTAATTGTTCTTAAATTACGTATGTCATAGACTCTGAAGAGTCACAAAAGAAAAAAAATCACACTGCTTTCTCCAGGTGTTCTGCAACAGATTATTCTTAGAAAAGTTGATCCTTCTCTCTACTTTGTGCTGATCAAGATGAACAAAATATAGCAGAAATGCACGTATTAAATTTCTTCCTTATAAGTAGAAGGGAAATAGGCACGGGAATACATTAGGCTAAAGTGATAATGAAATCTTTTAAAAGCTGTTGTTATGAAATTAAATTTGTTTCTTTGCATGGCAAGGAGTTGACTAATTCCCCTATGAGAAACGTTTAAGTATTTTAAAACTGAAAAAAAAACCTCCGCGAAAAAAAATTATATATGACATAAATTCTTCTTTAAGTATATCTATATTTTGGTGCAAGTTTTTCCCCCCTACCTCTTACAGTTTACCGGTTATACAAAAGTCATCCGGAATGAAGAGGTCTTCAGAGGTTATTCCCAGAAAAAGCAAGATTTACATTATATTTTCATGTAAATATTTCTAATTTACGGTTTTTTAATGAAAACCATTAGTGGCATTTTTGAGAAATTCAATTTTTTTCCAGGGTTCGATCCCGAGCGATCGCATTTGAGATTTGTGGTGGACAAAGTGACGCATTGGGCGGGTTTTCCAGTTTCCCTCATCATCGCATTCCACCGGTACTCCATCTTCATTCTATGCATCACCAGTGTCATCGCCTGCGGTGCCACAAGTAGTAAAATCGGGCGTTAAACACTATCAAAAAAGAATCCATGTAAAGGATACTTTGGGGTGGAGGGATTTTCAACAAAATCTCCGTGTTGCGTCCCTAAACTTTAATAAGAAGTTTGGTATTTTACCGGCTTTTTGTTTTTGAGTTATCGTGTTCAGTGTTTTAATCCCCAAAAGGGTTCTTTCTTTGAGACCCTCAGCCCTTATGGTGAATATAGTATTTAATTTACCGCAAACTAGCTGCAGTATTAAACGAAACACTGCGCATGTGCATGTGCGTGGACTCTGGGATCTTCAGACAGAAATAAACCTTAGCATTAAAGTCACAATATCTGGTTTGTATAGCCTATTTCATGTTATCGCTATGCTCTGGTTTCAAAATTGCGCAAAACATAAGGAGTGAAGACTGGGGACCCGTGCTCCCAAGAAAAGATGTACGCATAATAATAGCAAGATTTCATCTACACATTAATTTATTCTCTATTACTTCTATGACATACCAGGTGGCCCAACTGTCCCGTATTTTACATGTAAAAATATCCCTTCGAGGTCGTCTCCTTAGCGCGGTGGAAGCGCAGCTGCCTACCAAGCGGGAGACCTGGGTTCGATCCCCAGTACCGGCGTGGGGATTTTTCCCCCGCTGGGAGACCTGGACCGGGGTGCACTCAGCCTCGTGAGGTCCCTGGGGGGCCAATTGAGGAGCTACTTGATGGAGAAGTAGCAGCTCCAGGTCGTGAGGACCGCATTAACCGGCCGGAAGGGGCTCGAGGCGCTGACCACGTCTCACCCTACAATACTGCACCCCATCTATGACGTCTGTAGTGGACCGAGATGGGGGACGCAGCGGCCGGGCGGTAGGCCAAGGTTCCCCGTGAGCTGTCGTGCCATGGAGTTGTAATATCCCTTCGAGCGTTAAAAGAGTTTCACAAAACAACGAGGCTATTTCAAGTTAAAACTCGGCAGTGGAGGCTTGGAGATAATGATCTTTTGTTCCATTCTGTTTATCAGTGGAGACGATTAGCGGGTCGCGCTCATTGGGAGGGATAATCAAAGCTTGCAATCACCAGGTCTCTACTGGCGGGTCCAAACTTGAACTCTTTTAACGTACGAAAGGATATCTGCACACGCCAAATACGGGGCAGTTGAGCCACCTTGTTTACTTTTCCGGTACTAATATATACCGGGTCTTCAGATTTATTCGGCCTTTAGCGCCAATGGGTTTAAATGCACGATCTTATTATAGGTTCAGCGAGTCCTTTGTCTAAAACTGGAAGTGATGGACTGAATTTTCAGACAGCATGTATTGCTGATTGTTAACATTTTATGTAGAAATGTTTTTCACTGAGGCATTTTAAGCGTTCTTTTCACGAGATATTCACAGAATTTGGATAATTGTGTGCTACTTCCGAACTGAATAATACTCTATCAGCATAAATGTTTGGAATTGAGACTGAATGTTCCAAATCCAAATCCAAATATTGGCAAGGTACGATAAAAATCCCATTTCACTGAAATAACCCCGCAAACGGTTGAAATCCACCCCCTTCTACTCGTGTTTCTTTTTGATAATGTTTAACGCCACTTTTACTACTTGTGGCACCGCAGGCGATGACACTGGAGATGAAGATGGAGCACTGGTGGAATGTGATAGCGGGAGAAACCGGAGAAACCGGAGAACCCGGAGAAAATCCGCCCCTGCGCCGCTTGTCCACCGCAAATCTGGCAAGCGGTCGCTTGGGATCGAATCCGGGCCACCCGAGGTGTGAGGCCAATGGTGTAACCACTCCGCCACGGAACGGTCTTCTACTCATAGTTCGCCAATTCTCTGTAAGAAGCAAAGTGTGATAAACTCGCTTCCTAGTATTGACGTATGAGCGGGCAAACGATATATACCAGGTGGCCTACGCAAGCCGTCCTCCTTAGTATTATGTTTCCCGCATACGTTAGTGCAAGAAGGGTTGCCTCATCAGTACTATTCACTCAAATTTCACTGAGAAATGCTGCTACCTGCGTGGATTTTCCTGCTGATTTCGCTCTGATAAAGACACATGGCGTCTGTTTGGAGTTCGAGTAAGATCTTTCATTCAAACAGGTAATATCTACAATGCACTTCAGCGAAGACCACACAGATATGATAATAATCTATGAGGAGACACACCACAATGCAGCTCAGGCTCGAAGGCTGTATTCTCAACGTTTTCCAACGTCACGTCTACCTTCTGCGCATGTGTTTAAACGCACAGAGGTGGTTTAAGATCCGAGGAATCTTTCCAGATGCAATATGTCTTGGAAAGATCAATTTGCGATTCACTTGATTTTTCCCGGAACGTTATGGGGTATTTGAGCAAATCCCTTGCAAGGTAAACATATTTTAAATTAAAATCATGTTATCTTATATTTCATTTTGGTTTGCATTATTAGTCTTATTATTTGCACCTATAATAATGTATTGATGATAATTATATTGATAGTAATAATGTTATTATTATAATCATAAAATACATTAGTTCTCAATCATTAATACCTATTTATCATCGTAATTAGGACAAAGAAGAGCTGCAGCGGACGAGGGGGTATCGAAGTCTACGATACAAAGGATACTGAAGGAACGAAAATGACATCTGCACCTACACCAACAGTTATATGGAAACGATTTCCAAAATTGGGTATCGCTCTGCAGAAGTCTCTTAAATAAAGTAGATATAAATTCGGAGTTCATCGGGCAGATTTTATGGGGAGATGAATGCTATTTTGCCATTGACTCCACTGTAAATAGACGTAATCTACATTACTTGGCTCCTGAAAAACCTCACTTGTCAGTACCATATCACATGCAGCGACTGAGAGGCATTCTAGGAGACCACATCATTGTATAAGCTCCCAGACTAAATGGTCAGTTGTATTTGCAGTTCCTACAGCAAGAACTGAATCTAGAGCATCTCTAGAGAACATTCCACTTCAGTTAGCTCTGAGGCACTTGTTTCAGCACGACTACCTCATTATTGTAGAGGAGTTACAGAATATCTCAACAATGTGTACCCTGAACGGTGGGTAGATCATGGTGGTTCCATTTGATGGCCAGCGAGATCGCCTGCTTTAACTTCCTTGGTTTTTTCTCTTATGGGGATACATCAAAGTCAGAGTTTAGGAAACGGAACCGGAAATTCGAGATGTATTAAAAGAAAGAAAACGTCATGCTTGCATTTTATTACCTGCAGAAATGTTAAGAGGTGTTTATGCTAATACCGAGAGGCATTTACATCAATGTTTCCAATACGGCGGACATGCGTTTGGATATTTTTATTATGAATAACACAACAATAAGGCTATTGTGTCAGTCCATAACATAGGTTTAACTGAACATAAATTAATTATATTCGCTATATCTATTATTCTTTATTGCAATCAATGATATAATAGCATTTATTTGAACAGTCAGATATTCTTCTGCCCTTGAAACAGATCATTAATATACTTTGGCTCATGTGCGTATTGGATTGCTCAGGGACCATGAAGGAACCTTTCTCGAGCTCAGGAATCGAACCCGTTAGCCCACCACAATGAGCAACAGCTCTAGCGGAGAGCTATTGACCAGTTAAGTGTTAGTACTCAAGCTCTGGTCATATATATGATGTGTCACTTGTCCCTTATCCTCTGTTCTTATGCAACCCGCAGATTTCAGTCTAACCTGAAAACATCGTTTCCGAGACTCATCTTCTGCGTACTAATAACATAGACTTTGGCGCTGCAGTTGTTGCTAAACAGTAGCGCATTTGATTAATGCGCCCTGTTAGTTTCAGTTTCAAGATGCTCGATTCAGGTTCGGATCTTACCAGAGAGTTGACAATTTTTCCCCGCTTTCTTTCTTCCTCATTTGGCAGAAAGATAGATGGGATAGCAGAACATTTATTAACTTACTTATTTGTTTATTTTATTGTTCTCTTTATGTTTATTCTAACTTTTTTAGTCTAGTATTATTTAAAAATTTAGTGAAGCTTTTTTTTTTTTTTCAAAACAATTAGAATGAAAATTAAGGATGAAAAATTGAAGATCACATAAAATGAACTGCCGTTTGTTCTTGATGCGTATACCGTTTAGTTTACACCTAATTTATTAGTTTGACAAACACTCAACTATCTATGCAATGGATAATACGTAAAGAAGAAAAAAGTGCACGAAGACAGGGATGCTCGAACCGCTGGATTTAATGAAGAAACATGAAATTAACCAGTTAACAATCATCGCACCTGATTTGTCCGTCAAAACTTTAAGGTATAGTGTCACACATGTCTCCCTCTCCGCTTCTCAACTCTTTATAACTGTTGTGTGACTCTTTTTGTAGCTTAAGCCGTTTGTTTAACCTCCATTCATTATAATTTACGTTGCAGAACATATGACACCGATCCTATTGCTATAACATGTACTATAACAGGAGTTATTAAGCGCATGCTTTTGGAATGGACGTAGCTATTGCCGCTAAGCTCTCCTTTCCTATGAAGTAGGCTAGATTTGCGTGGTTACCAATGGTCAACAAGCACGGTAAGTGTTGTCTATCTCCAAAAATAATAAGGGACAGGTGAACCACCTGGTTTATATAGGTGAAAAATAAATGGTTTTAAGATAATATAAAACTTCCATTGAAACGATTGAAAATAAGGATATGAGGTTAAGTAGATATATTTGAAACGAAATGTTTAACATTTTACTTTCTTGTAATATATAATAGTTTATTTCATACCACATATAATTTCATTATTTTCACCAGAATATTGCAATGTTGCGGTTGACAAACATATTATGTACACTCCGGAATCATTAGGCAGGAAAATGGCAGATCATACGAAACTGCTTACACCAACTTTTTAAAAGTAACATATAATTTTAAAGTAAATAGGAGGTGTGTCCATATACATTCTAATACGTACCGCAAAATAACTAGGGATGAAACATTCTGCCACACCCAGTTTTATATATAGCCTGATTTTGATAAGAAGTTCTTTCTCGGTTTAACCCAAGTTACCTTCCACTTCTCGCATATCTTCCATATCTCTCTCTCTCTTTCTCTCCCTTACACACATTATACTCACATCGTTCGTAAGTGTTCCTGGTTAAAAATGCAATTCATTCCACTCTTTAAGGTTCAGGAATGTATTTTTGCGCGTTGTGGTAAATAAATACTGTTGTTTCCATGGTAACATCACTTTAATTAGTTTAATTACTTCACCCACGTATTACCGCTATCGCACAAATTGCGTGCTCACGTAAACATTCCACAGCGAGACATATATGTGTGCAGGAATTGCCCTTGCTTACATTAACGAGGAAAGTACACGCCCTGCCATCATTCGAGCATGCTACACTCATTTTTCAGGTCTTTACAAGAAGCAAATCAACTTCTCTGGATCTAGTAGTCAGCATGCTGGCTTATGAGGTTAACTTTCTTTGATCAGTGTTCTTCCCTACCTCTCTTCCGTTCAGTTTGGAAATTGTAAATATCAACGGATATCAAAGTTTAAGATAGTCAAACGCAATTTGTGAATATTTAATCATAAACACTATGTATATAGTATATAGAGGAGGTATTGCACTCCACCCAAAAATTCGATACCGAGATTTCAGCGGAAATATATGTTTTAGGGTCCCCAATATCCAAAAAAAGCATTTTCACAAAAAGGTCCGTAAGTGTGTGTGAATGTGTGTCCGTGTGTCTGTGAACACGATAACTCAAAAACGAAAAGTCGGTAAAATACCAAACTTGGTATTTAAGTTTAGTATCTTCCAGGGACGCGACATGAAGATTTTGAGAACAATCCCCCCACCCCCAACTACCGTTTACATGGAACGTTTTTCGAAAATTCTTATTTTCTCAAAAATGGCTCCAACGATTTTGATTAAAATTTCGTATATAAAAGATATTTATCTGACAAATAAAAGGTGTATCTTGAATTTTCTGGGAATAGCCTCTGAAGAGTAGTTTATTCTGGATGAATTTTACTGAATTTTGAATAACTTCTAAACCGTAAGTGATGCACAAAAACTTACTGCAAAAAATTGTAGAGTACGTTAAAACACACAATTTATGTTATATACATTTTTTTCGTGAGTTCGTCGTTTTTGAGACATTCCTTATTTTTGGTTTCTGCTATGAAAAACGTATACTTTTCTCATACAGGAACTTGTCAACTCCTATCCATATAAACAAAGGAACTTCATTGACATAACAACCAGCTTTTACTATCATTTTAACCTATGGTAGTCCCTTATTTCGCTTCTACTTACAAGGAAGAAAGTAATAAGTCTATTTCTGCTCATGTTTTCTGATTAGCATAAGGTAAATAGAAGAATAAGCTTTTTAAGAATAATTTGTTGCAGAGATATAGAGAAAATCATGTGAATGGTGCCCATCAGATTTTTTCGTCACTTGTTTTAATACACTTGAGGTATGTGAAAAACCACTAATAATATTGTTTGTTGAAATAATTTAAGAGATCTGACCTACCCGTAAAAGAAATTTTGAATGTACACAACCTTTTGGATGTCTGACCTAGGATTAGCGCTTTTGTTGTCACGATTTCTTCAACAACAGGTTTATTATCAATCCTGTAAACTTTGCCCTTTGAAAGATATCTATGTATTAGTACTACATTTGCTTTCTACTATTTATGCGTTTTATTCACAGTTAATATACTAGTTATGCTTAAATAGTAACACTTAATATATAAAATCTATAACAGTCATATTCTTACATATCGTAAAACTGAAGTCCTGCGAGAATTAATGCATTTTTTGGCGGGTCATACCTGAGGTGGTAAATTGTTCATTTAATGTCTTAAAAACTAGATAAACTTTACCTTGATTACAGATAATATGCATAGAAATATGGATATGTACTCTATGCTTTGATTACATGGTGAACTTCATTAATTAAATCCTCCAAAATTGTAATTTATTGGTGTTTTATCGTCCTGATTTTAAAACTCATATGGTTTGGTCTGAGCTTATAAGCAATAATATTACTTGGATAGGCAGAGTCAGACTGAAAAATTCAATGCTATAGCTGGGATTTGCACTACAGATCAACCAGTCTTTAGTCGGTTCCTCTACCACTGAGTTTTCATGGCAACCTACCGGTATAGCATTAAATTTCTCAACTGGCTCGTATGTTACCTGGCAAACCAGTGTGACTGTGGAACTTCCGTCCTAAACTCCCGGTTTCTAAGTGAAAGTAATTAAAATTATCACAATTGATCATAATAGTTGGCTATACTATGAATCCTGGGTCTTAAAGTACTTACAACATTGTAAGTCACCATAGGGGTGTCTCATTTCAAAATAATACCACTTGTGGTTTGACGGAAAACATACGAGTCAAATGAGAAATTTAATGACATGCCGGTATGTTGCAACGGTAGCTTAGTGGTAGAGAAACCGGCTAGAGACCGGGATGTCCGTGCTTCAAATCCTGGCAATGGCAGTGAATTTTTAAATCTGAATCTGCCTATTCAACTCCTCTCCTACTCAGAGTTTCTTTGAGAAATAATAAAAAAAAAAAATATTATAGCAATACTAGTACTTTTTTTGCCTTTATATTATTATTCTATTACTTTCAAGGATTATATGTTATAATCACCTATTACTGTTTCTATCACGCAGGTGCCTTTTACGAGGTATACCAAATTTCTCTTTCCAATTGGTCGATAATAATTTATTATTTATTTGGTAATCAATTTTCTGTCACTCTATCAACGCAATCCTTCCATTTTATTCTATTTTCTTTCAATTTATACCTAACTTTAAAGATTTCTTAATTTTATGTTATTATTTTATATCTTGTCTTAGCCATTTTAGTGCATCGCACATATCTGATGAACTTGTGGCCTGTATGTTTGATCCTTCTTTTTTCCGATATTTTCCATGATTCGCACACATATGCTCGAGAATGCAGTCATTTTGTTTTATAGAATTTCATTTGTTTCCTTCCTTGTTTTTCTTCCCAAAGTTTTTCCAATTGTTCCACACATAGTTTGAAATCTATTAACTTTGTTCTAAATTTATTTTGTAATATTGAAACTACTACTACAACCTGGATAATTGAAGTGGGATACTTTTAGATTGTCTTTAAAAATTGACAGAAATAGTTTTGATACCTTTTTAACTCACATAGAGTGAAATATGAAAATATGTGGGGTCTGGAAGTCATACAAAATATCTTACCACTATATATACGTATCTTAACTTTTTATGGAATTTGTGAACAAAAATTCGGCTATTTACGAACATTTCCTGTATAAAAGAAAGTTTATTTACTTACATTTTTTCCATGTCTTCTTTTTCTTCACTGTACGAAGTAGACGAAGTTACCTGTTCCGCATTCACAGTTTGTCTGTCCATTGTGATTTAGGTCTGTAGCTCTAGTCCCAATCTTCTTATATTAAGTATACGTTTTGGGAGTTCTGCATTTTCTATGAATTGCCTTGCAGCCATTTTTTCATTCATTCTAAAAATGGTAATTTCCTTTCTAACACCATCGTTTCTTATCCAGTCTTCTTGTACATCTTTTTGTTCAACTTAAAAATGTCCTTTCAACTGTTTGTAATTCTCTTTGCAATTTGTACATAAATTATGTAAACTGTCTACCTCCATCATCGATTAATGTTTGTATTAGATATCAATTGTACTTTTTTTTCTTTCTGAAAGATTCAATATAGCTGACTGTTTTCGTACCTATACATCCATTTTCTCAACAATTCTGCAACACTTACGAGGATTTCATTTTATTTCATTTGATTCAATTTTTATTTTCGTTGTTCCAATTTAGGAACTACCATACATTAGCAACCGTAGAGTCAGTATGTTATAACATTTAAATTGGGTTGATTGAGTTTTGTTTTTCAATTCGTTTAAGTAGTAACATTTTTTTGAGTTCTAATTTATTTGGTTTTTTAAGTTTGATATAATATCAGCGAAATAATTAACTGGTGACAGCTATTGTAAAAGCTTCTATCATTTATGGCTGTTATGTATATTCTTGGATATATACCATCAAAACCATTGTTTTATTCTTACAGCGTTTAAGGTTACATTTTTCTGTGAGTAGTAGGCACTAGGCTAGAAGATAGGCTGTAAAGCTTATTCTCAAATTGCAAATTTAATCTTTGGATTGCAAAATGTAAATACAGGATGGTGCTCGAAAAACTGGACTCGAGCACTAGACTGTCCATTGTCACCTGCCAATTTTCATTTATTGTATCACTGATGCGTATATGGGAATATATGAGGAATCTTACAACTGGGTACGATGCTCGGTAACACTTCACGCGAGTCAATTCATGATAGGTTCACAATAGAAAAGACTCAGCCGGGATTGTGGCCTTCGCGTTTACCTGATCCAACCACTCGTGACTTTAATTGTGGAGCAGTTTAATAGAAAAGTGTATGCCAATAATCCCCCCACTACAAAAATACCTTATACAATATACACACTGAAATTTTGGGAAGTTATGTGACAGAGTTGCGCAAATTGTATAGTTACATGTTAGGGTACACGCAAAAGTGCACTAAAGCTCAAGAAGGTCACTTCAGCACGTAATGTAATAGCCAAGATTAATTGAGTAGGTTTATACCTATGCATTGGCCAATTTACCATTTCTTTATTATATAATTATTACATGTTTATCGGTTTGTTGTTGTATCTGCTCCTGGCCGGCAATAATTGGCAGGCGAGCAGTCTGAACTCGGGTCCGGTTTTTCCTACGCCACCGTGTATTAATTTCTGTTTTACAGAACTCAAACCATAAACCTCCAGGGTACAGAGGAGTCTTAGCCGAGCACATTGATATAGGAAACTTATTGTCTTTGAGTTTATGGCTGTTTGCATGTTTGTATACAGCAAAATCTATCTCTACCACAATTTATTGTTAGAAAACTTCTACTTCTACTTACTTCATGCCAATCGAGAAAAATTAGCAGAAATAGTGTTATTACTTGCTTCTTGGTAAGTAGAAGTGAAATAAGCGAGTACCTTAGGTTGTATTGATAGTCAAGAGTTGGTTACTATGTGACTGATGTTCCTTTATTTTTATGGACAGGAGTTGACAACGTTCGTTTGTTAAAGCTGAAACTAATAACCAGGAATATCTCTAAAACAATCAACTCCACGAAAAAAATGTATATAGCATAAATTGTATGTTATAACGTGCTCTATATTTTTTGTGTGGTAGGTTTTTGTCCATCTCTTATGGTTTAGCAGTTATGCAAAATTCCGTAAAATTCATCCAAAATAAAGTAGTATTCAGAGGCTATTCCCTAAAAATTCAATATGTAAATTTTATTTGTCAAGTAAATATCTTACATATATATATATATTTTAATGAAAATTATTGGAGCCATTTTTGAGAAAATCAAAATTTTCGAAAATAGTTCAATGTAAAGGGTATTTGGGAATGGAGTATTTTCTTGAAAATCTTCGTGTCGTATCCTTGACCGTAACCAAACTAAAATACCAAGTTTGATATTCAACGGTCTTTTCGTTTTTGAGCTGTTTTCTACAGACACATAGACACAGACACAAACAGGCACTCACAGACCTTTTTCTAAAAATGCTTTTTTTATTCAGGGAGATACAAAACTTGTATTTTCGGTGACATTTCGGTATGAATTTTTGGGTGGAGTGCAATACCTTCTCTATACACCATGTACATAGTACCTGTAGGGAAAGTAAATATACACTTCTATAAAAATTCCCTGAGATGTTATTTGTTGCCATGCTAGTTTAAAATGTTCCAATTGAACACCCTATAACATGCAGGAAACGTTAAAAAGTAAAATTGGGGTTTTTCCAAGCATAGGCAGTTTGGGAGAATGTGAAGCTTTAACCACTGGTACGGTGTTTGAACCAAGTACCACATCCGAGCACACTAACGACTGCTTTCATATTACAGCTCACTGCAATTTTCTCTCTGAACATTTTAAAACAGGTTAGTGGGCCAGTGAACCTTTATTGAGGTATTGCATTATTTCCAGAAATATCAATGCTCATACCTTCGAAAATACAACAATGGCAGCTTTTATCGTACCTTCTGAAATTAGTTATTTTAGAGTGTAATTAAATATACGACTCGTATTATTTGACTTGTTGCGTTTATTGCTTTATCTACTTAGTACATAGATAGACAAGGTATTTCACTCCACCCAAAAATTCGATACCGGGATTTCGCGGAAATGCACGTTTTAGGAACCCCTGTATCCAAGATTTTTTTCTTTCTCTAGCCCGCATCCACAATGTACATAGTGGATAGAGAAGGTACTGTATTCCACCCAAAATTCAATGTCGAAATTTCACCGGAAATATATGTTTCGGGGTCCTATGAGTCCGAGAAACGCATTTTTATTTTCTCTAGCCCCGTGTGTACAATGTACGTAGTGGATAGAGAAGATATCTTTTGTATTCCACTAAAAGTTCTATACCGAAATTTCATCTGAAATACATGTTTTAGGACCCACTGAATCCGAAAAAAAAACATTTTCAGAAAAAGGTCTTCCAAGAATGTGAGACGAAGATTTTCAAAAACATCCGTACCCCAAACCACCCTTTAGTTGGAAAAAATTTCGAAAATTTTGTTTTTCTTAAAAATGGCTGTAACGATTTTGATGAACGTACTACATACTAAAACCATTCCCATCACTAATAAAATGTATATCTTGAACTTTCTGGGAATAGCTTCTGAAGATCTGTTTATTCTGAATGAGTTTTGCATGACTAGTAAACCGTTAGAGATAGACAAAAGCTTACTACACAAAAATTTAGATCTCGTAAAAATACACAATTTAAGTCATATTCACTTTTTTCGTGGAGTTTACTAATTTCGAGATATTCATTGTTATTCGTTTCAATTGTAAAGTATTTGTACTCTTCTCAGACAGGAAGTGTCCGTTTTTTCTTTGTTCTACTCCTGGTTAAGCAAAGAAACGATTTGCTGTGATAATCGCATAAAGACAGCTTTAAAAACATTTGACTATCACTTTAGCACAGCACATTCCTTTAGTTCCCTTCTAGCTATAAGGAGCTAAGTAATAAGAACATTCTTCTAATCTTTGTCTCGGTTAGCATTGTGTAGGAAGAAGAGTAATCTTTTGTAAGAAGTTTGTTTGTAGAGCAATTAGAGAAGGTCATGTTAGTGTAACTCATAAGTTTTTTTGTAAAAGTCCGTGTGTGGTATGTGCATGTGTTTGTATATGTATGTGTGTAAGTCGTGTATACGTGTGTCTGCAAACACGAACAGGCGGTTAAATATCATACTTGGTATTTAAACTTAATATCTTGCAAAGATGCGACACAAAGATTTTGCGTAAATTCCCCCATTCTAAATTACCATTTACATGGAAAAATTCGAAAATGTTGATTTTCTCAAAAATGGCTCGAATGATTTTGATAATAATGTCGTATATTAGAGACCATTACATGACAATGAAAATGTATAATTTGAATTTTCTGGGTCTAGGCTCTGAAGACTTCCTCTTTCGGGATGACCTTAGCAACCGTAAGAGATAAAATTACTACCCAGAAAAAGATCTCGTTAAAACACACTTTTCTTTTTTCGTGGAGTTGAACATTTGCGAGTTATTTTTATTGAGTTCAATTTTAAAATACTGAAAATTTTCTGAAACGGATTTTAATTTCCTGTTACTTTTGTTTTAATCTTGGTCTTCAAAGAAAACGCCTTTGAATCACACAGCGACCAGATATTCAGAAGATATCGCTTTAAGCCTGATGTACTCCCTCATTTCCGTTCTGTTTACAAGGAATGTAGACCATTTCTGCTACAGGCTATCTGCATTAGCACGAAGTATAAGAATAATAAGCTTTTGTAATATGTACTTACAATTGTCAATAACAGATCCTAATTCTGCCAAGGATAACCATATGATCCTCTGGGAAGCACAAAGGTCCTAACATTAAATTTGGATACTAAAGTTCAAAGTTAAATTTGAAGTAAGTAATTAGAGTATTCACAGGTGTACGAGCTATGAATCATCATAAGTTAAACTTATATATATATATATATATGTATATATATATATATATATTCTTTTGAGTGTTTGTGTGTATGTGTGTGAGTGTGTGTGTGAGTGAGAGAGAGAGAGAAAGAGAGAGAGAGAGAGAGAGAGAGAGGAGAGAGATAAGCAACTTCACACTTAAAGTTAGGGACTTTCTAATATTTTAAAAGCAAGTAATAATTAAATTTTAATTTTAAATCTCTGGACAAATAAAGACATTTTACTTTCTCCACTACATATAATAAGTAGGGAAAGTATTTTCTCTCTTTTTATCTCTCTCTATCTCTCTTTCTCTCTCTCTCTCTCTCTCTCTCTCCAAAGATTCTATGCTAAGGTTTTATATTTAACTTGCGAAACCCCTTGCATCTAAAAAGAAAAGAAGGAATTTTTAGTGAGCGTGTCTGTGTTTGTGTCTGTCTGTTTGTCTGTGAACAGCATAAGTAAAAAATGAAAACTTGGATGAATATAGACAGTTCAAAAATATGACACGAAGATTTGCAAAAAAATTCTCTTAGTACTAAAACACTGTTTCAATTTTTTTAGCTACTCTATAAATATGTTTCTAAAATATCATATCTTAAATATATTCATATGTAAAAACCAAATGATAACCTTCAACTTTCTGGGAATAGCCGATGAATTCCTCTTCACTCAGGATAAATTCTATATAATCTTGTATAACCAACAACTGTAGCAAACTAAGATGTAGACGAAACCGCACAACGCAGACAATATAGATTATTAAAAACACCCAGTTTATACAAATAACTATTTTGCGGCCTAACTTCCAAGATAACCTTTATTTGTGTGCAAAGGGTTCAATATTTAGTCATTCTATTAATAACCATGAGCATTCACTTTTTATCACAGTTGCATTGTAAGTGTAAAGAATTTTAAGGCCGCATACAGTCTAGTTATTAAACATTTGACTATTGATGTTCAGTATGACAGAATACATAATGAATTTGTATCTCAACCGTTTATTTAAATTAACGTTAACATTAAGTAGTTGGAATTATAAACTTTAGTAAGAATAGTCTGTACAAACTAATGATCGATACAGTAAAAGGTGGTCTAACCGCCACGATTTGATTTGTGCAGATTTTCCTTCGTGCGTTAAAAGCGATGCAGAAAATAACGGGCTGTTTCAAGCTAAAACCAGCCATTGGAGAACTGGCGGAGTAGAACTTGAAATAACCCCGTTCATTTCTGCAACTCTTTTAATCCATTAAGAGAGAGCTCCAAATACGGGGCAGCTGATCTACTTAGTATGGTAGAGAAGTTCATGTGAATTTAACACATAAGATCAGGTTAGTTCTGTTAATGTTAAAGAAAGCACCAGCTGACGTGTTTAAAACTGAGTATATTTTTAAAGTTTATGTGCTTTAGAGCACTTAGTTGTGGATTATTTTATTAGATATTTTCTGAAACATTATTTAAGGTTATGTAGCTTGTTGCTAATGTTGAAATGAAACACCTATCTCCTCGGTGCGAAAATAACATGAATTTTAGTTCACATACGTATTGTAACACGTGTTTTAAAATAGCCTCATAACCCAATTTCGTAGGTTAAAACAACAATTTTTACTTTTTCTATACGCACTATGTACATAGTGTATAGAAAAGGTATTGTAATGCACCCAAAATATCGATACCGAAATTTTACTGGAAATACATGTTTTGGGACCCTGAGTGTGTACCATTGTGTGTGCGTGTCTGTCTGTGTGTGTGTGTCTGTGGACATCACAACTCAAAAACGAAAAGACCGTTAAATACCAAACTTGGTATTTAAGTGTGCTATCTCCCAAACATACGACACAACTACCCTTTACATAGAACGTTTTTCGAAAATGTTGATTTTCTCAAAAATGGCTCTAACGCTTTTAATTAAAATATTGTACATTATCTAAATATATTTAGATGACAAATAAAATGTATATCTTGAATTTTGTGGGAATAGCCTCTAAAGACTATTCTGGATGAATGGTATTTAAGTTTGGTATCTTCCAAGGATGAGACAAGAAGATTTTCAGGAAAATTTCCCCACCCCAAACTACTCTTTACATGGAAAACATTTCAAGAACTTTGATTTCCTCAAAAGTGGTTCTAATGATTTTGATTAAAATCACTTATAGTTAAGATATTTGCATGCCAAATAAAATGTATATCTTGAATTGTCTGGGAATAGCCTCTAGAGACCGCTTTATTCTGGATGCTTTTTATCGAAGTTTGCATTGAGAGATAGAAAAAAACTTACTAAGAAAATAAAGAACACGATAAAACACACAGTTTATGTCATACACATTTTTTAGTGAAGTTCATGGTTTTTTAGATATTCCGTGTTATTAGTTTCAGCTTTAAAAAAACTTATAAATTTCTCATACAGGAATTTGTCAAATTCTAGCCATACAAACAAAGGAACTTCAGTCAAATAGCAACCAGCAATTAACTATCACTTTAACCAATGGTGCTCCCTTATTTCGCTCTACTTACAAGAAAGCAAGTAATAAGACTATTTTTGATATTTTTTCTCAATTAGTATGAAGTAAATAGAAGCATAAGCTTTTTATCAATAATTTGTTGTAGAGATGTAGAGAAAGTCGTGTGCACGGAACACATCAGACATTTTTTCTTTAGAGCATCCGTGGATAAGGTCCAACATAGCATTTGCTCATTTTGGGCCAATGGCGGACAGAAAAACGTGGGTGTTGTTTATCATTTTTCTGCCATTTGCGGTCATAGCGGATTTCCACCCTACAATTACATGTTTATTACATTTTTTCAATTCGAAATAATACTTTTTACGATTAATATAACAGTGTAATATAAAACTTCTATGTTCCTATTTGTAGTTATTAGGTCTCTTTGGGATATTTTGGGAATTTCAATGGCTACAGTTAGTTTATAGATCATCAACTTATTAGTACTCATAACAGTATAGATACTACTGTAAACAAAAGATCTCCTTGCTAAATTAGACTGTATATTAACATTAGTTTTCAGTTTTAATACATGCAACTAGCAGCAAATTTTGTAGAAGTTGAAATTCTCGTTTAAACACAATAATTATTTTTTATCCTTATCTATTTTTCTCCTCATATGGAGGACGTACAAACCAGTGTCTGGGTCAGGTGCCTGTTGAAGAGAGACGGACTCTGGATAAAATAGATTAGTCAGAATGGGTGATCAGCCGATGCCTGGTATGAGAATGAGGAAGAAGCCAATATGAAATGGCGATTAAAAGGATGAACGGAAAGATAATTATGGAGCAGGTGGTGCAATGAATGGCGGGAGAAACTGAAGAACCGGAGGAAACCACGCAGATGTCACATTGTCCACAACAAATCCCACATCCCAGGCCGACTTGGTGACAGGCGGTTCATGTAACACTTGGTCACAGAGCAGCCATAATAATTATTGTTGGGTATCTTTTTACGCAAGAATGGTTCCTGTATAAAAGTGAACAGGAATATATGTGTGAATCAATAATCCTTCTAAACTACGTGAAAAAAGAAAGGTAGAGTCAGACTGAAAAATTCGATACCATAACCGGGATTTGAACCAAGGATAACTCGGTCTCTAGCAGGTTACTCTAGCACTGATATACCATGTCAACATGCCGGCATAGCATTGAATCTCTCAATTGACTCGCATGTTTCCCGGTAAACCACAAGGTGATCTCAAATTATTTTGAGATGACAACCCCAATGGCGACTTACAATTGTGTAAGTGCTTTAAGTCCCAGGATTCATAATATAGCCAACTATTATGGTCAATTGGTATTGATTTAATCATCAGTTAAATTCATTATTAGTGATCTTATTGTTTAAATTAATATTGCACAGTTGATATATAACTTTATGTTTAAAAAAGTCAAAATAACCTTTAAAAATACAGATGTTACATGTTTTTTGTTTGTTTCTTTTTTCCCACAATCCCTTTTATACACCTGTTAGGTTTAAATTACGCCGCGCGTAAATAATTACGAAATCGAAATTTCACTGGAATTACACGTATTAGGATTCAGTGAACAAAAACCGTATTAAAAGCGTGAGCTCGTGTTAGTAAATGTACCTTGGATTAACAAAATGTAACACTGAACTTTGTATTTATTCAGTGTCTCTCTATGGTATTAAACCAAGGTTTTTCAACATGTTTTCCACTACAATCCACCTTGTTGCTCAAAAAACTATATTTTTGCTTTATATTTTCTAAATTAAACTTGCGGTCTTGATGAAAATATCATTAACCTAACTGAATATCATCAAAAGCTATTTGTTTTACTATCTGTAATTAGCCTGTAAAATCTTTATCATTGACAGTAAAAGTTAAATTCATGTGAACGGGAAAATATAAAAGACAGACAAAGAGACAAACCGATTAAGCAGAACGCATTGAAATAGACAATTATAAGAAATGCCTTTTATAGCATACCAATCGAAAATCTTTGCTAATAACAGATGTCCATTCTTCTAACAACTAATGGAGCGCTACTTCCAGCAGACTTGCATCTTGCATACCAGGACCCCCCAATAAATCAGTTTCCCTATGTTTTCTCTGCAAATCATATGCTTTAAAATTAAGCTGATACTGTAGGGACTTTCATTGGGGTGTGATGGCTGCGCTTGATCATCAACAGCACGTGCGTGCTGCGCGTTCTCCAGTACTGCACGCGAGATTGCAGTCTTGTTCAGTTTTAGATTAAGGTTCTTTCCTGAACCCTTCCTATTGGTTACAGACTATGTGACTGGAGAGCGACAAATTTCAAGATTTCGTCGAGGTTAGGCTATATTAGGTTAGGTTAAGTGTATGTAAATGAACTGGATCAAAATAAGGACTTTCAGAAAATCGGTTCTGCTTTTCAATGCGAAATTCACAGTCTTCCGTTCGTTCTGTCTGCTTGCGCAAGGGCAGCCATGCTGGTCAATCACCAACGGCAGATCTAAAACTGAACTAGAATCTGCAATGTCGCGTACCATGGAGCTACCACTTGTTGGCGTCTCCGTATTATTATTCGCTTTTTCACGATGAAAAATGAAACGGCTATTAATATTCATTGCCATGTAGGTGTGTTAATGGTGTAGGATGCATGGTTCCCCGTTGGGGTTCATGGTTCCTCGAAGGACGGCAAAATGTGCATTGGTAAGAGAGCAGCGGCAGGCCCGTTACCGCTATTAGCAATGCAGCCAATGTTGTAGTTCGGAATGTGGTGGACTAAGATTAACGCGTCAGCATTGATGTGATAACCATAAACACCATGGCAGCTGAAGTCGTACTGGCAAACGCGGAGCAAGCTGTTGAAGGTCAAGTGCAGCCACCTTACCCCAATGAAAATTCCTACAGTACCAACTTAATTTTAAAACATGTGGTTTGCAGAGAAAAAAAATATGATGTGTTCCATTCATGACTTTCTCTACATCTCTGCAACAAATTATTTTTATTAAGTTTATGCTTCTGTTTACTTCATGCTAATCGAGAAAAAATTAGCCGAAATAGTCTTATTAGTTCCTGCTTTGTAAGCAGAAGCGAACTAAGAAAGTACCATAGGCTAAACTGATAGTCAAAAGATGGTTGCTATGTGACTGAAGTTACTTTGTTTGTATGGATAGTGTTGACAAATTCCTGTATGAGGAAAGTATGTTTTTCAAAGCTGAAACCAAAAACAAGGGATATTTAAAACACGGTCAACTCCACGGAAAAAATGTATATGACATAAATGTTGTGTTTTAATGTGCACTAATTTTTTGGAGTGGTAAGTGTTAGTCTATTTCTTACGCTTTAGCAGTTATGTAAAATTCCGTAAAATTCATCCAGAATAAAGTAGTCTTCAGAGGTTATTCCCAGAAAATTCAAGATATACATTTTATTTCTCAGGTAAATATCTTTAATATACGATATTTTAATCAAAATTGTTAGAGACATTTTGGAGAAAATCAACATTTTCGAAAAAAGTTCCATGTAAAGGGTAGTTGGGATGGGGAGATTTTCTTGAAAATCTTCAAGTTGGTATTTAACGGTATTTTTGTTTTTGAACTATACTTTCCACAGACAGCGCGCACACACACACACACACACACACACACACGCACACACGGATCTTTTTCCAAAGCATCATTTTTTGATTCAGGGGGACCCAAAACATGTATTTCCGTTGAAATTTCTGTATTGAATTTTTGGATGGAATACAATAGATACCTTCTATATACACTAGGTACATAGTACGTGTCCAGAAAGTAAAAATAGTGAAATTTATTTATTGGATGACCCTCGTATAAAAATTATATACTTAAATCCATTAGCCTAACCTGATAGCAACGTTTAACTAGACGAATTACATGTTACATGAATAATATACAGTGCCTTCTTTTATGCCAAGACCGCGAATCGCGCGAATACATGCTCCAAACACAGTCTACCACACTCTGACGTTTTCCGTTCTGTAACTCCCGCGTTACAAACGCACTGTCGAAACACTTCATAACACGAATACAGAGGACGGATACCGTATTTTTATATTCTCCAATTAATTCTCTGAACGTGTTCCAAATTATTGTGTATGGTGTACATACGATCTTAACAAAATTCCTAAAATAACAATTTAATGAACAATCTATGGATTTTTTATTCAAAAGAAATGGAGCATACATTTGCGTAGATCTTTAAACATAAGTATATTGGAGATTTCACTGGAAATGGGCATTTTGAGGTGATCTGAACATGAGACAAGCAATTTACTTAGAAATATTTTATCTTTTAGAAAGGTGGCATTATGCATTTCGAAAATATGTGATTCTTTTCTTTCGAATGCATGAGCAATGACTAACAATAAACTGCATATTAGCTGTCTTAAGGTAAAACCAGCTGAAACATTATTGTCCTGACTAGAATTTGAACACGTAGCTCTCGTTTTATGTGATAGTGCTTTTTTTTCTCCCTACGTAGAACCACAATAAGTCAGAGAGATAAAAATCACAATAGTGACTATAATCTGTATACATTGTAATTTATATGCATATTAGCATTTTATATTATTCATTATAATTGTTACACCAAGTGGCCTAACTGCACTGTTTCACATGTTTGCAGATATGCTTTCGGGCGTTAAAGAATTGCAGAATACAACGGGGCTAATAAAGCAGCTAAAACCGGTCAGTGAGGAACTAGGTGAACGGCCTTCATTTTAGCCTCTCGTTGCTTATCAGCGGCGACGGCCAGTAGATCACGTTCTTCACTGACACGCTTAAACTTGAATGGTACCGTTAAGTTCTGCAGCCCTATCTGTACATGTTAAATACCTGGTAGTTGTGCAACATGCATAATTATATACTTATGTAAAATTTTTATACAAAAACAATAGGCGTATAGTTGGTTTGAGCTAATTGCCTTCACGGGAGTTAAAGTACTTATAGAGATAGTTTATCTTTGAAGTTGAGACAGTACATGTCTTGTCACGGGGCTAAGAGTGGTTTAAGAGGGAAATATAAATTATAGCAAATAATATAAATTATACCAAGAGGGAATAAACGTAAGACATTTAAAATGGGCAGGAAAGAAAGATTTCAAACACACCAAAGTAGCGGAGTTGTCACGAGCTGGTAGGAAAGTACCGTTAGGGGTAGAGCATTGACCCGAAGGGGTGAGGTTAAACCGCTCAAGGGTGAACAAAACAGGAAAACAGAAAACAATGCTCGCTGAACAGGCGGCACCTTTTGGTACTTGACGTAGAACATCGGCAGAGCAAAGATGTGATATTTAGGGTCCGGAGTGGAGCCGCACAGGCTACCTTTAGCCGTGAGGGAAATAGTTATTTTAATACAGACCAGAGTACGGACGAAATCACTGTATCAAAAGTAATAAAAATAATAGTTGCGGTCGGTTAAAGCATAGTTTAACAGCAGAACATTTAGGAGGAATGCATGTGTGTTTGACTGCGTAAAAAGGCCGAGCTAAATCAATAAAACACTTGTGTCTTACCACACCTGAAAAGAGTTCCATGCTAACAAAATCCTGAGATCGGGCACCCACAAATCCACACCATTCCTAATAGTCAAAACCATATACGGGATACGAACCGGTAACACCGTTACCTACCCAAAATGAGGCGCATATCTATCTGGGAAAAAACTCCAGTATGTTGGGAAATTCAATTTTATTGCGTGTTGTCAAAGTAGCTCAATAGATAACAGCAACCGCTGCGGAAAGCGTTTTGTTGTTGTTGTTGTTGTTTTTTTTGTGTAGCTTAACGTCCTTTAACCTGGTTGGTCATATCAGACGATGAATGAAATTGGTGAAATTATGCTCAAATGATCTCGGGGTCTATGAAGCTTAAAGTTACTCGAAATTCGTCTTCAATGCATAAGGGAAGACCCCGAATAAACTTTATCCGCGTAACTCACCCTAGCGAGATTCGAACTCACGACCTGTTGAAAATGAGGCAGGCACGTACCTCCACACTACCCAGACGGACACGTAAAACCGTGTTTAAGTCCCTCATTAAACTGATTTTTTTTAGTTAATTTTATATTAATACAATAAAAAAAGTTTAACAATGATGCTTAACATAGGGTGAAAACGTGTTTTTTCATGAGTGCAACACACCGCCAATTGCATTAGTACTTGAGATCATTTCATTTAAGTATTTATTGTAGATTACATATTAAGAGCGTAATTTAATCTTTTCATATAAAGGTATAATGGGCAGAGACCTTGAATGGGTGTTTGCAAATTGTGACTCAGAAAATTACATACATTTGATATGATCTGGGTTCTGAGATTTTTATTTGAAAACTGAGTTTTGGTTTAAGAATATCATAAAAATTAAATTTCTGGCCTTTTTTAAAGATTATTCTATCATTGTCTTTTTCTTGAAAATGCCTGCCAGAACAAGTATTTTATAATTAAAATTGATATATAGATTGTACACGGAGAAGGCATATTGAGGTTGCTTCATCCGGATTATAACTAATTATTAATCCCCATGATTTTTTCCTTATATCCTTAAAGGAGTTTACTACACAGAGGAGTTTCAGGAGACTGACTGCAACTGATCCTGCACTTAACCCCTTGTTGCCTTCGGTACCTAAAAGTTCCGCTTGCTTTAAGCGTAACTATATAAATAGGGTTGTGCTCTAGGATTAATTTCATGTTATACTAACCTTCAACTATAAACGACAAGTAATCAAGACCGTTTATATTGTAAAAATATATACAATTTTGCCCTACAATTGCAGTGATTCTTTGTAAATAAATAAAAGAGTAAAACTCATATAACTACAGTCAAATGTAATCCGATTAGCTTCCAAGCATCACACCAATTATTTTACTTGGGCTCCCTCCGTCCTTTATCACAGTCACTGGGATTTTGACTTGCAACATTTGGCTTTCAAAGGATGGCCAGTCCATTAACTATCACCTAACACTTATGGTCATTTGAACCACTTTTTTGGTAGAGCCTTTGGCAGGATTCTGTAAACTGGTTTAGAAGAATTTAAACATTTATTTGGGAAGAACAAAATATTAAAGCATCCACAGTTAGAACTCCAGTTTTAAACTTGAATTAGAGAAAAATGGCATATGTAGTATACTAATGCAGGCAACTAAGTGTAAAAACAAGAACTTGGGAGAAATGGACGTATTAAATATAGTGGTGTTTTTGGCATTGAACTTTGAGACACCTTCACATTTTTATGTAAGTTTTTTTTTTTTTTTTTTTTTTTTTTTTTTAAACGTTAAGTATAATTGTCAATTAAGAAACAAAGAGCGATCTACTTCTCAATATTACTTGGGAAGTAAACTCCTCAACTTTGACAAGCCCAGACACATAAGTTGAAAGAAATGTATGGAAACCAGGCTAAAGACTGTTGCTAGGTTACTACCCGATGTTAATGGATTCTCGTTTCAATTTCCGGTGTTGCGATGAAGTCGTGTCATCAAACGTCCCGTTAGCAAAATGTCAACTCAGCGACATTAGCCAAGAGTTTCCAGCGGACAACTACGGAAGTAAGAAAAATTAGCTCCAGAGTTCTGATTTGTTGCGATTGAAATGTCGTTTCGGAATCTACACAAATATTTTGCAAAACCTACTATCCGTGGCTCATTTATGCAAATAAAATATGAACATACGTTTTTCTAATAACTTATTTTCCCAAGAATACAAGTGTAACTGTTTGTTTTAAATGATTGTACCAACGTTACAACTAAACTGGTTTAATGATAATTAACTGGAAGGCATTACATTTCCCCAACTGACTCTATCATTCTAGTTAGTCCATGATTGGCATGTCTATGAATTCCTGAGGGTTGTTGCCTCTATAAGATTTTATAACGTTTCAGGAAGAAATTTTACAGAATTTTCAAAGTGTGTAAGGTCCTTATATTTTCACACCTATTTCAGTTTACTCTAGACTTAAATAGAAGAATGAATAAATAAAATCTAATGTATTTCACAGCTTGAATAGCAAATTCCTGTGACAATATTTCCAAAATAGATTCAGTATAGGAATGGAATCACATTTTAAAGTAAGTCTAATACTTTCACTGTGTAAGAAGCGGAACGGTCTTAAATGCGTGATGTAGCTAACCTTTGATTGGTTTGTACATATTTATTTACTTCAACTCCTCAGCTTTAGCTTGAGAAAAACTGTTGATATTTCTATTGTGCTTAACTGTAATATATTCTTGTCTTATCATTACTCTTTTCTAGACATTACGCATGTTAGAGAATTATTGAATAAATAAAAAATTACCCGGCCAGTAAACAAAACTTTCATCTCTACATTGAGAAACTAGAATGTCACAGAAGAGTCATTTGCAAAAAAATGCCGTAAATGTATTTCCTTCCAGCGCATCCCTTTGCTTGAGTGATTTTTAACTCTGCCATGCCAAATGTCTAAGAACAGGAGCCCCTGTTGATGTCTACTTTAATGCACTGTTTCACACACCACTTAGATTTTATTCCAGACTGTATTCCCACCGAAATCTTTCGTGTTGATTGCGTAACAACACAAAGGAAGTTCTTAATCTTACTCCGCACACCCCGTCCATTTTCCTGACCCACCATTCTCATTTAATATTTTAGTGTTCTAATTTTGTATTTATCGTCTCCTATACGCTCCAAATTGCCTCATTACAAGAACTTTATAAAAGTCATCACTAAAGTGTACTGATCTGCAGCTGGTAGTGATACCTATATCACATGGAACTCTTTTTTTCAAGTGATCTATTAATCGAATAACGGTGGGAGTGGTAAAATTGTTATCTACTTGCGCAGCCTTTGCATAAATAAACTTTGATGAGGGATTTTTGTCTATAAACATTCAATTGGCAGTCTCTTTCAGTGGCGCAATGTAGAGTTTCATCTACATTTAACTGTTGCGTATCCTATTTATTCCGGTTGTTATGCCTATGAGGCCATACAAAGTAAATGTACAGGGAAAAAAAAACACAGTGCCCATGTCTTCGATTTTCTACAGTGTTTTTCTTTATTAATCTTCATTAGTTGTCAACTGTGTTCCACGCTTAGCTGGTTGTGTTAATCTATTCTTTGTTTCAACAAAGTGAGCGACGAAAACGGTGGAATTGGAGTGTGTGCCATAAATGGCAGAGGAACTGTTTTACATTCCTTACCAGCTTAGCACAGTTCAATATATGGGTACTATTATGCACCCGAGTGGACCCACGTAGTTAATAAGTTACTTTAATGACCCTATATTTGTTGCAAGTGCAAGTCTAGGGTATTGTAACAATAATAGTAATAATAATAATATTATCAGTATCATAACTATTATTTTATTTTTATTATTGTTATTTCTGTTGTTAATGCTATTTTGAGAATTTAACTGTGATAGTTTTAATTTCACTTGCTTATTTCAAAATACTCTTCAGTGTAAACGTGTGTATAGTAGTGGAACTTATAACTGTAGTAATAGACTATGGTTCATAAGGGATTAAAATGTATTTGGACTTTATGTTTGCGTTTATATTTGTATTCTATGAGGATATAGGTGATAAAAGGTCAAAAGAGTATCCAAAATATGTAAGTTTTGCGATTTGCCACACACCTTGAATATTATTTACTCTCTCTCTCTCTCTCTATATATATATATATATATATATATATATATAATTCGGATTTAAATACCGTACTTCTTTAACTTGGGTGTATTATGAAATATTCTAAAATTGAATATGTTAGATATCAAGTTTGCAGATAAGCAAACATTTCATGTTATTTACAAGACTAAATCGTACACAGACAGCAAAAATGAATGAATTAATAGCAATAGAAGCGAAAACAAAATTTGAAGGAATAAAGAATGGGCAATTAAGCCTAATAACATTGATAAAAGAAAGAAACATAAAAGAGAAAACAAGATTGATCAAAATAACTTGAGACCAACGCCAAGCAGTATGTAGAACTGTTGGAAGGTCAGTAAACACGGTTAGAAGGATGCATTTTATCCCCATAAGATATGTATGAAGGCAATAGGCTGAGCCTAAACGAAGGAAGAAAAGAAGTTGAAGAAAAACATTCTTAAGCTATAATATTACACCTACTTATAGGATAGTTTAAGTTGCTGATTTATGAAAACAGGTTTTAGCTATATCGGATACTCATTAGAGTATCAGAAAGGAATTTCGTTAATACGTCATATCAGTGGCTACTTTTCATTAGATGGGGCTTGTTGATATATACATTCCATACGCGTACAATGTACATAATGTATATTGCTCACAAAAGTCGATACCAAGATTTCGCCGGAAATACAGCTTTTGTGTCCTCCTGAATTAAAAAAAAAAATTGAGAAAAATTTCCTTGTGTGTATGTGTGTGTGTGTGTGTGTGTGTGTGTGTCTGTGGACAGCATAGCTCAAAAACGAAAAGACCGTGAAATGTCAAACTTGGTATTTAAGTTTGGTATCTTCCAAGGAACAATTTTAGAAAAATTCCCCCACCCAAAGGCAGCCTTTACATAGAAAAAATTTCCAAAATTTTTATTTTCTCAAAAATGGCTGTAACGATTTTGATTAAAATGCCGTATATTAAATATATTTATATTACAAATAAAATATATATATATATATATATATATATATTGAATTTTCTGGTAATAGCCTCTAAAGACCTCTTTATTCTGTATGATATTTGATGAATTTTGCGTAAGTGATACATTTTTTCGTGGAATTGACTATTTCTGAGATATTTAAAGTTGTTTGTTTCAGATTTAAAATATTTAAAGCTTTTCTCACACGGAAAGTTGTAAACGCACAGAAACGGATTTCAAGCACGTAGCAACCAGCTTTTTAAAAGATTTGATTACCACCTTAACCTAATATATTCCCTTACTTACAAGGATGGGTGGGTACCGCATGCACTGACGGAAGTTCAAAGGTGGGTGCGCTACAATATGCTCCGACCACCTTGCACGCTGGCAACAGGACGGCGCTCAATTCTTGTCACGAATAATCGCCATCGATGAATTTTGGGCCAAGGCACCCAACTAGAACTGAAACGTCAATCCGCGGAGTGGCAACCTGCTGGATCACCAAGGAGGCAGAAGTTCCGTCAGAATCCTTGCCCAGTCAAATGATGGTGATCGTCGCGTATGACGTCAGTGATGTCATTGTCTGCCACTTTGTTCCCCATGGCAGAAACAGTGACTTCACAGTACTACAGGGACTTCCTTGTACGAGGTGGCGTTCGAGAGAATCGTCCGGATCTAGTGGACAGTGTAATAATCATGCACGACAATGCAAAACCACACAGCTACTGAGATGTTGGGGATGGTTAGAATTGGAGCATCCACCGTATTCTCCCGGCATTTCATTCTGTGACTTTGATCTCATTCGAAAGATTAAGAACCACTACGTGGTAGGCGGTTTGCAACACGAGAGGGCATTGCTAATGCTGTGCGCGAAATGATGACCCGATTCACACATGGTGCGGCAAATGCTGCGGCATTCAATATTGTCGACGCTGTAAAACTACTGGATTAGTACTATTTGAGGAGGAATTCTTTATCCCACAGTAAAAGTATATATGTATTTTGGGGGATTTAATATATATCTATATATTTTGTGCATGTATGACATTTTAAAATATTATTCATATCAACCAAATTTGATTTTATGTTTATTTCTTATTATAAAGGCTTCACGGGTAATCAGCCGTGTCAAGTTGGTAAAACTGGCATCCTCCTTTACAGTATCCTTTGCACTTAAGCTTTCAGTAAACTGTAATTCCCTGGCCTTCAGTGTTCCGAATACTTTGTGCTCAAGGTTTCGGCTATTTGTAGCTTCCTGACCCAAATTTTTAACATAAAGGAGTCTGTAGGATAATAGTCTAAATGCACCAACGTTTTTAATGGTGTCCAACACCCGCTTTTGCTACATATGGCACCGAGGCGATGTCACTGATGACACATGAACAAAAGATGGAACACCGGTGGAATGCGTTAACGGGGGAAATTGGAGAATCCGGAGAAAATTTGCTCTTCACCGCTTTGTCCATCACAGATCCCACATGCGGTTGTGGCGAGAGAGGAATGGTGTAACCACTCATCCACGGTAAGGCTTAACGTAACGCCAACGTGACGCAGTGTTGCTATTATAAGTACTAAAGTACTATAGGGTCCGGTAATTCAAACTAAATTGGTCTGAGGATACCTCAAGGTACTAAAACTCGGATTACACGGAAATATCATTAAATCAAAGGCAAAATCATGAATAAATGTTTAATGAGTCTAATAATGGTTCAAAATAAATAAATAAACTCTTTATTACAGACTTTTGCTTTTCCTGCGGCTAATCTGTTCGAAGCCCCTAGTTTCACATTCAACAGCACAAGTTTTCTCTTACTCCGGCCACTCATTGTAATGTACACAATTAAACAATTAAGAAACGCACAGTTCATGCTATACTATAAAACTTATGAAAATGTAGTGATAGGCTGGCTTACTACATTACAGTATATACAGGTACCCAGCACAACAACTACTGTAAAATGTACATTTCTACTTAAGCGTAATTTAGTGACCACTGTCGCTGAGTAGACATTACGGTACCAATACAATACTTTTTCCTGAAAGGATTGCATGCGCTTTATAATTGATGAACACGCGGCAGGGTTCACAAAGAAAAACACATGGAAACTTGAAAGAAAATTCAAAATGGTCATGCACAAGTGCGCAAAACGTACAGGCGGGCAACCTATAAAAACGGAATTATACTCTAGTTTTATGTAAAATTTTAATTTTCTAAAGACCAGCTAGAACTATAAAAAACCATGAAATACCGGGGTTGTACTTCTTGCCGTAAAGCTTCCAAGGCCTTTGTGCTCATTATTAACAAATGATTTGTTAACTGCATTCTGTAGATGATGCGTAATAGCAAGGGGCTTGCTGCGGAAGAGATATTTTACGATAGTGATGATGAAAAACTGCTCAGAGCTCTTAAGTTATGAATTTCAGAACCACATTTTCTGGTGTTTCCATAGTACTGCCTCTCAAATTAGGAATATATTTTTAACATCATATAAGACGATTAATAAAATGTCTCCAAATCGAATATAATTTTACCTGATATATCACATACGGACTCCTTTCTGTTCCCAGCATATAAAGAACACAATTTCCAATAATTAGTTACTGTTGTGTGTGATATATGACTGAATTTATTGACTATCTAAACTATATGCATGTTCATTTAAACTTTTGCCTTAATATCTATCATGTCAACGTTACCAAGATTTTGTAAATACACGCTTCTGTATTCCAACAAGATAACAGACAAATAAATATAACTGCAAATATGATAATAAGTTAGAACTGGTGGCAGAGTGTGTAGCATCTTATAGAATGCAATTGATTGAGAACAAATGAAGAAGTCCACAATCCATACTGCTTTCCAGTAAAAATTTAACAGTAACAAACCAGGTAAAAAGCAACATAAACGTCAAATTGTACACTCGTGGGGAAAAGATTCATGTATTGTTCGCCAAACGCTGTAAGTGCTACATGGCACATCGCCTTGTTTACACCATAATCAATACAGGTGTGTAGCTTTTGCAGGAAGTTGTGTGACATTACTAACAATACGTAACACTTCCATGTGCCTTCATTATATCGCCGTGGTAAAACGTAAGGTACTTCTGTGAAGAAGGTGGTAGGTTCACAAATGACAAACATTTAAGAAGTCCGGGATGTTTAGCTCCTTGTCCACCTTACTGCAGGGATTTAACCTTATATATACTCCGAAGACTTAGGACAGTTATAAGTGCTGAGGGTTCTTGCAGCAACATTAATAAGGTTTATTTTATGTGTCTTAGATTTAGAAGACCATTACGTTATTTGATTTGACTTCTTTAGTTACTTAAAACGAGTGTTTTAGTACAGGTATGTTTTGTTGCGCATAGATATGCCCTAAACTTTAGTTACCAAAGATTAAAGAAATGTTATATTCGATATATCCAGCTAAAAATTTAACGACATAAAGATAACAAGTAATGCAAATTTTAAACCTAGACCTTGTGAGCGTAAGCAATGTCTCATTAAACTTTCGGCCACCGTAACATTAATCTGGTAATAAGTTGAAAAATGCGCTCCCAGACCATTCTATAGTTCTTACCTGTGCGTTGTGACTATAGCTGTTAAAAGATACAAGATGCCCTTCAATCGGCACATGAAGGCTCGGTTGATAATTTCACACCTTTTGTATGCGAGTGCATATAGTCCATAATAACATTATGAGAACTTAAAAATGTTAATTATACTTACTCTATATGAGTAGATTTATTTTATAAAAATAAAATAAGTAAGGAGTAACAAAAATCTAAGATTCATAGTAAAATAACCGTTTAAAATTCTAAAATGGCTTATCTAAAAGGATAGCAGTTAGTTAAAGTACTAAACTCTGCTAGTAATTATTAATTTTTCTTGAAATTATTTGCTACATTTTGTGACCAAACTGTGTTTACTTTTTCAGTAGAAAGATTACATGATATAAAACATAAATGAAAAACTAGTGTTCACAGAACGAGATTTAAAATGCGTAATACAGCTATGAAGAACTACAAATCCACATTTTTTGGGTATCTCGCAAAACTGGCACTGGTAACTATGTTATGGATGTGCAGCAATAATTATAATTGCTATATAAGCTAGCATTATAACAGCTAATAGAGACGTCATTAGTGGTAAAATCAGATGATGGGATAACTTTGACATGTTTACATCACTATAGGTAATTACAGGTCATGGTAAGTAAAGCTCTCGTGAATCAACAGAGGGCTGGAGTTTGATTTGTCCAGACTTGCTGTAGAACTCAAACTGTGAAACTCCGTCGCTCTGCTAAAACGAATATGCACTGATAAAAACGTCATAAGAGTAGAATAGAAACAAAATAATTTCTGTTTCTTTTAATTAGGGTTAAAAATATTATTTTCATTAACAAAAGTTCCTTTATTGATTCGGTATTGATATTGCTAATTTCAACAAATTTCTAGAAATGTAGCTTAAACCACTATCACAAATTTATTCAATCAAGTTGCAAAATAAATATCCTTGGTTTGGGACCGTCCCAATATAATCGCAGTGGTATATGTTTCTAAGATTTACGAAACCATCTCTTCCACTCCCTTTCACGTCTTATCTGGTTCTAAGAATCTAGATGACACTTTTCTTACTCTACCCTTTTCCTTCTCCCCTAAGCCTAAAATTGACCAATGTTCACAGGTTAATGTTTTGACATCAAACCAACACAAGAGTATATAGGGATTGTGCGGATGGCATGTCTTTCTGTCAAACAGGTAAAATGTTTAAGTACTTCTCGTCCTTTGGCGCTCACCTACGTCTTACTCTTAGATGTGTGTATGTGTGAGAGAGAGAGAGAGAGAGAGAGACAGACAGACAGACAGACAGACAGACAGACAGACAGACAGACAGATTTGAATCCAAACCGATGAGATATTAGCTCAACGAGGACAGGAACACAGATGATAATGAGTTGTCAACAATAAGAAAACAAAAATACGTATAATAGGAAACCAAATACTTCAACATATTTCTTACATTCGACTGTACCCACATTTCTAAGGAAATATTTAAAAAATATATGAAAATTTACTCTCCTCTGGAACACCTAAATAATGGAATTTTGCTGAGTTTAAATTTTTAAAGTTTCTGCACTACTTCTTGAGTATAGTTTTTCACAAATGAAATTTAAACGTTTAATCGTAGTATCTCGTTATCCATTAATATGTATTTTAAACACATATTATCAATAAAACATATATGCAAATAGGTGTGTTTCGTTTAAGAATTTATTGAAAAAGTAACACTTTTCTGTAAAAGATAATAAATTATAATTTAGTAGTTATTTACCATATTTAAAACAAAACAAAAATGCAAAACTAGGATAAATATTAAAATTAGGCTTTTTGTAGCTTTTAAGAACGTATGAGAAGGGTACTAGGGACATACCTTTGGTGCTGGGCTGCGCAGCGACAACTGGTCCTCTTTCGCCCTTCCTCTCTACGCCGTCGCAGTTGGTGAAGACGATTCTCGACGCTCCTCGTCTATTTGCATACTCAGCGGCGAGCATTTGAGACCTGTTGTTTAGCTCAAGAGATTGAGTGACGGTGATCTCAAAGGAGTGGTACGGGAATTTAGCACAAAATAAACATCGGCACTTTCATTAAGTCAAAGATTTATTCCCTTTCATAAGCATTCTCGAGAACAGTTCATGGCGCGATTCTATCTCCGTAATTGCTCCCGCAATGGAGCGTAACACACGCAAAGGAAAATTTAACTTACGCGGCGATAATTACAATTGCTACGTGCAGAACTATTATGAACACTTTAACATTCTACACAAGTTCCGCGCGGTGTTATCTCACGACAGTGGTGAAGTCACAATTAGAGCATTGAGACTTTTTGTAGACACTTAATTTTTTTTAGAGCGGATTTCTTGTTACAAGCGTCACAGGTTCCGCGTAACGTTACATATCACAGTGCATTGAATCACAATAATAACATTTGCGGGCACTTTACTATTTGGCGCGGATTTCTTGTTCTGAGCAATGAAGATTCCGCAGACGTCGCAGGTTTCGCAGTGCCAGAAAATTAGTGAGAATGCTCTATTTTTATAGTAAATTCTACTAAATTCTACCCACGCACAAGACTCACAACTTGCAATCTCATTGGCTCATTTTTGCGAGGAAAGTAGCTTTGGGTACGCTTCTGGCGTGACGTTATTATTTCCAATTTGGTCAACACAACTTTCACGTGATTCTTGACCTCAATTTCCCGTGCTTCCCCTCTTTATATGTGACATCCACTTTCTCTTTACGAGTCGTGACTATACAATAGCATCTTTCCCCTCTTGTAATACACAAAAGCAACTATTCGTAAACTACTGGAATCGTCGCTTGAAAACTCTCGGGTTAATGTTTTCCATGAAGAGCCTCTCTGAACTTCCAATATACATTATTACAATAAATACATGATTGTACTCAGCAATTAACTTAAACAACCTAATTACTTAAAATATAGGCGATCGCGCTTATTCAGCTGGACGACAATTCGTCTCACGTACAAAAAACAACTCTGTAAAAGGCGAAAAAACGCACATTAAGAAGCGTTTTAAAATGGCAAAAAACGAAAGAAGAGATTAATATGAATCTGTATTTTATTTTGACGTTCTTTTAAATTTAGGTTTCGGGTATTGAAATAGCTAGAAAGGCAAAACCGTAATTGAATCTTGATTCTAAAATGTAAGAAACCTTTTCCAATAATATATACATTTTAAATTAGTTTATTTATAAAATTGTCCAGTGCCTTCTCCATCTTGTACAGTTTTGTTGCTGATATATCGATGGTGTAGAACCATATTGCTCCAAATTCATTTTGATAGATTTCTTATTATAATGTTTAATGAATGTTCTATGTCCAAAGGCCTGGTGAGAATAAAACAGGAATTCGTTATTTCGATTACAAAACTATAAACTTGTTTTATCTCCACATCCTATTATTTTATACACCATACTGTTCCATGTCCAGAATGCAGTAGCGTCGACATGAAATCGACTGCTAATGAAACATGAAAAGGGCCATCGTCTTTATGCTGTGATTGAATTCATTATTCTATTATGAAAACTTTTCTAGTTGATCTGGCATACATTTACAGGGAGAAACAATGAATTGAGAAATAATGTTCTCAGATAACACGTGAGACCATGAAAGTTATTACGACTGTAAATGCGAAAGAGTATGAAGGAATCAGGAATGCTCGACATGACTGAAACAACTCAACAGACAGCCCAAAACTGACCTAGTTTTCGTTTCTGCAAGTCTATAAATATACTTTCATCCCTTTTAATGCTACATATTTCTGGCAATCTACAGTTTACAATCTTGTTTGTTCTCAGGTGAGAAAATCCAACACTCCCCTTAGCGTAAACAGCTTGGTTTTACGACTATCACAAGGTTGCCAATACCGTTAACTTATTCAATATTTTGTTCGAATTTCATTGTCTTTAAAACGATTCTATCAGTCTCTGCCATATGTTACTACCTGCCCGCACTTAGAAACATTTCCTTGATTTGGCTATTTTGTTGAAATACAAAAGAAATATTTTTAGACGTTACTGAATTTTCCTGGTGCCATCGTTTTCATATCCATTATTATATTGTTATTGAAATAACTATTTATTATCATATTATTAATTTGTGGTTATTTTCAAATTATATATTTGAAAATGATCGTCTCAGCAACCATTTAAATATCGTACAATACGTAGGTTTCCTAGAATAATATTTTATTAAACAGTGTTTTTCCCAAAATATTCCTTGCGTCTGAGTTTTTATTTGAATACAACTAATATTTCCAAAAAATATAGAAATATATATTGTAATATTACAAAGGACAAAATTATCCTTAGAAATAGTAATTTTAAAACAAATATACTTATATAAAATGATTAACTTTAGAGAGCAAAATATTTTTTTTTTAAAATATGTTAATTCAGTAATCAAAGTCATTAAATACTCTATTTTAAGTTTTTTTTCGTGCGGTTCAAAGCTCCGATTTAAACATTGGTAACCAATGTTCTTAAATTTTGAGATGGGTGGGACATTTTGATTATGAAATATAATTTACATGATAAAATTTAAAGTATTTGTTCAATTTGAAAAAAAGTATTACTCATATTAACATAGTAGGAATGCAATTTCATTAAAAGTTTCAGGAAAATCTGTAGAGAAATAGTAAATTTTGAGTTTTCATTGCCAGTGCCCCTTATGAAGTTCTATAAAATAATGCTGGGCCCTACAGTAGATATGGAAATGAGACTGAGTAATTGCAAAGAGAATAAGAAGCCGATTACAAAGTCAGAGATGCACTTTTTGAGAACTACAAAAATGTACAAAATTCTAAATGAATATATAAGAACAAACCTTAAGATAGACTCAGAATATCAGAATAAATAGATGAAACATAAATTAAGAATGTCAGATTTAAGATTGGCTAAGGCTGCATTTAATTTCTTTTATTTTTTTTTATTTTCATTCAATTCACAACTGGCCTACATTTGCATGGTCCTAACTGCGGCATTTCCCTTTGGAACATGTTGCCTATTGGCAATTGTGTTAACTCGTGTACTTTTTATGAACGTTGAGTTTCTATTTTATTCACTATATCACGCACACACACATACACACACACGCGCGCACACACACACACACTTTCCAGACCCTGTGGAGGATATTCAATAATGTTAGCTAGAGTAAAATTCCCCACCTCCAGCCGGGGATAGAACCCGTGACCCCTACCGACTGAGCTGCAAGACCAGCTAAAAGGTGGAAGATATGTCGCCAGAAAAAGATGGAGGGAACAACAGTGAACGAACATTGTGTTCATGCCAGAAGTGAAAAATAAGAAGATTTTAAAAAATCATAATTTAAAAGATTCAATATACACAGAATTTTCCTTCTTTCGCAAGAACAATTAAGGTAGGGCGAAAAAATTTCCCACGTGGAGCTCCAAATACATTTTGAATATTTCTGAAAAAAAATATCAAGCTTATAAAATTGAATTGCCTGAAATGTGTACAGCTAGTCAAGTCCACATAAAAAAGACTCCAGATAAATATATGTTCCAGCCCGCCTTGGTAGTGTGGTCGTAGCGTGTCTGCCTCACATTCAAAAGTTTGTGAGTTCGAATCTCGCTTAGGGTGAGTTACCCGTATAAGGTATTTTTTTCGGGGTTTTCCTTTATCCTGAGAAAACGAATGTCGAGTAACTTTAAGCTCCATGGACCCCGAGATCATTTGAGCATCATTTTACCAATATGACCAACCAGGTTAAAGAACGTTAAGCTGTATATATGTGTGTGTGTTCCGTTACTTTATTTTTTCTGTTTCCAGAGATTCCAAAATGTAATTTTCAGAGAAGAAACCGCTATGTTTTTTCATACTCTACGGACCTAAGAACAACTTTATTCAATTGTATACTCTGTCTTTAGCTTCAGGTCCTATCGGCGCATTTCACTCTGGAACATTTGCCTTTATGTGTAAAATCGTATAATTTTTTGTTTTCGTTAGATTACTATTTTATTAAATTTTGTTCATTAGATCACACCAGCACTCACACTCTCATACATACTTCCAGGTTCTGGGGAGAATAGGGAATAATCTGGGCTAGAAAAATTCTGCAACCCCAGACAGGAATCTAACCGGGGTCCCCTTGCACAGGCAGGCAGCTAAGACTGAGCTACGTGTCCAAAATACAAACGCAACTTGCCATATATTAAAATAATTATTTTCTTACTGTTTCATTCATCATTGTAACAGTAAAATATTTTCTCATTATACGGTATCATTTTAAACGAAAATGATACTATCACACGAAACTGTGAATTTCATTGTAATTTTCCCTATATTATATTTTATTCCTTTCTGAGTTTTATTTATAAATATATTTTAACTGTTTATTATGAATATCAATGAACATTTTCCTAAGTCAATAATGTTCAGGTTATTTTATTCTAAATAATTATGTCGTTTTTTAATTTTAAAATTAAAATTGTGTACTATAATTTACTGATGAACATAATGCTCTTTTTATCCTGCTATCCCTAGAATCTTTAGTAGCTGGTAGAGAGGTTTGGTTTGCTCAAATTCTGTTTGAAACACGCAGCTCTACAAATTCGAATTTTTACAAATTGAAAACGTTACATGTGTTATATATTCACTAAATAATACATTTTGACACACATACAGAAATCCAAACTACCGTTTGTTTCAAAACATTCCAATTCTTGATTGTATTTTTAAATTCGATTTGTTAAACGCCGCTTTAGTTGCTTGGTTAATCGGGATGTTTGTTCCAGATACTCGTTTGATACTCGTGGACAGTTTTCCCGTGTCCGTATCACTTTCACTTCGTGCCAAATCGGGATGTTTGTTCCAGATACTCGTTTGATACTCGTGGACAGTTTTCCCGTGTCCGTATCACTTTCACTTCGTGCCAAGTAGATGGTGGCAGGGTGCCATGGCTGCTGTTCCATTATCTGAACTCAGACGGATCCAGCCAGCCTTCTAAGTATCACGTCTTTTACTCTTTAAGCTTAAACTGTACACTTATAAATAAATCTTCAGATACATTTACTGTGCCACGACTTATTTCCTTTCCTTTTAATAACAGATTGACGGATGATGTGTGCACATATAGAGCTGTACATTATGTATATCACTAATCTTTATACAACTAAATAAATCTACATTCAAATTGCATTGAAATAGCAATAAATGTATTTGCTTACATAACCATATCATTAAACCCTAAATAAAAAACAAAATTTTATGGGTAAAGTCATTTTCACAAATATCTGTATTAGGTACTTATCATAGGGATATCGAGGTACTGTACCTACTCTACCACAAATACGAGGGGTGTTCAATAAGTCCTTAGAAAATCCAAGAAATTACACTTGTAGCACAAAAAAGATTTATATTTAGTAGCCGTCATCTCCTACTAAATGACAGTTAAAGTTTCAGCTATAGTTTGTTTCCATAGGCGATTGTATCAACATTTCTTGTGATTCTGTAGAAAAATGAGGGAAAAACAAGTCTTGTGCAATGACGAAACACTTCTGTTTAAAACGCTCATCACCAAAAGAGATAAAAGCCATGTTGGATGAAGTTCATAACACATCTGCACCTGCGATTTCAACAATTTACAATTGGATAAATGAATTTAAACCTGGGCGTACATTCACAAATGTTGAACATCATTCTGGACGTCCAGAAGAAGTGACTTCCTCCAAAATGACTGACAAAATTTAGAGTATGGTTTTGAGGGATCGATGAATCAAATCAAATCAAAGTTCGCGAAACAGTAGAGGTCACAGGCATATCAATTCTACACCTAAAATTAGCTCTGAATCAGAAGCTGGTTTGGCACTTTTCTGTCCCAATCCTTATCTGGTTCATCAACGATACATAACTGTGTTTGAAACATGGTCAAACTACTATGCTCCAGAGCAAAATACAGTCAAAACAGAGGGTTTTTAAAGGCTACGAAGAAGGCAAGGGTGGCGAATCTGCGGACAAGGTTTTAGCCTCGGATTTTGAGATAGGCGCAGAATCATTTATATTTAGTAATTGTAGAAAGAAAGAACGATAAAAGGATAGTATAATGCATCGTTATTGCACCAGTTTAACGGAGAAATCAAGGAAAAACGCTTTCATCTTGCAAAGAAAAGGATTCTCTTCCATCAAGATAATGCAAGAGTGCTCACTTGTGCAGCTTTGATGGCGAAAATCGTAGAATTAAGTTTTAAGTTACTACAATATCCACCGTATTCACCAAGTTTGGCCCCCAGGGACTTGTTTTTTATTTACATACTTGAAAAGTGGCTATGCGGAAAACGATTCACGTCTAATGAAGAGGTCATCTCCTAAACAGATGCCTATTTTAAGAGCCTTCCAAAATCCTACTGTTTGGAAGGCTTAAAATGTCTGGAGTAACGCTGGGAAAAGTGTATCGCGCTAAAAGGAGATGAAGTTGAAAAATAAAAAAAGAAATACCAAAAACAAGTTTTATATATTTTTCTAAGGACTTATTGAACTCTCGTCGTACAAAAGAAAGTGACAACAGTTAATCTTACATAAAACATAAATTCCATATCACTTTGCTCCGTGGCAAGTGGATGGCCCCTGGGTACCGTGCGGCCTACCTCTTTTCACTATCTATGAATAAATGGCAACGTCATCTTAAGATAGTGGTATTAAATATGCAATCTAGTATTTAGATTTGCAGACCTTAGTGGTGGGCCCTTGGAATTTGAACCCCTGAAATCCCAAATTCGGGTCACAGGCGTTACCCCCTGAGCCATCCCGCTCGGTAATTCTTGAGTTTCATTTTAAAATGTTTGATTAACATCAATGAGTAATAAAATGTATATTTTGAATTTTTATGCCTTGTGACAACATTATTATGGATGATTTGTATAACTGACAAACTACAGAAATATGCTATATATTAATGCATAAAAATGTAGATTTCGTTAAAATATAGTAGAATGGGTAAACAAGTGGAAATAAAGCATCAGTTGGCAGTGGACAATGCATTGTTCAGTTCGATCGTGACCTGTGACTCAATGATTGAGTTGTGTATTCGCATATAATGTTAGTGCTCCAATTTACTGTGTTGTGTTACGATAAGTGTGACATCAGAAATAAAATGTGATTAGAGGTAACTGGATGTTCGAATTTGTCACAATATTCATATCCTGAGAGGCATTATCCCTATCTTAAAGCACATCTGTTTCACATATTCATATACCAGTTGGTCAAACTGCCTCGTATTTTATGTATGCAGATACTCCTGCGTGTGTTAATAGAGTTGAAGAACTTTCAAATTAAAACCGTCCATTGGAGAACCTGCAAAAGTGACCTTCGTTTTACTCGTCTTGCATAACACACGGTGAGTGGGTTGCGTGCATTGGGAGAGGTAAAGCGAAGGTAGCTCATGCCAGTTCTCCACTGGCGAGTTTAAATTTGAAATAATCCCGTTGAGTTGTGTTTCACTTTTAACGTACCGAAGGAAGTATCTACGCGCCATATACGGGACAGTTGAGCTACCTGTTAATGAATTTGTGTTTATTATTTTCAGCTATATTCTATATTGAAATTCTTCTAAGCTATAGTAAAAGAATCTTATGGGGCCCGAGTAATACTTTATTATTTAATTAAAAGAAGGCTAACGTATATTTTATTCGTTACGATCCATTGTATTGAACTTATGGAAATAATTATATAAATGTAATTCTAAGTTGTACTTCTACTATTATATACGTTATAAAACATCACCCAGGAGTGTCGTGTGCAATTACCGGCTGGGACGGGGAATTTGTCATTAATTGGGATCATTCTCTATCCCCCACAGATTCGGAAAATAATGCATTTTAATAAACGAAACGATAATAAATCCCTATAGTTAAAAATAATAGGTATTGATATAAACCATAGCACTACATTTTGACAAACAATACTTGCACATTTTTTCAAAAGTTGTTTTAATCTGAGCAGGAAGCACAGGGCGTCACTGTGTTCTTTATAGATGTTTTTGTTATAGCTGAAGCTTAAGCTTTTCCAATAGTTATCATTTGGGCAACATTTGCATGTTTTTTCTTTCCCGATAGAGATAATTGGTCCCTTAATGAAGAAGCTTTTCTGCGTATGGTATTAGTTGTTTCCTTTGGGAGATGAAGGATCTGAATTAGAAACATTATTTGTGATTTTATAATTTCCGCTACCACATCTCTATGAAGAAACACCTTCAATTGTTTCTCCCACTGTTAGGTACAAAACACAATTCTACTGTTCATTAATGCGACGTCATTCACATTCGTTAACAGTGGAAATGGTCATCTCCCATTTAGATTCTTGTAGGTAGAATTTTCTAATACATTTGAACAACTCCACCCTTGGTAGAGTTATAAAACGTACTTCTTTTTTTTATTTTTGTGAGAGTTAGATTGATACCTTCCATTTTGCTAATGAGAATTACGGATTTTTTTTTTTATATAACTTAACTTGAAATATTATTTTTTGGATGGTGGGCTTTCGTAGTACGTGATGCTTCACGCTATCTTCGCTCTACACATTTACCTTATAGATCGATATGTAATAGAAGGTCAATATTTAAAAATTCTCTGAACAATTTTACATGCAGTAGTTTTAATTTTTATTCTACCAGAACCATTATTTATTTTATCTTTCTTTCTCTCTGGCACGATATTGTGTTGATATCGTTTTATTTGCCTTGGTCTAGTTGAGCCGTGAAAAAATAGATTTTCGATGTTGCAGTTATCTCAGACGGCTTGTTGCGAAGGAGTGCAAGTATCCTTTTATTGCCAAAAATAAGAAACTGGATTCTTAATTTTTTTAACAATATACTTTTTATTGATCAATCCTCAGTGACATTAAAGCCAATGGCTAAAACTGCAATAAGATTACACACAGCCAATCTTGATTTAGAATAAGGCCGGAACATTTGGCAACAGCGCACAGCAGACATGTAGGGATCCTAGATTGCTTAAGCTAAAAAGATGAATCGGACCTGCAGCTAGAATGCGGAAGGAATAGTTCTCTCGTAGCAAAACAAAAAAATAAAACTAAAAATACAAAGGAGTTTACTAAACTCTTTTTTATTTCACAATTTACCAATTCGTGTTAATACTTTTATTGGTAATGTTGTTCGATTATCAACTTCGAGTAGTCGAATATTAATGCCTGTTTAATACTTTAATGTGGTAATTTTGAAACAAGTGTGAATGACACAATAACATTAAAGTAAGAAACAAAAATCAGTTTGAAACCATCATAAATACATCTAGTGTGTTCTATTCACATGACTTTCTCTACAACTCTGCAACAAATTATTGTTAAAAATCTCATGCTTCTATTTACTTCAAGGTAATCGAGAAAAAATTAGCTTCCTTGTAAGTAGAAGGAAAATAAGGTAGTACTATAGGTTAAGGTGCTAGTCAAAAGCTGGTTGCCAGGAGTTGACAAATTCCAGTATGAGAAAAGTATAATTTTTTTAAAGCGGAAGCTAATAACAAGGAATATCTTAGAAACGATCAACTCCACGACAAAATGTATATAACATAAATGGTGTGTTTTAATTTAATTGTGTGTTATACATTTTCTGTGTGGTAAATTTTTGTCCATCTCTTATGGTTTAGCAGTTATGCAAAATTCAGCAAAATTAATCCAGAATAAAGAGGTCTTCAGATGCTATTCCCAGAAAATTCAAGATATACATTTTATTCGGAGTGCAAATAACTTTAATATACGTGATTTTAATCAAACTCATTAGAGCCAGTTTTAAGAAAATCAAAATTTTCGAAATTTATTTCTTGAAAATCTTCGAGTCACATAGTGGAAGATACTACACAAATTTGTTATTTAATAATCTTTTCGTTTTCGAACTATGCTGTCCACAGACACACACAGAAACACTGACAGACAGACAGACACACACACACGCACGCGGACCTCTCTCTAAAAGTGCTTTTTTTGAATGCAGGGGATCCTAGAACATGTATTTCCGGCGAAATCTCGGTATCGAATTTTTGGGTGGAATACATACTTCCTCTATACACTATGCACATAGTGCGTGTACAGAAAGTAAAAATACTCTAGTTTCACTCCTGACTCAGTATCACCCTATTTTAATTATTGCATATATTGTTCGTCTACATAGGTAAAACCAATGTATTATTAGAAAACACAACTTAACAGACTAATGCTTTACATGGAATTAGTTAAGTTAGGGCATACTGATCGTAACGATTAGTGCCTTGCTACCTTGTGGTATTATCCCCATGTTTACTGTAAATTGAACACAACTGGTATAAAGGATCTTACAATGGCAAGAGAATGTCTTAAACAATCAAATAAAGCCATCAGTTCCATCGGTTTAGTATATAACTGATAAAAACGTAGTTCCAGTACTAATGAGAACACAATATTTATGTCTAACCCCAATACAACAGGAAATTGTGCAAGGAGAATTTAATTAACCTGAGGGGGCTACCTGCGCAGATTCCTATACCAGTATATAATATTTGCAACGACAGTAGTATTGATAAGGTAATAAAAATAATAACGATAACACTTTTAAACAAAACGGAATACACTTGTGCAAATTTAGGATTAGGTGAGAGGTATTAAATGACAACTATACACAGTTCACTGATGTAATGGATGATTATTATTTATATTATTATATTAGAAATACAGTATCATTTATTTTCAGTTAGCATACGCTTTACACAGCACTTTATTTAAATGTTACAAGTTTTCTTTTCTTACACACAGATTTATTACTTGAAATAACATCATTTTGTTGTTTGGTGTAATTATTTATTAGTATATTATTGAAGTAAGGTAAAATCATAAACACATGTGCTATTTCTTTCCTTCAGAGCATGCTGTAAATCCGCACAACTGTTAATTAATGTCATAGCTAAGTTCATCTGTAAATTTTTGTGATTTTTTGATTCAATAAACATGCTCTCAAGCTTCTCTGATATTAGGGCCTGCAAAATAATATACTACGTAATTGTATCATTACGTCAGATGAAACAGATAATCCACCCCTATTTATGTTGTCAAATTTCTCATATTCTGAGTACTATGAAACTAGCAGATTTGCATTTAAATGAAACATAACATGATATATAGATTACAGGGAAAATGTTAATTTCATCCTCAGAATATATATTTGCTTCAGATAAGAATTCTCCCAAATATAGGCCTATATCAATATCCTGTTCAGTCATTTTCTCAATGGGGAAGAACTAGGCCCCTCTAATAATTCCTTATGAAATGTAATGTCCTTATATTTGCTGATACCCAACGAACTCTGCACTCTGGCTTTCTTTTTGGAATCAAAGATCTGAGCTACATTTACCTGGTAATTACCACCAGACAGTGGACAATATGAACTGAATCGCCTTTCTAGGCCATCAGTTTGAAATTTCCCTCGTAAAACATACTTGATATCTGGAAGTTGCAAACCATATTCTATCATACCAGCTAGAGCAATTGTAGTTTGAATGAGAGAATGGAATGTATCATATTTAAGATGTCCGTTCATTAGATTTAATTTTTTTTCCATTCTTTCAACCATTCTACGAATTCCTTTAAGAAAATTAATCTAATATCATCCTTAGAAAAAAGGAGCGTGCGTCACATTCCTTTTTCCTTTCAGCTACATAGGAACTTTTTATATTTACCAGTCCACCATCAATTAATGAGATTAAGAAACTGGACTGTTTCTGAATCCCCTTCAGCAGATAAGACTGAAATTGTCTCATTACAAAATACATTGCAAGCAAAACTTATTCTCCGCCTTTCTAACACTGAAGAAGAAACATAATTAAGTTTAGAAGCACATTTAAGTAGCTTATTGCACTCTTATGTATGTAAGTCCCTTAGGGATGAAAGTGTGGCAGTAAAGATTTCAGTTGTATGTCCCGTGTCAGTGTCAAACTTATGGAAAATAAAACTTTTATTTGCAACTCCCTGATTGATCCAATAACTTCTAATGCATTTAAGTGTGTGCACACTGTCAAACAGAAAGTAAATGAAAGAGCTTGGCTCTATGTTGGGCATTTTACAGCAGTCATCTCTACTCAAAATACTGAACATATTTTGGTTAGCCCTGTTATTATCTGCTATAACAGACAACACAGTATAACCACATTCTTGTACCGACTCAATTATTTTCTTTGTCAGAGCTGCTAATTCATTACCATTTATATTTATACTGGAATTAGTGCTACTGTCACAGACATAGCTCGAAAAGCAGATGAAATCATAAATGCCTGCATTGTTTTTGCAACAGCTTTAACATTATCTATTTTTAACATGACATAATAACAAACCAGATTTACATATAATAGACTGACTGACATGAATTTCATCAACAAAAAAAATTGTAGACATATTTTCCTCTTACTGTTAGTCAATTTGCTATGGAAGCCATAAACTTGCTAGGCCTACCAGTTCCGTCATTTAACGGTGACACATCAAAAATATTTGCTACTCGATACAAATGTTTTACATAAGGAAGAAATAAAACATTTTGCTTTTGAATGGCAATAGTAGCATGAAAATGACATATAGCAAATCATGAAAGAAAACTGAAATAATAATGCAGAATACAATTTCTTTAGGTACAGAGCATCTGAAATTGATCTATTAAAAATAAGCGGACCTGAGTCTGTAAACTCTTCTTCACTAGGAATGCTAAGAAACGTTTTAATGTGACCATCGTTATGGTTTACCAGGAGATGGGCTTATTATCCCATCTAGAGCACTTATATCCCACATGTTATTTTTAACACACACTTAGAAACCTGAAACCTCATTAATCCTTATACTTACTCTAGTGGCTGGCACTTCATCTAAAGAGAGAATAAAGAAAACAATATTTGCAGCGATTTAATCTGCCACTTATTACTCTCTCTTTCAGATATGAAATCTTTGTAAAATTTTAAATTATAAAAATTATTAACAACAACACATTATCATTAAACGTTGGTTCCACCGCTTAAACTACAAATAAAACTATTTTAGATATTAGCTTTTTCACTTTTACTCAAAGTAATGTCGTATTACAAGGTTTTATAAACATAGCTTGCCTATTTTTGACCTTAAGTTTTAAGAAAGTATGTAATTTATATTAAAATATACCAAAATTATTTCTTTGCTTAAGCTTTTTACAATTTCTGTTGTTTCACTAATTGACAGGTGACGTCTAACTTGCTCATAGTTGATGTTCATATTGCAAAATTCAGAACTACTCCAGAATATTTGAAAACTGTTTATCACTAGCCATTAAAAGGTAGTGGAACCATCATTATTGGTTTGTTATTAGGTCACTCTAGTCGCTGCATAATTGATTTTGAGGCATATATTGCCTTTTTTTGCATCATGACGATGATTTCCAACATTGATACAAAAAATACCGTAATATGCTATCCTGCAGATTCTAAAAATGATTCTGTGTTTTTAGAGTTCTGAATCCATTATTGTTGTGCAGATACGTGGTTTTCGTGTAATTTGTTTTAGCACTTTTCGCCAAAGCATGCGCAGTGATAGATTTAGGTTAGTGTGCAAAGAAACTGATTTTGCTGTACTTTTTTTTTCCAATAACTTCCATTAGTTTCACCAAAGCATGCTCGCTTCGCTCGCATGCGCTGTCTTTAGTTTAGATTTGTTTGTGTGCGTAAACATGCTGATGTTTCATGCACTTTGGTTTTAATAATTGCCACTGGTGTCACCAAAGCATGCGAGTGAAGCAAGCATGTACTGTCTTAGGTTTAGGTCAGTGTATTAAATAAACTTATTTTCGTCTACTTTGGTTTTATAACGTCAATTGTCTCCACCAAAGCATGCAAATGAAGTAAGCATTACGTGTGTTAGGTTTAGTTTAGGTTAGTGTGTTCAATAAACTGACTTTCCTGTACTTTGGTTTTATTAATTTCCACCGATTTCACCAACTTATGTTCTAGCTACATCCTTAACACTCCATTGTTAATGCGTGAATGTTGGTGGCTTTTGAACATCCTTTTCTTTCTTTCTTTATTGTTTGCTGAGTTTCTCTACGTTGGTAATATACACATTTCATTGTTTCCAGACCGTAAATACTTACTCCCCACCTAGCAACAGCTGATAAATTTTCCCCCACCATGAAAATGTTCGTGAATTTTGCTATTTAAGAAAGTGTATTTACAGGGTGGGAATGCGCCGCTGTTATCTCGTCGTGGCGCCAGTATGTCACAGTCATGTTAATCTACCTCGGAGTTGGTCAAGGATCAGTACCCGTAAAATACTCTATAAACAAACGTGTACATATCTATGAAGAGTTCATTGTTGCACCGGCTTTGTTCGTTCCTGTAGAACACATGTCGTCTCTTACTCAGGGGGGAAAACAATAACTACGGTATGTAACACGGGGTAGACTCAAGAAAAGAGATTTTCACTTGATGACACTAAAACTGAATGTTTTTATTTGTGTTGTTACTTGTTGAGGCACTAACCCTACGAGCGAATCCCGACATAAAAATACTTGAAAACGATGACATAATAATACTGCATGCTAATGGCTGAGTTCTTGTTGTCGACGGCCATCACACAGAATACGTTGCAACAGCAACAATAATCACTATCACCTTTAGAACCGAAGTAAAGGTAACAATAAGAGTAACATTTGCAGTCGCAGTAACAGTAACTTTAAGATTCACAGTCCGCGTAACATCCACGCTAAGCATTGCAGTCAGAGTAACATTCACGATAACCATAACCTGACTTCTTGTACACGCATCGCTTAAATACCTAAAACCTCCAATATTGCACCCCTTCCTGAATGGCTCAAAAGGAGCGCGCAAAATAGCGTTGTCACGTGACTAACTTGGTACGATCTTTGTATTCTAACCACGTGACCATTCATTATAATGAAAAAGTCTCGGGTTCCAATGCGTTTGGTAAATAACCTTTCTTTAATCTTCAGCCCGTTACTTATGTCTCTGATGCTCTAAAAATCTTGCTCTACAAAGGCATTAACAAAGCAAGTAATCTTGGCGAGCACAATAGAAGCTTCTACACCCTAAGGTTCTGCGTTCTACTGAAGCAGATATTTCTTATATTAAACCTATCCCAAACTAATAATTAAATTAATAAAATACACCACGGGCTAATATACTGTCGCAAATGGTGGGGTATGGCAATTCTAGATGAAAAAAATAGTAGCACCTGGATGCTCTGAAGTGGATTATAAGGTGAGCTTCAATTCTTAAAGCTATATTTATATGATGGTGCCATCATATAGCTTTACCAGCGACATTATTGAGGAAGGCTTCTTCTTTTTTGAGCTCTCTTCTTTCAATTTCATTTCTTCTTTTCACTGGTATTTTCCTATTTCAAGTGCTGGGCTTATGTAAATAGTGTGCAAGACTAGGAAATATTCTTGGTACTGCATCTCCTTTAAGGGATGATCTATCTTTATTTTTTATTTATCTGTCTCCTTTTCCATAAATGAAGAATTTGAGGTTTCTACATCTGCAGCCTCAAAACGTTTAATGCAAACAACAGTTGAAGCACTGGGAATCCATTTATCGCTAAAAATTCTTTCGTCCATAAGGCCTTCCGGCAACAACTTGAGGAAATTTGAAAACTGAAACGTGACCTTCTTTGTTGGATGTGTAATTACTGCTGCACCCAGGTACACAACAATGTTTTGACAACTGAAACAAATAGGTTAGGTTATAATATTTCATTTTCTACTACAAATAATGATTACAAATTATATGTACATCGTCAAGCATAATAACTAGTTTCAAGCAGTATATACGTTTTACAATACTAATTGCTTACCTATTCTCCTTAACAGCTCAACTTGCTGTCGTGTGAATGTAAGAAACAAAATATATCACGATAATTGAAGTCCAGATGCACTTTATTCAAGCTTAGAGTGTACGATACAGGAACTTTTCTACCTCCGAAACCGTTAGGAATAATAGCAATGGCATCACCCCTCTTAGCGATGTCACATTTTCACAGTTCCGGCCTTATACTAAAGATTGGCCTTAGTACACTATTCTTCAAAGCTACGCGCGCATAACACACGGTTAGCGTCTGTATAGCTCGAAGCTAAGAAGTCAGTTGCTTCTTTTACTACGAGGACAGAACAGAATGTCCCAGACGTTTTCGCCTATCGTGGCGATGAGTAGGGCTAGAGCCGCCATCTTGGTGTCATAACGTTCCTATATTCAGTGCGCATCCAGCTGTGGTAGCATGATGATTGAACATTCCTTACTTTGCCTTCTGCAAGCTGTCAAAATATGCGCTAGAAAAGATAATCCCACCACTTGTGAAGCGCACCAAACTCCGTGAAATTTAGGAAAAATGTTCCGAAAGTTCTGTAATACTGAAAATACTATTTACACAAATTTTTCCATTGGTTTTCATTGCCAATTAATCAGTCACAAGGCTAGGCCTACCACTGTGGTCTTCGTGTAAACATTGATACTGCCATTTTCAAAACTAATGCATCATTGTCTGACTGGACTTTCACTCATTATTCCCTGCCCGTAAACATCACAAAGTTGGTGATAAATTTCAATTGGTTTGTTGTTTTTAGCAACAAAAACCTAATCATAGACCGCACTTCATTAGTAGCGATTTTCTATTGCAGCGCTCATTTTGACAACTTGCAGAGGGAAAAGTAAGGAAGGCAGATTCATCATGCTACCACAGTTGGATGCGTACTGAATGTAGCAACGTTATGACACCAAGATGGCGGCTCTAGTTCTACTCATCGCCACGATATGCGAAAACGTCTGGGACTTTCTGAACTGCCCTCTTAATTTCGTGAAACTTTGCGTGCATCAACAATGCTACACATACATATTTGTATATTTATAGTTTAACATTTTATCATATAATACATTTTCTTCCCTGAAATAAAATTACATTTGATTACATCTCTTTAGCAATTATTTAATTTTATAATAGCCCTCTCCTTTAGAATTTTACAAATTCTTTATGTACGAACTTGGCACGTTTTCCCCTTACACAAAATCATCTTTGCCTTGATTGGCCAGAAATTAGAATTGCATTTAATATCCCTTAGCACTTTCTTTTATCAATGCAATTCCTGCAGCTCTGATTCAAAATATCTGCTTCAAACATACCAATTTATTTCTAAAGGTAAACAACAGGGAATGTATTGTTGTTGAGTCGAAGATGTACATCTCTCTGGGATTTTTGATTTATATTGTTTGATTGTCCACACCACAGTAATTTGGTTTTGAAACACTGTTTTGCCAGTGGAAAACTAGTTTTCTGGATGACACTTTTATGTTTTTAGTAGGATCTCTCACCGCTTTCAATCCAAGATTTTTATGAATGGGTTGATGCGGCTTCCTTCTCGTATATATCATTTTGATAAAGCTTATGAAAATACAGCATCACATAGCCCGAACATATTTATGTCATACTTTGCGGATTTATTGGGCATATTCTGGACAACATTTGCACGAAACGGGAGTAACCTTTTTTAAACTTCGAGAGAATCAGTAGGAATAATTTGTTTCTGCACGTGTCAAGAAATAGTTCCCATACGCTGCAAGTTTGGCATTTATAAATCGAGCTACTCGGATGTGCCTATCATCAAATCTTATTATTTTTAGTATATCTCCATACTGATATTGTGGCTTTGTATAAAAGATTCGCGTTTTACTCCCGGACTTAATTCTCTCAGAGCGACATTCGAGCTTTTCCTAACCTACAAGCAGTAAAATACCAAGGAAACTCACAATTTCAACAAATGAAATATTTTACCATGTTTGACCATGTGAAGTAGCAACTATTTTTCCCTATAAATGTGTGTGGTTGATAACTTCATCTAGTATTTTCTTGGAGATAAAATAGTCCATGGCACCCTTAGGTGTACAGGCTTTCAATCCACAAGCTGACCTGTGCTTTCCTTATAATAATGTGAATCGAAATGGCAAAAAGGTGCAGAAGGAGCTATCTTCCAGAGTTGCATTAAGATTAATGTTTGAGTATGAATCTCTGAATCTGAATTGTTGATCACTTTCAGATACGTAGTAGGATTGCTTTCAAGATTATTATCTTCCCAACATTTGCATCATCTGATTTAAAGTTCGGTAGTTCAGTATTTCTATTGTGAAGAATTAATCCTTCTTCGCATGAATCAGCATCTTCAAACGAGTGAGTGAAATACCTTCAAAATTAGCTGCAGTTGCTCTTGTTTTTCTTGAGAAAGCCATAATATAATGCGTGTTATTCGAGCAACACACTAAACACACTATGATGATAGCAATACCAGCAA